>OU342745.1:541440923-541954584 GCA_910589775.1 Avena eriantha
GCTGGCCGAGGTAACCGCGACCAAGGCAATGCCGGTCAAGGGAATGTTGTCAACGGCAATGCCGGACAGCGAAACTCGGCTGGAGCAGGACAACCGCAGCAGCGGAATATACCAAGGCAAGAGCAGAGTGCCGGCCGAGGTATGCAACAGAAAGGTGCTCCGCGAGAGCAAGACAGATATAATGACGGAAATTCAGAAATGGCAAACGCAGGATACGCAAGGCCGGACTATCATGTGATAGGATCAATACTGGGAAGCAGGGATTTGATGCCGGATGGTGCCAGGTTGAAACTGGATCGACTGTATAGGTCGGAACAAATTGAATGTCAAGGTCCACCGGGTCCAGCATGTTTTGGACCCCGGATCATGAAGGAGCCACCGGTACCAAACTTCCAGCTACCCAGGGGAACGAAGACGTATGACGGCACTACAAAGCCGGAGGATTGGCTGATAAATTATGCCACAGCTGTGAAAATTGCCACTGGCAACCTGAGATGGGCTGTACGATATGTACCCCAGATGTTGGAAGGACCGGCAAGGGTATGGCTGAACAATTTGCCACCAGGAAGCATCAACAGCTGGATAGATTTTGAGGAAATGTTCATCAGCAACTTTTCGAGTACGTATCAGAGGCCAAATAGGCCGCAGACCCTAGCTATGTGCAAGCAACGGCCAAATGAGATGGATCGGGAGTTTTTAACCTGGTGGTGCACTGTGAGAAACTCGTGTGAGGGCGTGATAGAATCACAGGCCATAGCATGGTTTGCACAAGGGTGCAGGTATGCAAGCGAGCTGTGGCAGAAGTTGCAAAGGAAAATGCCAACTACATTGGCAGAGATGATCTGGATTGCAGATTCATATGCTTTGGGTGATCCGACTCAGCCTAGGCTCGTATCAAACGAGTCAAACGATGAGTACTACCAGAGAGATGGGGCCGGATCATCCCGGAGGAATGAATACAGCGGAAAAAAGGAGAGATGATAGACCGGATCATAGATACGGTTCGCACCAAGTTGCAGCTGTAAATCAAGAGCAGCCCGGAGCAGGGGGCAGTCAATGCCAAAAAACTGGAGGGCAGTGGACTCCGAGAAACGATGGCAATAAGACTTGGACACCAGAGCAAAAGAAGCAGTGGCAAGAAATGAAAGACCGTCCGAGGTACACTTATGAGTCGATGTTGGACCAACTGTGTAAATTTCACACGCCAAATCCGAATAACCCAGCAGGTCATACGACGAGGCAATGCGAGTGGATGCGCAAGATTGAACAAGGTGGTTCGGGGAATGCTCAGGCACCCCGAAATGATCAGCCTCGGCAGGAGTTACCCCGGCAGCTATTGCTCTCCGGAGCAAACACGCAACAGCTAATGTTGCCTCCCCCTCCGCCGAGGTATGATAACAATGAGAAAAGGGATGCAGTGCATCAAGTGGACAATCAACATCAGCTGGATCAGAGGTACCCCGGAAATGAGGGGAGAAATGAGTACAGGGAGCACCATCATTAGAGCTATTGTGTATTCACGAGGAAACAGATAGAAAGAGCTTGCAGCGTAGACATATGGAGGTGAATGCAGTGATGCTTGCAGTGACGAGGTACATGCCTTGGTCCGATCAAGAAATCACCTGGAGCATCAGGGATCATCCCAAGCTCATGCCAAGCCCTGGTTCGTATGCGTTGGTGCTGGATCCGACATTCATTGGACCTAGCATTAACGTAAGGTTCTCAAAGGTGTTGATCGACAACGGAAGTAGCATTAACATAATGTATGTGGACACAATGCGCAAGTTGGGTATCTCGGAGAACATGCTGCAGACCACAAGGACAACTTTCCATGGCATTGTGCCCGGCATCTCTTGTGAGCCCATAGGCAAGGTCCGGGTTGACGTCTTGTTCGACATGAGGGATAACTGCCGAACCGAAAATATGGAGTTCGAGGTGGTGAACTTGGAAAGTTCTTACCACGCATTACTCGGAAGGCCAGCCCTGAGCAAGTTCATGGCAAGCTGTCATGTTGGCTACCTAAAGATGAAGTTGCCCGGACCGAACGGAGCAATTACCATTACTGGAGATTTCCGACGTTCCATGGAGCGTGCGTCGGGCGGGTCAAACTTAGCCGATTCACTTGTGATTGCGCAGGAAAAAAGGAAAATTCAACTGGTGGCGGCATTGGCTCAGTCTGCGCAGCATTATATGCCGGCGCTGAGTAACCCGCATGGAACTATCTCCTTCCAGGCCATGAAAGATACCAAGAAGGTTCCAGTTGATGACATGTTCCCAGAGCACACCGTAACAATTGGTGCTGGGTTAAGTGATAGATAGGAAAGCGAGCTCGTCAGCTTCCTCCGTGAGAATCGGGACATTTTTGCTTGGTCCACCCAGGACTTGCAAGGTGTACCGAGGGAGTTGGCCGAGCACTCTTTGAATGTGAGACCCGGAGCTAAGCCGGTGAAGCAACCTCTCCGCCGCTTCGCCGAAGATAGGAGGAAAGTCATTGGGGATGAGATAGCTCGGTTGCTAGGTGCAGGATTTATCATGGAAGTTCTTTACCCGGATTGGCTGTCTAATCCGGTGCTGGTGGAAAAGAAGAAGGATGACCCGAACGTGGCAGTGATCTGGCGCATGTGTATCGATTACACGAACCTGAACAAGGCGTGTCCAAAAGATCCATTTCCGCTGCCAAGAATAGATCAAGTCATAGACTCAACTGCTGGATGTGAATTGTTGTCATTCATTGATGCATATTCTGGTTTCCACCAGATACCTTTGAATCCGGATGATCAAATAAAGACGGCATTTATCACCCCGTATGGGGCTTATTGCTATCGCACCATGCCGTTTGGTTTACGTAATGCAGGGGCGACGTACCAAAGATGTATGCAAAAATGTTTGCACGACCAAATAGGTCGAAATGTACAGGTGTACGTGGATGATGTGGTTATCAAGACTAAGGAAAGCAAAATGCTCCTTGACGATATCAGGCAAACGTTTGCGAACCTAAGGAGGTTCCGGATGAAGCTTAACCCGGAAAAATGCACCTTCGGTGTCCCGGCTGGAAAATTGCTTGGTTTCCTTGTTTCCAGCCGAGGTATCGAGGTTAATCCAACCAAAATCCGGGCCATCGAACGAATGGAACTGCCGAAGTGTCTTAACGATGTCCAGAAGTTCACAGGTTGCCTGGCCTCGTTAAGTCGGTTTGTATGTCGGTTGGGAGAGAAGGCATTGCCCCTTTACCAACTCATGAAAAAGTCGGATAAGTTCGTTTGGATGCCACAGGCCGATGAAGCCTTTACCCACCTGAATAAAATGTTAGCCACGGCACCAGTGCTAGCCTCACCACTATCAAAGGAGCCAATGTTGCTCTATATAGCCGCAACCAACCGAGTTGTAAGTGCAGTGATAGTGGTGGAGCGCGACGAGGAAGGTAAGTCGGTGCAAAGGCCAGTGTATTACTTGAGCGAGGTGCTGTCAGCCTAAAAGCAGAACTATCCACACTATCAAAAGGTGGCACATGGTGTGTACATGGCCGCCAAGAAACTAAAGCACTACTTTGAGGAGCATCCTATCCGGGTCATATGTGAGGCCCCTATTTCCGAGATAATGAGTAACAAGGACGCGAGCGGCAGAATTGCAAAATGGGCAATTGAGCTAGCTCCTTATGCGTCGCAATACGACAGAAGAGAGGCCATCAAATCTCAAGTTGTGCCGGACTTTTTCGTGGATTGGGCCGAGGTGCAATACGAACCGCCACTCCCAGATCCGAACTATTGGCGAATGCACTTTGACGGATCAAAAACCAAAACCGGTCTAGGTGCCGGAGTTGTGCTCACGTCGCCAAAGAGGGACCAGTTGAAATATGTGATGCAGATCCATTTCGCAGCATCAAACAATGTCGCTGAGTATGAAGCACTTGTGCATGGGCTCAAGGTAGCAAAAGAGATTGGGATACGTCGGATTATATGCTTTGGCGACTCGGATTTGGTGGTGCAGCAAGTGTCGGGAGTGTGGGACGCCCTTGACCCAAACATGGCATTGTACAGATTTCATGTGCAGAAGATATCTGGTTACTTTGAGGGATGCGAATTTCACCATGTACCCCGGGTGGAAAATGAGGCTGCCGACATTCTATCGAAGCTCGGGTCAACTCGACAAGCAATACCACCGGGTGTAGCATTAGAGCACCTCAGGAAACCATCTATCAAGCCCTCCCCAGGAACTGACTCGATCTATGTCCCGGAGGACACGGAATCTGGAGCTGTGCCCATGGACATTGACATGGGAAGTGGTGCGCGAAACCCGGGGACTGCTTCGCACGACCCGGGGACTGCTCAGCATGGTCCGGTTGAAGTTATGCCGGTGGATCAGATGGAGATTGATGAGGATATGTTCCCTGTGCGAGCAATACCAGCTTGGGCACTACCTATATTTCAGTTCCTGAAAGATGGAACGTTACCCACTGAGGAAGTGCTGTCCAGGCAAACACAGAGGAGGGCAAAGGCTTACACGATCATCAATTCCGAGATATACAAAAGAAGTGTGACCAATGTCCTCCAGCGATGTGTTGACCCGGAAGAAGGACTTGAAATCATCCGAGACATACATCAAGGGGAATGCGGGCATCATGCCTCATCCCGAGCCTTGGTAGCAAAAGCTTTCCGGCACGGATTCTACTGGCCAAATGCCTTAGAGCAAGCGGAAGATCTGGTGAGAAAATGTAATGGTTGTCAGAGGTAGGCTACCAAGACACATATGCCAATGTCGGAACTCAAGACCATACCAATTACTTGGCCATTTGCCGTATGGTGCTTGGATATGGTTGGCCCGTTCAAACCCGCAAGGGGAAATATGACTCACATTTTTGTCATGGTCGACAAGTTTACGAAGTGGATTGAGGTAAAGCCTATAAGAAAATGTGATGGAGCTACAGCCGTACCGTTTCTCAAAGATATCATATTGAGGTACGGTTATCCTCACAGTATCATAACTGACAATGGCACAAATTTTATGGAAGGAGCATTTGCGCATTCCTGCCGGTATAAGAAGATCCGGCTGGACATAGCCTCGGTAGCCCACCCCGCATCGACCGGACAAGTGGAAAGATCCAACGGATTAGTATTATCCGGGATAAAACCCCGGCTCATTGAGTCGCTGCAAAGATCAGCGGGGTGCTGGATAGAAGAACTACCAGCGGTTCTGTGGAGTTTAAGAACGACTCCGAATCGATCAACAGGCTATACGCCGTTTTTTCTGGTATATGGGGCAGAAGCTGTATTATCAGCCGACATAGAGCATGATTCGCCTAGAGTCACCCAATACACAGAAGCCGAAGTGCAAGAAGCCCGGCAAAATAATGTTGATCTGCTGGAAGAAGCGAGAGAACTGGCATTGTCCAGATCTGCCATATATCAGCAAAATCTCCGACGCTATCATAGCCGGAAAGTGTGCCCCCCGAGTCTTTCGGGAAGGTGATCTGGTGCTCCGGTTGGTACAACGTACTACTGGCATGCATAAGTTATCCCCTCCATGGGAAGGGTCGTTCATCATGAGCAAGGCATTGCACAATGATTCTTATTATTTTATAGATGCAAAGCCACAAGAAAAGAACAAGGCGGACAGGTCCGGAGAGGAATCCAAGCGACCATGGAATATAGCTCTACTCCGTCCTTTCTACACTTAGCTAAGAAGTGTATGTATCCGAGTCATCTCATATGTCGGTATGTATGTCGGCAATGAGATTATCAATAAAATGTTGGCACCTCGAGCAATAACTCGGGGACTGCCTTAATAATGTTTGTTGTTTTTTGTGCGTCAGCTGGAATAAGTTATTCTACTTACCCAACTCTTCGACTTGCTGCTGTCCAACAAGAATTGGCTTCATGGCAAGCAAGAGAACAAGTTTGGAATTGCATAGCACATGAAAAACGACTAAGGAAAATAATTTATTCGAGCCGACATTTGTTTTTCGGACTAACCCAGTATTTATTTTCAAGTTATCATGCAGTTTTATTTTTGAGCTAAGTCTAAGAGTTTCCCAGTATTGTTAAGACAATTTTTGAAGCTCGGATTCGTAAGTCATAAAACCGAATCAAGGTAGACACGAACCGAGCCAAGAGATTGAACGAACAAGAAAAAGAAATTAGGGGATTACGCCCAAGTTAATATGGCATAAGAACTTAGTAGCAAAATGTTACATGTGTTTGGAATACAACTCCACCCGGCATACCGGGGATCTGACAAAGTTTTGAGTTTTTTATCGCTTAAGGAGCAGCAGGAGGAAGTTCGGCATCGTCTTCGCCGCCTTCAATATCCGAGGCATCATCGTCTTCTTCATCGTCCGAGCTACCCTCATCATCCTCGACCTCTTCGTCCGCAGCGGCTTCCAGGAAGCTCGGCCCATCAACCCATTCGTGAATGGGAGCGTATTCGATGAGGCTATGGGCGCAAGCCTGGCACCGAGCTACCCACTCCGGATCATTGGTCCATCTGGATCATGTGCGCAGACGTGTCAGGAGGTTGAGATCGATCTTCTCATACCACGTGAGTATGTGGTGAAGAATGGTATCAGCTGCGCACGTCCATCGGACTCTCTCCAGAGGTCAAGCTGAGTCTCGGTTTCCATTAACTTCTCAATGAGAAGTGCGGTGGTTGCCGGGGCTTCTTCGCCGGGCCAGAACATATTGAAGATGCGAGCTGCAGCGCCGAGGTTGTCCTTGCCGTAGTTTTTGATGAGCTCCACGCGAGCTGACAAGCTGACCAACAGGTCCTCCAGGTCATAGGGAATCCCTTCACCATCAGAAGTGGTCGGAGTACCCCTCTGTCGACGGAAGTTAGCAACTGCTGCACTCGCAATAGGAGTGCCCTCTGGAAATTTTCCTAGAAGCGAGGCAAAGGAGCAAGGTCAAGAAAAGACATATGAAGTAACCCGGACAAGTAGGTCGGAAAAGGGAAAGGAACTTACGTGATATATGGCTGAGGACCCGGGTCAGCTCCTTGGTACAGTCATCACGTCTCTTCCGAAGCTACTCAAGCTCAGCGTTCGCCGACCCAAGCTGGATGCCGGACTCCTTGAGAAGATCCTGGTCCTTAGCGATCTGGAGGTTGAGGCGCTCGCGCTCTTCTGTGAAATTTTGGCCAGCCTTTTGAAGTTCGGATTGGTGCTGAGCCTTCATCTTCTCCATCTCAGCCTTGAGCTTGGCAATCTCGGCGTCCTTGCTTCGGAGGAGGGCGAGCTCGTCATCTTTCTTCTTAAGCTCAGCTTGGTGCTGCCCTGCTTGTTCGAGAAAATGCAGCATCATATCAGGCACGGGCACACTATCTTCAAGCGATGCTGAAATAGTGTGTTGGCCCGGCAGAGCCGAGGTATGAATGTTGGCCGAGCCAAGGAGAAAAGGAAATGGAAAGCACGGCAAAGTCGGACAGAAATGACTTACCCTTGATCTGCTCCAGATTTTTGCGCATAATGATGTTCTCAGCTTCCACTCTAGCTGCGGAAACTGAATGATGAGATTAGTTCGGCAAAGGAAGATGAAGAAAAATGAAGAAGTGATAAGGAAGAAATTTACCCCTTTTCTCGTATTCCGCGATAAGTGCGGTCTGCTTGGCGCGTAGCATCTTGTGGGTATCCAGCAAGCGTTGGAATTCCGCACTCCAGCGATTGGTGGTCACCTGAAAGGGATACAGAAACACAAGTTAGCTCGATGCATATTCGGAGTTTACCCAAATCTGGGCCAAGTGGAACTTAACCCGGCTCTAGGTGTGTGCATATTCGAAGTGTACTAAAATCCGAGCCAAGTGGAACTTAACCCGGCTCTAGGTGTGTGCATACTCGAAGTGTACAAAATCCAGGCCAAGTGGAACTTAACCCGGCTCTAGGTGTGTGCATGTTTGAAGTGTACTTAAATCCGGGCCAAGTGGAACTTAACCCGGCTCTAGGTGTGTGCATATTCGAAGTGTACAAAATCCAGGCCAAGTGGAACTTAACCCGGCTCTAGGTGTGTGCATATTCGAAGTGTACTTAAATCCGGGCCAAGTGGAACTTGACCCGGCTCTAGGTGTGTGCATATTTGAAGTTCTCATGGAGCTACGTTAGTTTTCTAAAGAGCATATGGCTGAGTAACAAGTTACTCCCCCGGAGGCTCGGGGACTAATGGTTATTATCGACAACATGTAAAGGCGAAGCGACGTACCTCCATCATCCGCCCAGCGAGGTTAATTGCCTTCGCGGCTGTGTTCATCTGAGCGAAAAACTTGGCGGGGCCGAACTTCTCCGGGAGATCAGCATCTTGAACTACCTCCGCCTTATTCCAATTCATGACAAACTCAATCAGGCTCGGAGGGTACCGTTCACCACTGGGCATATGGGGCGCCACCAAGCCCTTCGCGTGCGCTTCTTTCCTTTTAATCAAGGCAAGGGCTGGGCTGGTGTGCAGAACCATCTGATGTGCGTCGGTTGGCTCGGCAGGGGCGTCCTTCGCTGTTGGAGCTTTCTTGGGAAGCATCGATACGAGGGTACGCTGCCCAGCCTCGACGGATGTTGGCTTGGTAGCATCCGGAGCATTCTTGCACTTGGCTTGCTGGGAAGAGGAAGCCATCGCAGCGGTTTTCCCCTTAGGAGCGGCCGGGGTAGCTCCTCGCCGGGGTTGAGAAGACTCGGACGAGGCAGAGGAGCTAGGCGTTGGTGCTCTTGTTGCTGGACTTGGTGCCGGTGCTGATGTTTTTGCAGCCGGAGTTGGTGCTGATGCCGGAGTTGGAGTTGGTGTTGGTCTGGTTGCTCGTATTGGAACAGGTGCTGGAGCTGAGGCAGCCTCAGTGGCTGATGGTTGCGGCGTTGCTGAAGTGGTGGATGACGTTGCTTCGGCTAGGCCGGTCTCCCCCGCTCCAAGGTTACCCTCCTCTTGCCGAGGTGGAGCTGAACCCGGAGCGGCCGCAGAACCCTCTGGAATAGGGCTCAGCGGACGTGCCTCGTCGTCGCGACGGGGAGAAGGACGAGGCCTTGCCTGCTGGCTTTGAGGCAGTCTTGTCCCCGGATTTCTTCCGCCTTTTAGCAGGCTGGGAAGGTCCGGAGGAGGAACTTGAATAAGCCCCGCGCTTTTTCTTCGATGCCACCGGAACAGGTTCGCCCGTAGCAAGGGGAGGATCCTCGTGGATATGACCACCGGAGTGAGCTGATGGTGGAAAAGCAAAAGAAAGGGGGACAGCCTCAACAGGTTCAATCACCTCGACATCCGAGTCATCTTCATCATCGGGCCAATCTCTAATAGAAGAGGATTTACCCGTGGGTTGTTTCGTTGCGTCGGTCATCGGGAGGAACATCTCCTGGTCTGGCTCTTCCTCATCCAGAGTCTCCCGGTCTGGCGCCCACTTAAGGGTCGGATCGGTGTCGTCCTCGAGGGTCTGCTGAAGAAATAGTTGAAGAAAGGAATGAACAAAAGAGTCAAAAGCGCAACAATAACCGACATGTAATTAGTCCGGGGTAAGTTTGCAACATGAAGCTTACCACAGGAGGAAGCTTATCACGACAGAAATGCTCAATCCCCAAGTCCACTCGGAGGAAAAGTCCTTGTGGGTGGTGAAGAGAGCCTTAACCCGGCGATAAATCTCCGTGTTGCTCAGCTCAAAGGATGAGGTCCGGTTGGGATCGCGGCCGAAGCTCATGTGGCACACCTTGTGAGTGCGCTTCTGGAGGGGCGAAATTCGGTTACGCACGAAAGTGATCATGGCATCCTCGTTGCGTAGCCCGAGCTTCTTCAGCTCCGCGAACCTTTTGTTGACCTAGTTGGCCAAGGCCGTGAGCTTCTTGGGGACGGCGTCCCACAGATCCGGGTTAGGTGGACCCGGGGTATATGGGAGCAGCCGGATTAAATCTTCGGTGCCTGTGTTCCGGACGTAAAATAAGGTCCGGGCCCACCCTTTGCAGGACTCTAACCCAGTGACCCGGGGGAAAACGGAAAACCTCCGAGGTGAGATGGAAGCCGCTCCGAACTAAGTGAGCCGCTTGTCCTCCAGATCGTCGTGGATGTCTGGGATAACATTGCGATGAAGGCCAAAAAACCGGATCCACAGCTCCTTCGTGGGCCATAGTCCAGTGTAGCCTTCGATCGTAGAAGCGAAGGCAGAAAGAGAAGTAATGGCATTGGCTGGAAGATGGTGCGGCTGGAGTTCGTAGGTTCTAAGCCAATCCCGGAAGAAGTCACTCACCGGCAATCCGAAGCCCCTTTGGAAATGCGACAAGAACATGACATATTCCCCTCGATTGGGTGAGGGGGCAATTCAGTGGAGGCGAGACGAGCAGCGACGCCGGCAGGGATGCGTCTGGTCCGGTAGAGCCAGTCCAGGTCATCTTGGCAGACCCAGGACCCGGCCCACGCACCGCGGTCCGCGGCGTCCTCCTCCATCTCCTGTTCAGCAACAATGAGTTCTTCTTCCGTCATCTGGTCCTCGCGGCCCTCGCTGGCACTAGCGGCGGCAGGGGCAGAGGCCAGGATTGACGAGGACCCGTGGCGAGAAATTTGCGTAGCGGTGGCGGCTACGCAGAGGTGCGACGGAAGAACGCGGCGGCGACGCTGCTATCTGGGAGCACTGGCGGCGGCGCGATCGCGAGGAAGATGAAGGAAAAGAGCAACGGGCAAAGGGGCGCAGAAGGAGAAAAATCCTAAGGGACGCGCCCCTCCGCTATTTAACCACTCCCACCAGGGGTGAGTGGGATCGCGTCCTGCGGACCGGCCACACGCAGTGGCCGTGTATCGCCTGTCCGGACCAATCAGTGGGGAGCCACACGGAGGGCCACAGAGCGGAGATGATCCTATGACGTGACACTGTGATGCGAAAAACGAGGAGGCAGGCATGACGTGACCCGCGCACAGTGATAACTGACAATTACTGTGGCAGTTACTACGCAGGCCCTTAAAATAAGACGACAAAATGATTACCCTTCACGTGGGTTGGCGTACGAGAGAAGGAAACAAGAGCAGGATGGAACTATGGTAACCCGGCCGGCAAGTGAAAACTTGGCATGTGCGAAGGGAAAGTAAAACCATGAGGTCCGAGTTAAAGTGGTAACCCGGCCGGCAAGTGAAAACTTGGAATGTGCGAAGGGAACATAAATCCATAAAATCCAAGGTAAAGAGGTAACTCGGAAATAACGACGGGAGCTTGAAATTGAACCTGATGTGGCCTTAGCAGCCAAGGCAGCTAAGACCGCACCAGCTTCGGGGACTAATGTTGGGGGGATACCCCCGGGTAGGGTCACACCAGGGTATAAAGGCCAAGTTAGCCGAGGTTCGGCAAGGTCAAAGCGTATGCTGGCCGGGTCACCTCAAGGCAGGCCAAATCACGGGGTAACCCGGACCTGGGGGCGTTCGCCTAACTAAGTCTTATCCGACTTAAGCAGTAAGTCGGAAGTGCATGTTCTACTTGTATGCAGGAATGGGTGTGGCCGGATCAACCGTGATCCGGGGCACGGCAAGCTTCTAGGAGAAGGAAGGAATCTCGCTGGTCAAAAGGAGCCCCGGTACGCACTACCTGAGCGAAGCAAGCAAGGACAGGACCACCGGGGCGTGGCCGACAAGGGTGACGACGCCCATGTCGGCTGACACGGGCGCCGCAGAGGCTCACATGGCAAAGCATGAGTGACGCGGGGGAAAAGCACCCCGGTCGGCTTACTACTTTGGGAGGAAGCATATTCTCAGGAATGTGCTTCCATGTATGCCCTAAGCGGAGCCCGAGCTCCCTCTATAAAAGAGGGGCTAGGGTTTCGGTAGAGGGGGTTGATCGCTCGTGGGTTGGTTTTCCTCTATTATGTGTTGGCTAGGGTTTTTAAGTGTGATCTGTGGGTGAGAGTAAGAGAGCTCCTTCTTCCTCCTCTCGCCAATACAGCTCTAGGAGCACTTGTAACCTTGGTAACAGAGCAATACAAACAACTATGTGGAGAATCACTTCACTATCCCTCCCTGGATTCCCCTAGCATGTATTAGTCCCCACCTTTAGCCTATCCATGGCATCTGCCGTGACACCACCACGACACAAAGTGAAAATATTGGAGGGGTTATAACCTTTTTGTACCCGTCCTTGCCATTGATGCGCCGTGCTGCTCCTTGGTACTGGCGCGTGGTACGGATGGGATCTGTCCATACTACTCCTCGTCTTCTCCTTTTTTTGCTCCCGTCAAAGCCGGTATGACCGGGTGGTACGGATGGGCTCCGCCCATACGGGTGGTTGTTACACCCTCTGGAAATTCTTCACATTTCATTCACCTGGTAATGAGGTCGGTACGGGCGGGTGGTACAGACGCATCCCACCGTACTGATGCTCATTAAGCTTGAAGTAACTTTTCTGGAAAATTTTCTGCTTCTTCTGATGTATCACATGAGTGGTACGGTCATGCAGTACGGTCGGGTCTGCTCATATTGCTTCTCGTTAAACTCCCTATAGGCTCTAGAATAAGTTATTTTCCCCAAAAAAATTTGTTATAGACCTAAAACATTAGTCCAACATCCAAACAAAGCATACATATATTTTTGTTGAGAAGTTTTAACCAAGATATGCAACACATTATTAGAGAAACAAACAATTCTACCTTTCGAAAATTGTCCTAGGTCAACTCTAATAGGAAATCATGCAAATATATACAAGTGCCAATGCAACATGAATGCAACTAGACTCAAGACACAAAATTAAGAAAGACACCTAAAACTTCCGGGTTGCCTCATGGGAAGCGCTTTATATTAAAGCCATAAAGTCGGGCTTAGATGCTCCATTAATCACCCACCTGTATCCTAGGGGATATTAATTCGAGATGTAATGGTACTTACCTCCAAATCTCATAGTAGAGTATGATCGAAGTCATACCCTCTTGCGGTGCATCAGCATCATATAGATGAATAAGTTCTCACTTCCAAGCGATAGGGGATGCACCAAGTGTGGTGAGAATGCCTCTTTATGTAGCTGCAACGAGAGGATTAGAGGTTAGAATATAATTATTAAACTTTTACCTTTGTTACCATTGTAGGGGAACACTTAAGTGTATTCTATCTTTGCAACAGGGAGTAAATTAGGTCCCTACATATTAGCATCGAAAGATTAATAGCAAGGTTCTATCTCTAGTTCATCATTAGTTATGCTCTCCTCATGAGTGTCTAGGAACAAGGCCTCCGCAGATAAATAATAATCATTTTTATCATTATAAGAATCATTATTAGAGACAGAGGCAACATAAACAAATATAGTATTTGTAGTGTGCCAATCTTTGTCAACCTCATATTTTTTGTTGTTCCTCCACTTTATCTTGTGGTTCCTACAAATGGTTACTTTCGGGCACACTAGACCGTGCCTTACTCTCTACCACAAGTGGATTATCACTGAGATGTTCTTGGAAATAATATTGTAACACTGGTAACAAGTTGCTAAGTTTCATATGAAGCATACTATCACTAATCTTTCTCATGATTGAATCTTTTGAGAGTACATCGTGGAGACCTTTATAAACCAAATACTCTAAGACTTCAACTAATTCGGCAAACTACTTCACCTACTTAGCCATAAAGGATGTCCCTTGGTCTATGGTGAGAGTTTGAGGTACACTGAACCTGTGAACAATATGCTCAGTGATAAATTGGATTACTTCCATGTGAGTCATATTACTGAGAGGCACTGCTTCAGACAACATAGTGAAATAGTCGGTAGAAACTAGCACAAAGTGATGCCCTTTTGATGATGTCGGATGAATCATACCAATGAAGTCTAGCGCCCATCCTCAAAAAGGCCATGGTTTTATAACCGACTGAAGCATTGAAGCCGGTGCCAGCTATATGTCTCCGAACTTTTGACAAGCTTCACACCCCTTGTAGTACTTGAAGCAATCATGTAACATAGTCGGTCTATAAAATCCTGCTCCTTTCAACATCCACTTCATCTTCGGAGTCGACTGATGTGCTCCGCACAAGCCATCATGAACCTCTTCCATGGCGACTTTTGCTTGTTCTTTCCCTAGGCACTTCAGGAAAAGACAGTCTATTGTTTGGCGATACAACTCACCATTGACTAAGCAATATTTCAAAGCTAGTCCCCGGACAGCTCTGTATGTATTTTGGCTCGGATCTCGCAAATAGCAGATGAAAGAATTTCTCAAATCGGTTTTGCAATCGTCTCCGGCTTTTCCTGCATTAACCGATTCAATATGAAAATCCACTTCCGTTGAGCTGGCCATGCATGTCAGCAGCAAGGTACATCGGATGTTCTGAAATGTAGAACATCCCTCAACTTACATGATAACATGACGCCTGATGTGCTAACTCATTGGCTAACCAATTATCATGCCTAAACACATGAGATATCTTAAAATAAGTTAGAGT
The DNA here is from genome assembly GCA_910589775.1 of Avena eriantha. Lineage (NCBI taxonomy): Eukaryota > Viridiplantae > Streptophyta > Magnoliopsida > Poales > Poaceae > Avena > Avena eriantha. Next base: position 541,455,269 of record OU342745.1, read on the forward strand.
ATATATTATGTCTAGGTGCTTATCGAGGTATAAATTGAGTGGTCCTTCATTGCTCTAGAAGATCCCAGCAACTTGTTGCACCATCAGTAAGGAATTGCCAAACGCCTCGATACAGCAAACTCCTACAGCAATTAAGAATTCTATACCGAGTAACAGAGCTTCATCTCGGCTTGATTATTAGTACAATCATACCTTAGTCGGGATGATGATTCATATACAACCCATGAAGGTGATATACAAACAATTCTGACTCCTTGGCCATTTCTGTATACTGAACCATCAAAGTACAACTTCCATGGTAGAGCTGACACAACTTGTAAGTCAGCCTTGTCTTGGATCTGTTGTTCAACTATGAAATCGGATACAATTTGACCCTTTCATAGATCGAAGAGGTCCATATACCAGATCATATTTGATTAATCCATAGCCCCATTTGTCGATTCTTCCACTTAGGATCGCACTATGAATCATGTGTTTAATGTCATCGGGTTGAATTCACTAGATAGTAGATAATGAAAAAGTTTGGTACACGCATAGTAAAGTGATAAGCATATTTGTTCGATGAAACTATATCGTGTTTCGACATTCAATAACCGTCAGCTAAGATAAGCAATAACATGTTCCTTACCACCTGTTAACTGGGTAAGAGCAGCACCAATGACACCTAACGCGGTAGCTATGTATAGACGGAAAGGCTTGTCTCTCTCTAGTGCTCTCAGTACTAGGTGTGGAAAAGCATGTTTTGATCTTCTCAAAGGATTCGTGTTGCTTTGCCCCCGGTGAATGTTGGAAATATGCCCTAGAGACAAATAGTAGTAAGGACTATTATCATATTTCATATAGTTTATGATTAAGCTTTATATCATGTTATAACGGTATTGGGTGGAAACATCAATACACGTGTGATATACAAACAACCAGGGGTTCCCAGTGAAACTCTAGTCACTAGTTCATTGGTCAACAGATGATCATGTTTCCTGATCATGTGGCATTTATGCCAGTTGGAAATGAGGTCATCTCATTTTGGGAATGAGATGATGAACCAATACCCAATATAAACATCGTGACCCGATCATGTCACGAAGTTCAAGTTACGATGATTAGAAATGGATCCTCGTAGACTATTCCTTAGACCGTGAGGCTATATCAATCACTGTCTCCCGAGAGTGCTTAGATAGCATCAAACGCCATCTGGTAATACAGTGGTTATAAAGGTATGTTCAGGTACTCGGAGGAAACCGTAGAGGCAATATATGTCAAGAGCAGGATTTGTCTGTCCATGTGACGGGAAGATACTCAAGCGCCCACTCGGAGAAGTTATATCCAATAGCTGCGCAGCATGTGATTAGATCACGGGGATATCACTTGTCGGAACGAGTTAAGTAGCATTGTTCAGTAACGAGATTGAACACGACATGGTGATGTCATTGATCAGATCTCAGGCAATGCAAGTATCGAGAGACAAAGGGAATAAGACACGACTGTCCTGGTTCAAACGACGAAAGATCTTCATGGAACGCACAGGGGTCACATGGCCATCCAGGTCCCTCTGTTGATCATTGGTGCGGGAGTGTCCCGACCATGTCTGGAATGTTCCCAAACCGTGGGGTATCACGCTTAAGGGCTTGATGATGCTTAGAGAGTGTTTATAGGATCGGTAGAATCACCGAAGAAAAGAAGGGAGAAACCCGAAAGGGTTTTGGTAAGTCCGGAGGATGTCCGGAGTGGAGGTGGAATGTGTTCCATAGCCACGGAGATTGAATAATGTATGAATGAATGTTAAATGTTGATTTAATCATCTATTCCTAATTATTTAATAAAGAGAAAATCAATTAAAGGTCAAAAGGCTTAATGGGCCAATTCTGGAGGGAGAGGGCCCATTAGGGGAAAGGAGAGAGGGAGAGGGGCCAAAGGGGAGGCCGGATGGGCCTAGCCCCCCGCGCGGGGCCCACTAGGTGGCCAGCGGCCACCCCCTCTCCCTCCTCTCCTTTAGTCCCACCCCGGGACTTTGAGGGAGGGTGTATCGCCTCCTCCCCTATATATAGTGGGGTATTTGGCCAAGATAAATACACCAATAATCAATAAAGGTCTCCCTAATTTTGGGAGGACCTCTAATTGATATTTTCTCTCTCCCATGACCGTGGTCCCAAGTTTGGACTGCGCGAGCGAGAGACATCTTCACCGTGGAGCGCCGTCGCGCTGCGGGATTCGGATCCAGGAGCTCTACTTCCGCAACTGCTGCTAGATCGGGGAAGCGGGAGTCATCGTTAGGCACCGGATGTGTGTAAATCCCTGTGAGGTGTTGCACTTGAGGCACTCAAGTCGTTTGAGCCAAGGAGCGCAAGGACTTCATCACGACCTTGAGGTCGGCTTCGGCTCGTCTACATCAACCACGCTCTCCTGAGCGTTGACAACGCTTTTTGGTCTTCAAGGGTAAGTTCGCGAAAAGCCCCTCCCGGTACTGTATTACTAATAGATAGGTCCTGGCAGCTTTAGGGGTTCAGGGGCGTAGGGTAAAATTTTATTGTTTTCATACATGGAACCCCTAAAGTGGTATCAGAGCTAGATCTATGCGTAGTAATGCTAGTACGGGTATAACATGCGAGATGTAGCGTGTGGATGTTGATCTTTTAGTTGTTACCCTCCCACGTGTACTTGTGTATACCGCAGTAATGCTTGATGAAGCGGTCCCCAACCGACTGTACGCGTTCATTCGCGAGACTAGTCCACGCTTGACATACGGCTTGTACCGTATAAAGTGGCTTAGGGGGGTGTCTGTCTCTCTCGCATTAGTTGGTATGCCATTTGCAACGGAGGGCCCCAAAAGGGGTGTAGTAGAGACAACTACTTGATCAGTGTTGTGCTGAAAGTTTGTAGGTAAGAACGGTTCTTGTGTGAAAGCCCATTCAGCCACATAAAACATGCAAAGATAAAGTAGAGGCGTCTAACTTTGTTTTGCAGGAGGGTGTTGCTTTGTGATATGGTTATATCAAAGGTAAAGTAATTACCTTTTGTTACATAGTAGTAGATAGTCACGGAGGTTACGAACTACCACGCCAGAATGACACCGGTACCCTGGTGTCTACGGTGCCGGAACCCTGGCGCCGGAACCCGGTGATGGCGGATGGAGATCACGACGTGAAGGACCATATCACATCGCATTTACATTCAATGATATTGTTTGTATATCTTATTGCGTGCTAGTATTAGATACTTGACGGTAGCCTAATAAGATGATCCCTATTAAAATTACCAACGATTGTGTTCCCCTTAGTGTGCACCACCAAGAAAGTTCTTCGATATGAGGCAGGCCGTGATGATCGGGTGTCAGACATATCTACGTTCACATACAGTGGGTGTAAGCCATGTTGCACAGCGAATACACTAAAGTTGAGTTGGCGAGCCTAGCATGTATAGACATGGCCTCGGAACATGGATGGTTGAAAGATTGAGCACGAGTCGCATGAATGATGTGACCGATGTCTAGCGTCCACCCTTGAACCCACATTGATGGCCGTGATGATCGGGGGAGATGTGGCTGATAGGGGTCGTGTTATCATTAGGAACCCTTTCGGGGATAGGTGTTTCCGAGTGGAGTTATTAATAACTCATTTAATTATAAACTTAGTCTAAATTCCTTTTGCAATTATAAATGTAGATGGCTCCTTTCCTTTTGACGATTGATTGGTTAGAAGGAGAGAAGCTCAGATTAGATGGATCGAACTTCTCCATATGGGTTACGCGTCTCCACGTTCTCCTTAGCGAGAATGACATGGTCGACTACATACTCGACGGGATGGATTTGGATCAGCCCACAGACCTAGAGACCCCGGAGTAGCGGAAAGACCGCTATTTCCATCGTGAGATGGCCTCCTACATTTCAGTTGTGATGCGTTTTAGAATGGTGGATGAGCTGTGGCCTTTCGTGGGTGATGTCAACCCTCGTTCGGTGATGCTACAGCTTATGACACATTTCGTGGAGCAGACACGCATTTGGGAGCATGAGCTGATGGGAGACTTCCTCTCCATTAAGATGGAGGAGAACTCATCACTGGACGACCACTTGGAGCACATGCATGATGTGCACATGAGGCATGCATACTTCCTGGATATCTGGATGTCGGGCTCTTTTACAAATGCCGTTGTGCTGCGGTCGCTGCCACCAAGCTACCAAGCACAAGTAAGGACTTGCGTTATGAGGGGCGATGCGGAATCAATGGAGTTCCACCGGTACGTGACACGTCTCGGGAATGTGTTGGTTTAACCAGATGTCGCTCAGGTCGTCAACGACAAAGGTATATATTTGATATACAGTTTTATAAATGTTATAATCTTGCAAACACATTGCAGTGTTAAGTATATCTGATACTTGTTCTGTGTTGCTGAAAACAGGTCCTTCTGCATGAGAGGTGCTTGCTGGACAGGAGGGATGTTGCGTGTTGATGGCAAGCATGATGATGATGGCCGACGACACTCTCCCTCGACATTTATCATTTAGTTTGTGTTTTAGGATGATTATTGTAATCAAGAGATTGTGAACTTGTTTAGTATGTCTCACATTTCATGAGACGGTTATTCATATGAGTTTGTAACAATAAGTTGTTCCACTTTTATGAATGATTTGTATTCATGTTCATATCTTGTTTGATTACTTGTGAATTATCCTTGTTGTTTGAAACTAATTGATAATGCATGAACATTTGTAAAACATTAAAATGCCACGTTTGAAATACCTGACTTACATGATATTTCATTAATGAATGAAAACCATTGTTTAAATTCAAAGTTATATGATAATATGTGAAAGTCATTCGATTTCTTATCACATATAAATCATGCCTAAGTTCGGCAAAATAACTTGAACACCGTGTATTACTTGAATACAAAGTGTTTAATGAATTGTTAAATAGAATACATATTCGATGTATTGTGTTTTAACGAAAATGGTAATTATCATTATATGATTGTTTAAATGTGTAAAGTAGTTTACCAAAGGAAACATGAATATGAAAATATTTGATTTGATCAAAGTGTTTCATCAACAAAGGGTATAAATATAAAAGAGAATCTAATTACTATGATTTGATCAATAGTAATGAAATTCAACTTTATAAGAATGGCATAAAAGAAATTGTGAAATGCAAAGTGTTTTGAAATGTCGAAATACAAAGCATCACAATGTGATATTAGATATTAAAGGGGTTAAATAGAAGGCACCAAACAAATCATTGTAGTGTAGATGTAGAGACCATAAGTTAGAAATAGTTAACACTCAATTAGAATATATAGTGAACCATTTGAATTCGTGAAAGTTTTGGGGTTATTCGATATAACCAAAACAATAGCGAATAAGTCCTTGTAGAGTATTCATTGGAAACTTTGAATACGAAATCCATAGCCAAACCAAAAGAGAAGCAAAACATGTATTGCTTGGATTTTGGTACATTCTTGAGAAAGTTCACTTTTTGTGATATTTCTCAATTATGGGGCATATGGAAAATAGTGTAAAACACGATGAGGATTCAAAACCCTGCATCAGACTGATGAGAAGCGCAACGGACAATGTTCCTGAACGATTCTCTTCACAGAAGGAAAGAATCAATGATATTGATCATTGTGTTTTCTCCACTAGTGTTTTCACTACATGAAGTAGGATTCAAAATGTAATCCATATCTTTTATGGAGACATTTGTGAATCATTTGTCATGATTCTTGGAATGTGACATACCTACGAACTACAAAGGAAATAATGGTAAACTAAATTATGAGAGATCCTAAAAGCAAAATTCCCTTGAGATTAGAAAGCAATTCATTGCTGAATCTCACAAGTAAAAGGGGTTACTTGAATCTTCCCAAATGACTTCGAAGCCATAGTGGAAAAAGGGGTGAATGACAAAAGCACAATTTGTCAAGTATTGGACAAATTCTAATGAATTTGATTCAAGTGTGCTAAATGTCTAGTGGATTTAAAACTAGTAACAGTACTAGTGTCTCATAGTAAATCTCCAAGTTTGATATTTGATCAAAGTTTTTGAAGTTATTCAAAATAGTGAGTAGATATGCAATTTGCATAAAATTGAGTGGGAGCTATGTTAGTCTTCCTAAAACAATGTGTGATTAACATATTTTTAAGTGGGAGCAATACAAGACTCAAATTCAAATATGTAGGAACATATTTTGAGTGGGAGCTTATAGGAGTAATTCTTAAGTATGCAAAGGATGGAAGCACAAATACTTATGAATAATGATTTATAAGATGTAGAAGTTGATAATAGGTGTATTATGATATTATGTAGTATTCCTTAAGGGATTCTGAAAGGGGTTTCAGAATAGAAGTTAATTGAGGAATTGGTACTTAATAACTCAAATTATTAATAGTATTAAGTTGAACATCAATGGTTGAAAGAAAGAATAGGATGATCATATCTGTTATGTTGAAACATAGATTCTATCTTAGAAAACCATGATGATAACTTAACATAATATGTAATGCAATAAGGAACGTTTGAAAGTGATTAAGTTTGAATCATAGAACGTTGAGCTAAGTTTGTCCGCAGTGTCTAATAGAGAACTGCAGACATGTTTTCCAAATCCATAAAGGATGACATATCTTAAAACATAAAGGTTTATGTTGTAAGGGAATATGTTGGAAACTCCTGTAGATACCAATTAAAGTCAAGTAGGAAGCGAGGTGTACAAAGACATCGAAAGTTGCACAGAGTGCACTAGTGTTTCGATGAATACATTCATAATAATATATAAGGGTACCATCTAAAGTGTTGTATAATGTTATGGCGGTGCTAGTTCTCTTTTAACGTAGAATGATGTGTCCCAGGGCACAGTGCCCATGAGAAATCCCTCGAGGTTGATCTAACGTCACTATAGGATCCTGGAATCAGGCCTCGTTCTGCTACCATAGCGACGATGCATACACACAGATGCTATCATGTGATGATAAAGTATTAATGTCAATCAAGGTGACATTAGTAAGTTGCAAAGGATTTGGGACTATAAAGTACAGGCCCAAGACTCAACCTCTTCCATGAGCAAGCATGTTCATGGTACCGGATATATGGTGCCAATGATTGAGAACAAATGCAGCTAGTGTATTTGTACTCTAGTGTCAGTGGGAGACTGTTGGAAATATGCCCTAGAGACAAATAGTAGTAAGGACTATTATCATATTTCATATAGTTTATATTAAGCTTTATATCATGTTATAACGGTATTGGGTGGAAACATCAACACACGTGTGATATACAAACAACTAGGGGTTCCAGTGAAACTCGTCACTGGTTCATTGGTCAACAGATGATCATGTTTCCTGATCATGTGGCATTTATGCCAGTTGGAAATGAGGTCATCTCATTTTGGGAATGAGATGATGAACCAATACCCAATATAAACATCGTGACCCGATCATGTCACGAAGTTCAAGTTACGATGATTAGAAATGGATCCTCATAGACTATTCCTTAGACCGTGAGGCTATATCAATCACTGTCTCCCGAGAGTGTTTAGATAGCATCAAACGCCATCTGGTAATACGGTGGTTATAAAGGTGTGTTCAGGTACTCAGAGGAAACCGTAGAGGCAATATATGTCAAGAGCGGGATTTGTCCGTCCATGTGACGGAAAGATACTCAAGGGCCCACTCGGAGAAGTTATATCCAATAGCTGCGCAGTGTGTGATTAGATCACGGGGATATCACTTGTCGGAATGAGTTAAGTAGCATTGTTCAGTAACGAGATTGAACACGACATGGTGATGTCATTGATCAGATCTCGGGCAATGCAAGTATCGAGAGACAAAGGGAATAAGACACAACTCTCCCAGTTCAAATGACGAAAGATCTTTGTGGAACGCACATGGGTCACATGGCCATCCAGGTCCCCCTGTCGATCATTGGTGCGGGAGTGCCCCGACCATGTCTGGAGTGTTCCCGAACTGTGGGGTATCACGCTTAAGGGCTTGATGATGCTTAGAGAGTGTTTATAGGATCGGTAGAATCACCGAAGAAAAGAAGGGAGAAAACCGGAAGGGTTTCGGTAAGTTCGGAGGATGTCCGGAGTAGAGGTGGAATGTGTTCCATAGCCACGGAGATTGAATAATGTGTGAATGAATGTTAAATGTTGATTTAATCATTTATTCATAATTATTTAATAAAGAGAAAATCAATTAAAGGTCGAAAAGGCTTAATGGGCCAATTCCGGAGGGAGAGGGCCCATTAGGGGAAAGGAGAGAGGGAGATGGGCCAAAGGGGAGGCCGGATGGGCCTACCCCCCCCCCCCCCCCCTCCCCCCCCCCCCCCCCGCGTGCTCGGGGCCCACTAGGTGGCCGGCGGCCACCCCTCCCCCTTCCTGTCCTTTAGTCCCACCCCGGGACTTTGAGGGAGGGTGTACCCCCTATATATAGTGGGGTATTTGGCCAAGATAAATACACCAATAATCAATAAAGGTCTCCCCACTTTTGGGAGGACCTCTAATTGATATTTTCTCTCTCGCCCTCTCTCTCTCTCGTGACTGTGGTCCCAAGTCTGGACTGCGCGAGCGAGAGACATCTTCACCGCGGAGCGCCATCGCGCTACGGGATTCGGATCCGGGAGCTTTACTTCCGCAACTGCTACTGGATCAGGTAAGCGGGAGTAATCGTCAGGCACCGGACATGTGTAACTCCCCGCGAGGGGTCGCACTTGAGGCACTCAAGTCGTTGGAGCCAAGGAGCGCAAGGACTTCATCACGACCTTGAGGTCGGCTTCGGCTCGTCTACATTAACCACGCTCTCCTAAGCGTTGACAATGCTTTTCGGTCTTCAAGGGTAAGTTCATGAAAAGCCCCTCCCGTTACTATATTACTAATAGATAGGTCCTGGCAACTTCAGGGGTTCAGGGGCGTAGGGTAAATTTTTATTGTTTTCATACGCGGAACCCCTACAGTGAAGTCATCATCCTTTTTCATCTGAAGAATATAGGTGAAAGCATCAACCTTTCAAGATAGATTCATGATGAACCGTCGCAATTAGTTTACTTTACCAAGAAGCTGTTGCATCTCTTTTTTGTTAGTCGGATCTTGTACATTATGAATTGCAGTAATCTTCTCTAGGTCAATATCTATACCATCTTGGTGTGTGGTGAACCCCACACTACAACACGAAGCTCAGGCTCTTGCGCTTATAAACGCCGAGGCACATCCTTAGTCGTCACGCTAGCGCTCGCATGGCAAAAAAGGCACCAGGCGTAAATGCGTTAGGGAAAGTGCATCCGTGGTGGATTTCTTGGCTCGCACAATGTGATCCGTCGACCTAATACTTCTGTGGCACAGCAGAGGGCGCGCCCCGTTATATTACTGAAGACGGTGGAACTTTAGTGTCGTGTAACCGCGAGTTGTTTGCCATGTTACACCTTTCAACATCATTGAAAATTAACTACCTTAACAAAAACTCATTTAGGTTGCTAATAATCCATTGCAATTCGACAAATCGAATATTACCATAACATTAAGATATAATCACATTGTCATTACAAGATTTCTTGAGCCCCTCTCTTTTCATTACAGTCATTAGGAATTCATTCCAAAGAAGAAAAATTAAAACTAAACTAATTAAGGATAAGTCGAGAAATGTTTCTCCACTTATCCTTAATCCTACTCCCTAATCTTGAGCGCATCTCTATTCTTCGTGCACTAGAGAGCCGGCCATGACAACATGCCATCCATGCACACCACTATGCTAACATGCCTGAAATCCTCCAGGCCGAGTACTGTGAGGGGCCGGTGCTCCCCCTCCGCTTGCCTCACTCCGATGGCCGCAGCGGAGCGACCGCTAGCCTCTATGTGCCTCACTCCGATGGCTCCACGCGCCTCACTCCACCGACCGTAGCAGCGTGGCAGATAGCCTCCGGGCGCCTCACTCCGACGGCTGTCATGACATGGATCTAAAAGAGACAACAGATCCATTAGAGAAAGCACAAGATGCAAGATGGTGGGGAAAAACCAAGAATAAACTATGTTTGTATGTATTGATGCAAGTGCATTGTTGCCACGCCTTTTCGTTAGCCCGACGCCGCCTAATCTTAGTACCCTGCCAACATGTCAGCCGAGTTTCATCTGGGTTGGAGTTTTCAAGGATTCGATTGTGGGTTGAGTCAGCTACTCGGGCTGGGGTGGTAAATAGTTTATTGCATTTATCTGACAAGGTCGTCGAGGAGGCGTAGCCCCCGACTGCATTGCATATGAAAATAAAAGGAAACGAACTCATAGTTTGAGGAACTTAGCTTTATTTATTGGAGGATAGCAGGTGCATATTTCGGCTAATTAGCCTTATTGAAATGTAAAAACAACTAGGGGTAGAAAGGTCATAGCTACGCGATGTTCCAAGGGTTGGAGTATTCGACTCCGGTTTCTACATCCTTGAGGCGATAGGCGCCACCTGGGATCACCTCGGTGATGATGTAGGGTCCCTCCCTGGGGGACTCGAGCTTCAGGTGGCCTTTCTGCTTGAGTCATAGGACAAGGTGTCCTTCGGAGAAGGACCTTGGTCGTAGCCGTCGGCTATGATAGTTACGGAGGTTTTGTTGGTAAACCGTCGAGCGAGTAGCTGCAATGTCTCACGCCTCGTCCAGAAGGTTGACGTCGTCTTCGAGTGTGGTCATGGATTCGGTTTCGCTGTAGGCGACCACCCTTAGGGCCCTGTAGCGCAGATTGGCTGGTAGCACGGCCTTAGCGTCATGCACCATGAATAAATATGTGTAGCCGATGGTGTTGTTTGGAGTTGTGCGCAAGCTCCACAACACCGAGGGTAGTTCCTCAGCCCATGCTCTAGCGGCTCGCTCAAGAGGCCAAAGGAGTCGCTTCTTGATTCCACTGTAGACGAGGCCGTTGGCCTTTTCGACTTGACCGTTGGTCTGGGGGTGCATCATAGAGGTGTAGTTGATGATGATCCCCATCCGTTCGTAGAAGTCCTGGAACTCTTTCGAGGTGAAGTCGTGCCGTTGTCGGTGATGATGCTATGAGGTACCCCAAACATGTAGATGATGGACTCAAAAAACTTGACTGTTGTGGTGCCGGTTTCGCAGCCTCGATCCACTTGGTGAACTTGTTGACGATGACAAGGAGGTAGACATATCCTCCACGTGAAGATTTCTGCAGCTTGCCGACCATGTCAATGCCCATAGTTTATGGACTTGGGTTTTAGGAAGATCGGCGAGATGGGGACTTCGTCGGCTAACACACAAGCAACACGGGGACACGGTGGTTTCCCCAGGTTCGGGCCCCCGGAGGGAAAACCATACTCCTGCTTGCCTGCTCTTGATTAATGGAGATTTGATGATTTACAGGGATGCCTTGATGGCAATGATGCGTAGATGTAATCTGTCGGGTGTATGTGCTAGGGTTCTCGGTGTCCTCCTCGTTGTTTCCTCCGAGCCTTTATATGAGGAGGCCGGGTCTTAGGATACAACCGAGTCGGTTATAAGTTAGGGTTTCTCCTTTTAACTTTCTATCTAAAGATTGTCGTATTCATCAATGAATTGCATCCTTTGTGAGCATGGGGCCACCCAAATCTCCATGGGCTTCACCATTGGCAGCAGATCACCGCATGGGCTCCTGCTGGGCCGAACCGGATAGGCACATCTTAGGCACTCATAGGGCATACCTATGTCACACTCTAACTTATAAGGTGGTGCAACTCTCCTCCAACTTTCCATATGGAACTAAACTTGAGCTCTCACTCCTCTTGCCATATACATGCGAGCTGCCACCAACTTGGGTTGTTTCATATATGGGCTTGCATACACATGCTTTTCGAGATTTCGGAAAAAACTAAAATTTCACATGGGACTAAAGATATTAGCCCATTATTTCTAACAGGAACCACTAAAAAATATTATTAAAACTAAAATGTCAACAAATTGGGCAGTCACAATTTACTCGTTGTGGCATTGCAGACATACACACCATCTCATTCCGCAGATAAACCAAACTAATAATTATCAACTACAGACCATGCATAACTTCTCATCATTCAGCACAATGAAAATAGTGGCTGCCCATATATATTTTGCAATATAACTCGTAGTTTTTCAATAGCAACCAGATGAAAACAATGACGGCTCATACATTTGCAATGTAACTTGTAATCTTCACGGCATGTTACTAATAGACATGGCAATGAAAGCGTATGTATAATACTCACTATTTAACATGGAAGCTTGTAGATCTGCAGGAAAACATATCTTCTCAGAGAGATGTTTTCCCTAATATTTAGGTCAGGAGGCGGGCGATAGTATCGACCATCGATCAGGAGTAAGGGAATCGAGGAAGAAGACATAAATTATACCTAACGGTTCACAAAATTCACCCTTCAGGGAAATCCCATACTTTTTGTTTCAAAATTCGAATGACATTTTCAAAAATCATTCGACTGAGTTTATTTATTTAAATGAAAAAAAGAATAGCCGTTTAGATCATGCATAGCACAGCGTCGTGGGCTTTGCGCCTTTGCCCCTATCCCCTTCCCTTATCTATCCACGGGCACACGGCATCTCCCCCCTGTCCCTCCCCTGCTGTCTCTCGCTCCACTCCAATGCCGCCGCCCATGGCGCTCTCCATCTCCCCCTCCTCCACCGCGACCCTCCCGCCCTTCCCCGCGCGCCGCCACAACCTCCCCGCGCCCCGCGTACTCAGCGGCCGCGTGTTCTCCACGGGCTACGCCGCGAGCTTCTACGGCGGCTCGATGGGGGCGCGCACCCGCACGCGCGACGAGGAGGAGGTCGGGGACGAGGACGGGTCCTCGTCAGGGTTCGGAGGCGGGCTCGGGATGTCGGCCTCCGAGGCGGCGCTGGCCCTGGAGGAGCGCGAGATGCCGCCATGCCCGCCGGGGCTGCGCCAGTACGAGACCATGGTCGTGCTCCGCCCCGACATGTCCGAGGAGGAGCGCCTCGCCCTCATCCAGCGCTACGAGGAGGTAATCCTAACTAACCTGCGCTTCCGACGGTGAACATTTCACATTTCGATCGCCTCTACGGCTGCTGTTCAGTTCACACCTGAATTCCTGCGAAAAAAATGCAATTGTAGTAGTAGTAGTAGCCAATGTAATATCGTGCCCGTTGAATCGTTCAGTCAGGCTACAACTCGAGCACTGACACCAATCTCACTGCAATTTGTACATGCACTCGAGTGGAAATACAGTGTGGTAGCCAATGTGACGGTGGTGTTCGCTTGAGTCTTCAGTCACCGTTTGGTGTTTGTTTATCTCAAGTGTGGTGCATGAACAGGTTACCTAGGTATCTCTGTAAGTTTAAGTTTAACTAGGTAGGATGAGCGTGAAGTCGATATTTACACCGCTTAATCAAAACAATGTCCTCTTCTTGCTCACTTGGTCATCACTGTTTCAGCCAATCGATTTAGATGTTCTATCAATTGTTAAAGAAAAAAAAAGGTTAGAGGATAATATGTCAGCAGCTCCGATGATAATGGTGTGGTAGCGGTACATTGCACAAGCTCGGTACAGTTACAGTCTTCAAAGCCTTATGAGTACAATAGCAATGGTTACATTGTCAACACAAACCCCGGACCTGTTTCGCCAAACAGAACCAATTCATTCAGAGCGTGGGTTCCAGTTTCATTGGAATTCGGAAGCAGGCGTGTCGCAACCATCGGCCATTCTGCTTACTGGCTGCTGTTCCTTTCTGTTTGCAGCTGCTTGTTGCCGGGGGTGCCATGTACGTGGAGGTCTTCAACCGGGGGGTCATCCCGCTAGCCTACAGCATCAGGAAGAGGAACAGCAGGACCGGGCTGCCGTTCACCTACTACGACGGGATATACCTCCTCTGGACGTACTTCACCAAGCCCGACTCCGTGGACGCTCTGCAGCTGAAGCTCAACGCCGACGACGACGTCATCCGCTCGACCAGCTTCAAAGTCCGCAAGAGGAGGGTGTACTAGGATCTGGAGTGTGTAAGATTGGTTTCCTATTCTGGACTGGGCTGAAAGCACCCAGGGCTTCAGGTTTTGGTTTGTGTTTATATATCATAGTACGAGAATGCTACTACTGCCTTGGGTGTAGATTGCCTGCCATTGTTGAGTTGAATTGGCGCCCTTTTGTTGTGTTTGTATTCTAGAAATTCACGTTTGTTTCCTGTTATACTGATCATACACCGTGGAGCCGTATGAGTTGTGCTAGTTTTGATATGATGGTCGTGTTGCTGTAGCCAAGCAGTAGGAACAGGACTGGCATTCGTCTTAGTAGAAAACTAACAGACTATACTGGTGAAGGATCAAAGAGTAGGACAACTGTAACTACCTACTGATACAAGTAACCAGTCATAGAAAATGCTTCAGCCTTGAATCAAATAATGATATAACCTAACAGTTTGAAGAAAGTTGCCGCAAAAATGATGAAAAAGAAAATTAACCTTGAATTGCTGCTAAAACCGGCGCCGGAATTTCTTATCCGTGTATGTGGCATCAGGGTTGAAATAATCTCGCATGCACGGCCGAACTGGGATCCCCTCCTCGGCGCCCAAAAATCTTCGTTCAAAATCATAATCATTGTCATTTCCAAATTCTAGTCTTCGTCTTCTTCCTCCTTGGACGAAGAATTGTCAAAAATCATCTCTCGCAACCTCTTCATCTACATCCGAATGCTATCAGTCACGAACAAAGCCAAAAAAAAAAAACCCAAATATCATAGGGGAGTTCGGTCGAGTACCTTGTGTGCGGCGGAGGGGCAGATCGCGACTGAAGCAGTTGGCCAAAAGGGGACTCGACGACTGGGCGGGCTAGAGGACGGACGAACAGCAAGGTCGTTGCCGACAAATGCCCTCCTGGCGGCTGCGCGATGAACGGACGGCCACGAACCAACGTCTCCATCGCCGGGATGGGTTAGAGTCGGTTCCGGATGTTTAGGGAGAAAATATACTCCTCTAACGGACGAAAGGGGATGGGTTAGAGATGCTCTTACAGCTGGTTTTGGAAACTGCCACGCTCGCCAACTCTGCCACTCACTCGCGAGTCCGTTCGTTCGTGAAAAAGCGCATCTCGGGAGCGACCACGTCTGCACCCAATTCCAGCCGTCACTGGTCCCTGCCTCCTCCGTTGGACGTTCCAGCCACGGGATGGGTGGGCACCTTGGTGCTTCGGCTCCAACTGTAGTTAGGATTGGCCTAGTGTTTTTCTTGGAGTGTTTCTTCCATGGAGAAGACCGTGTCACGCTGAAATAATGTGTCCCTGCTCTTCTTCCATCTCGGTGTTGATCCAACCGGTGGCGTCAGGGGGTGTTGATCCATACGCTGAAATAATGGATATATGGTTACTTGAAAAACTACCTGGCGAAAGCACTGGGTGTCCAGGTTCACAAAATCTCCTCTCGGAACGAGTTCGAGTATTGTTTTCGAATGGGTTCACCTGCACCGAATCCACACGTACGCTCCGGTCGCTATGTGTTGGCTGATGAAGCAAAAGCTACCAAATCCAGGCACTCCTCTAACCGTGTGTTTCTTGAAGGTTCACATCCACCGTCCACCAGCCCCGCGATGCGCGCCACCGGTATCCAACGAATCCCGCAGGCCCCAGCGCAGGAGCTATCTATTCTCCCTCGCGGATGAATCCGGCCGGCGTTCCTTGTCGAGTAGAAGAAGAAATAGGATCGGATCTGGCCTTTGGGCACTCTTTCCTCTTAGCAAAACCTAGAAAGGAAAGACCAGATCTCGTGTCTACATCCAAGACCACCAAAAAGAAATCTGACCTGGAGACCTCGGCCGCGCCGCATCCATGGCTGCTCAGGAGGAAGGGCCGGGATCCATGGCTGCTGAGGAGGAAGAGCCTTCCCGGCCCTCCTTCCTGGTGGTGAGCGACATCTTGTACGATATCAGGCTCGTGGACAACCCGCAAGATTGGGCCAAGGTGAAGTGCCTGAGGAGGGAGGCCTACGGCTGCGGGGAGATAGGCGACCTCATCGTGGATGGCCTCACACTATACGTGCGGGCCGGTCCCGAAGACGACCCGCACCTGCACCCCAGCCTGTGCATCGGCGCCACTCGCGACGTGCTCGAGTCCGTCGGGTGGGAGATCGACGACGATATGGCGGAGTGCTTTGGAAGAGATATCAGCCTCTCCGGTAGCATCTACACCGTTGCCGGGGACGTTGTTGTCCTCCGCGTCTCTTTCCTCGCCAGTCACGTCTCCTCCGCCTTCCGGTCCTACTACCTCGTCTACGACTCCACTGCTGCCGCCGCCGCGCTCTTCTTGCTCCCCCACGAGATTCCCGACTGCAACACAATCTGTACCACGTCCCCTCTCAAGGTCAACGTAGGAAGAGGAGGAGAAGACAACAACTACTCACTGGTCATCATGACCGAGAGCACACGCAAGCACCTGCCCCCCGTTTTCTTGACGTGGTCACCCACTGTTGAGGAATCCTACTCTGGGTGGAGAGTGAGCAGCCGTATCTGTGATGATGCTCGCTCCTTCCAAGCGAGCGTGCTGTTCCTGTACGAGGGCAGTGCTCTCTGCTGGGGCGATCTTGGGCTAGGTGTCATGTACTGCGATTGGAGTAATATCATTAAGTCCCACCTGGGGGGGCCATTGGGTAAGTTCAAGTATTTGCCCACTTCTTGCAGGACCAAAAGAGACATTGATGATCCCCCTTTGAACGTGTACCGGAATATGGGCCGTGTCGGCAACTCCATCTGGTTTGTCATGATCAAACCATCAAAGGGGAGCCCTGGAGAAACCATCGTGGGGGTGTGGACTCTAGACCTCCTGTCAAGGGAGTGTGGACTCTAGACCTCCTGTCAAGGGAGTGCGAGTGGGAAGCGCTCTCCGAGTTCAAGATGAGGAGCATATGGGAGCTTGATGGCTTCAGGGATAAGAGGTTGCCACGGACTGTACCCAAGTTTCCTATCTTGAGGCAGCAGGACGATGGCATCCTCTACATGTTGTTGCCTGAGCCATCCAGAGGAGGAGGATCGTATGCGCACCTTGTGGGCATTCACTTGAGCAGCAGCCATGGTCATGGTCAGAAGCGTCTTGTGATGAACAGACGTCTCTCCATCCCGTGGATGTGTCGCCCTGTTGTTGTGGATCCGGATTTATTCAAGACCACACACAACATGACTGTTTGAGCTCACTACATCTTTCTCTCTTCATCAGTTCATCCCGCTAGCTTACAGCATCAGGAAGAGGAACAGCAGGACCGGGCTGCCGTTCACCTACTGGCTACTACGACGGGATATACCTTCTCTGGACGTATTTCACCAAGCAGCCCGAGTCCATGGACGCGCTGCAGCTGAAGCTCAACGCCGACGACGGACCAGCTTGCAAGAGGAGAGTGTTTATATATATATGGTAGTACGAGAATGCTACTACTGCCTTGGGTGTAGATGCCTGCCATTGTTGAGGTGAATTGGTGCCCTTTTGTTGTGTTTATATATTCTAGAAATTCACGTTTTTGTTTCCTGTTCTGTCTGTGGAGCTGTATGACTTGTGCTAGCTTTGGTATCATGGTCATGTTACTGTAGTGTAGTCAAGCAGGAGGAACAGGACCGGTAAGGATCAAAGAGTAGGACATCGGTAGCTGGTGCATTGCACCTACTGACTGATACAAGTAACCAGTCATAGAAAACGGTTCAGCCCTGAATCAAATGATGATATATAACCTAACAGGTTGCAGAAAATTTCTCACAAGAAAATTCGCTTGATACCATCGCATGTGTGTTTGACAAGCGAGCCCAGTGAGGCTTGAATTGCTGCTAATAAAAATCTAATTGCTGATGATGGCACAAGAACTTAACTGCACAAAGGCTTGAGCTGCATGTTCAAGAGCCAGGGACCAAGATTCCTGTCGAAGGAGGGTAGAGCGAGCATCCACTCTCCTTGGTAGGTCAACTGAAGAGGCCTTTGACAACATTCCCTCCCAAGAAGATCGTCCCACCTACTCCACGTGTTTGCTTCCAACTCTTGCCAAGACCTGCAAAAGAATCACTAGCAGGCTGGGCCTGGCTAACTACTGATGGTAAGAGGAGAAACATTCATCGGAACAAGTGGCCTGATGTTGCTGTTCCTGACTGATTATGTCTTCTCCTGACTCTTTTAGTCACTGTTTGATGTTTGTTGATCTGAAGACCTTGAGGTCAAGTGTGGTGCACGAAAAATATTTGTCTATCTACCTTACGATGAACTACGTAGGTTGACTGCATGATCAATATTTAAACTTGGTCATCAATGTCTCTTAGTACGTACAGCATTAGCTAAGATATTCTATCAAGTGGCAAACAAAAGATTATTTGAGAATATCATCCCCCCATGGACGATAGTGATGTCGTAGCAGCACATTGCTGCCCCACGGATTACACAACTTGGGTACAATCACAGTCCTCGAAGCTTAATGATTAACAATGAACCAAGTTCTATCAGGATTTACGAGTGCAAGATCAGTTTCATCTGGACTGGACTGAAAGCTCCAGGTTTTTGGTTGGCCAGATTACTCGAGGACCAAAGAGTTGGACGACTTAGGCATGGAAAATAACTCGGCCATCAATCAAATTAGACAGAACCTTTAACAAGTTGCAGAAAATTAGATCGATATCATCACACCGGAGTTTGTCAAATATCATCACACAATGAGGCTTGAACTGCCGCTAAAGATCTGGTGCTGATGGACACAAGACTGGTTTCAGCAAATTGTATGTAACATAAAACGGTATATTCTGCTACACCACATTAGGTCAGACAGACAAAAAGATACAGAAAGCACAAGGTTTTGACTCAGTACAGCAACAAAGACATAACGATTCCTCCTTTCCCCAGTACAAAGCGAAACTCAACCATATCTTAAACACAGTAACTACCATGTAGTAAGACCAGAGTACCCACCCTGGAATCAGCCAGCCATGGAGCAACCAATTTAGTATCTATCAGGGCGCCTGAAAATAAAAAACAACTGTCAGGATTGGCTTACGACAGAGGCAGAAGGCGGACCTAATGTCAATTGGATAAGAAAATGCAAAAGAAAGTGTATTGCAATACCTGCTGCGCTCCCTGGATCGAGAGCGTTCCCTTCTTCTCGAATCGTGGCCACGGGAGCGGTCATAGTCTCTATCCCTGTCACGGTCATGGCGACGGTCCCTATCATGGCGCCTATCACGATCCCTATCGTGGTCTCTTCTGCTTTCTCGAGGTTCAACTCTGTCCTTTCTTTCTGCATCTCTATCCCTGGATGCCCGCCCATTGCGGTCCTTGCTGTGTTCTCTTGATCTAGGAAAACCAAAGATATACATCCAGGTTATGCTGTTTAATCGTCAAAAGCAAAACAAAGGTGGGAAAGACCATACCGTCCATCATCTTCAGATTTGTCGGGCCTTCTTTTGTTCCTCTCCTCCTAGAAGGCAATACGACATTGTTTTAAAATGACATTTCTCACCATACAGGCATATTTACCAATTGGAGATAGCTATATTCACGTGACAACAAAATAATAAAGGAAAACGTCTAAATGGAAGGCAAGGGATACATTACAGTTGAGATTAGTTCAGCAAATGACAACTTACATATTTGTGGAGCAGGCAGCATATGAACAAGTTGTAACTTACAGGTAAAGATGGCAAAAGGGTGCGCTTTCAGAGTAACTTAACCAGTACTATTTATCACCAGCTCTACAAAATATGGATCACCGAGCAGAAAGCAAGCTCCAGCTTCTGATCAACATAATACTAAGCTGAGTATATATGAGAAAGTTGACACAATTAAGTAAACATGATTCTCCATACCATGGTCTGCTCACTCCTATGCTTACATTTGTCAACATACAGTGGCAGCTGTTGTTGCCATGGGAAGGAGAGGATGATTGTCACATGAGATTCCACTTATGCAACACTGACTAATTCCTGTAATGACTATCGTAACAACCATGGCGCCCTCCAATGTGAGATAAAATAACATATAGAGAAGGCAAGAACATGGAGGCTCTTCCTTGAGATAAGAAAACTCACAGATGCCAAAAGGCCCAAAACAGAGTAACTCTTTAAAGCAGAAAATGGGACATTACATTCAGCACCTGATAAAGATGTTCAAAATTTGCACCTTAACAAACTTAGAAAAACGACAAAAAGGAGCCATAAACTTATTTGACAAAACAGAATGTAAGTCTTATCAAAATCGTCGATTTCATGGTTTTAATGTGTTTATGCCTTTCAGGTGACTATCTGAACTACTAAACTTAGGTCAATCGCCCCAACATCGTACTTTAGTTTCAGGTATGCAAGAATGTACCTGGAGTTCTTTCAGTTTCTCACGAATCAGCATGTAGCCCAAGTGTAGCTTCCCTCCAAAATGGTCAGCAAGACGTCGATCGCTGTGTACAATATGACATTAGATACATTTCCTTCTTAAAGGTTCAATCCGGATAAGCATTTAGAGAGTGGGAGCTAAAAGTATTACTTGTCATAGACACTCAGAAATGCTCCACAGATATCACAGAGGCGCAACTTCTGATCAGTCTACAGAGTAGACAGAGAATACCATTAGCAAAGATAGGTCACATATATGAGCATAAGTTCAAGATGTTTAGATATAAATAATAGGAAATTTCTGCACGAGAATAAATAACCCTAGGAAATAACGCAGACCATGCGGCAACCAAATTTTTAGAGCACAGTAGATATGATGGAATTCCCAATTTAGAGGTTCAACAGTATCAAGAATGCACATGTGCATAATGCATCTATAACGATTACAGCACACAAGAACAAGCTCGTAAATTTTAAAAGATACGACATGCAGCGGTACACTCATTGAGTAAGTTTGTTGTCTAACTGCAAAAGTTAAACTATGAAGAATGACAATTTTAGTTACAAAGTTTTAATGGTGTGGATGACACCAAAAATAATACAGGAAAAGCATTACCACAGAAAATTGTAGTAACTAATAGGTACTCCAATATCATACTCCCTCCGTCTCAAATTAGTTGTCTTAGATTTGTCTAGATACGGATGTATCTAGTCTATAAAACATGTCTAGATACATCCATATCTAGACAAATCTGAGACGACTAATTTGAGACAGAGGGAGTAATATACTTAATCATTTATTCTGAAAATACAGTTACACAAGTGCAAATACAACCACTTGTGGAACATATCAATCCCTGCATACTACTCTCTATTTCATCACTCACTAGCACATTAATTAAGGAACCACGCAGGTATATTAAAGAGCATCAATTTCCTAATGCATTGAACTCGAACTGTCACTCAAAGGAATTTTAAACTGGGACATGAAACGAATTATAGTACAATATATGATCAAATATATCAGAATTTGATTTTATGAGAAATACAAGCTTTTTCCTAGTAACAATGGCTGGGAAATGTAATCACATAAAAACCAAGGTTAGAGAAAAATTGCATGTACGACTTGGTGAAAAAAACACTGATGTTGAAACCATTTCTGTGGCCTGTAACCTATCATATGGTACGAACTAAACAATCATCAAAGGACATTAGCACAAAACCTAGTGCGCGAGTGATGTGTAAAAGGACTGCGATAACATGAATAAGAAATAAAATGTGGCTCTTCATAACTCACAATTCGAACATCAGCCACAGTGTATTTAGAAGGATCAGAAGCCGGCTCCTGCCGTGATGCCGACAACTGGTGATTAAGTAAACGAAACAAGACATCAGTCATGGTTCATACAAAACAATGAAAACAATCGAAGTACTAGTGAGTAGTGGCAAGTTATCTGTATCATATGTCTGAAGTGGTGGTGCTAAAATAAATAAATAAACTGACCAGAACTGACTGGTGAAAAGCATGACATGGTAAAGTTAGATAATGATGGCAACAGCTACCTTTTTTAGGGCTTCTGCTTCTTCTAAAGCCTTTTGTGCTTCTTCTACCATCCCTTGTTCACCTACCAAAAGGACAAACATGAAAATATCAATGCTTACTTTTTCTGCTTAGCATGTACATATATTGTGAAGACACTAATGTGCAATGAACCAATTTGATTGTCCAAGCTAGTGAAGACACTAATGTGCAATGAACCAATAAGTAAAGATCTATATAATACCACAAACCTAATCCATGATCATGACAGACACTAATGTTCAAAAAGTTCTAGTCATGCCTAAATGGTCCTGATAAGAAAATACCAAAAGCTATATAAGTTCACAGTTCCCCAGTAAGAGTTACCTTGTTAGTTTCTTGCCTTCAGAATGATGAAAAATGTAAGAAAGTAAAATTTCCAGCACATATACTTAGAAAATATCTAATTGTTGTACATAGTAATCGACTAATTGAGTATTTGAGTGGTTGTTTTCAAATCTAACACTTATTTGATAAAATCCACGCAACTTGGTTTCAATTACTCGCACAAATATATGTTTTTAAAAAAGGAAAAAATACTATATATGCTTTGTAAAAAAAATGGTACAGAACATACCTAGGGCTTCAGCTTTGCTTAGCTTTTCATTGATCAGCTGTTGAGTACGAGCATCAGTAGGAGGAGGAGGAGGTGGCGGCGGCAGTGGTGCCATTTGAGTTGGAGCAGGCTGAGGTATTGAAGCGCGGTCCTTGTTAAAGGCATCAAGCAAGAGGGTAGCCTGCAATGAAAGAAAAAACACCCTATCATATTAAAACTAAAGCATTACATATATTTAATAACATGTGCTCGCAAAACATAACTCAAAGAATATATGAGTATAACTCATATTCAAAATTCCAAAGCAATACCTGCATGTCAGCCCTTTTAGATCTTAATTCTTCCACCACTTCCATGGCCTTGATTTTATCATCAGTTCTCCCTTCAAAATCTGTTTGGTATGTGTTGATGCGAAGAAACATTAAGTAGTAAATACTTACACTCCTGTTTTTCCTACTCTTACACTTTTTCTATCCTATGTTGTTTGCACACAAAAAGGAAACCATATAATTGGCTAGATCACCTGCACACCTTCTGACTTAATGAAAAATATGACGAGAGAAAAATTAGCTGATCTTCCATACATTGTACTGCTCAAGAATAGTAAAGAAAACTGTGGTTTTCCTACTACCACGTTTTCCTACCTATGTTGTTGGCCCTTTATATAGAAACCAGATTATTAGCTTAGATAACCGGTGCTTGTCTCCCAAATTAGTGAAAATTATGCTGAGATAAAATTATCCCATCGTCAATCCATAGTACTGATCAAGAATATTAGAGCAGAGTATATTTTATGTGTCAGTCTAGTTGCATACTGCTTCTGGTGAAGAGTGTTAAACATTGTGATTAAGACTTAAGACAGTTACAGTACCAATCACAAAAATCATCAGCGCATAAATCTATAACTGCAGTAAGTTAACATTTTGAACATTTTAAACTCTTCAATCCAGCAGGAAAACACGGATGGTTCTTTTGAAAATAAGGATTCTAAGATTCCAATGGGCTGCTATTTCATCCCTAATCAATTATCAACATGCTTCTACATCGGTCAACCCGCTGCACTGCTGTGAATAGGAATACTCAAACAAATTGTGCAAAATATGAATGAGGTGACATTACCGAAGGTATCAACTTCCTTCATTTTCTCCTTGATTTCCTTTGATAGCTGTACAACCTCATCATCCTGCAAAAAATAAGAAGAACACAGTCGAACATTTGAAGCACTTAGCCTCTTACTGACAAACGAGCTTTGAAACACACAGATGGGTAAAATACCAGAGTAACCTCTGACACCGATATGGCGATAGCAGCCTTGGCATCCTCATCTGCGAGCCGTTTGAGCGCCCTCTGAATCTTCCTCTCGCACTCCACGATGAGCCTATCTATCATATCCTCGAGTTCCCTATCAAAGTTCTCCGACCCCTTCGCTTTTACTTCTTCATAACTACCAAAAGCTCAGGAAGGCAATTTGCAAACTCTAGTGCGTGTGGAGAAAAAATTACTACAGTAAAACATGTCGTGCTGCATAACGGAAGTGAAATGAAGGATACTCTTTCCGCAGCTGAAGTGAGTGGACCTTGGGGCAAGGTCCGAGATCCATTTTCTGCCACAAGCGAAATAAACCAGTCAGATCGCAGCATCACGAAAGCAAAACTACTCCAGATTATCTCTAAGCAGAGCACAAACCATACACCCTGGCTTTCGGCACGAATGAATTCCAACAGACGCAATAGCACAGGCCATCTTCTTCGCTTCACTTCCAAACCTAATCTAATTAGGACTAACCAAAATCGCTTCCCCACCGGAATCACCACGAGAGGAGGAGCGCCCCGGGCAGGGGGGAGGGAGTAGATGGGTACGTACCGTGAGCTGGAAGAGGTCGTGGGGGCAGAGGCCGGAGAGGAAGAGGCGGCAGACGTCGCGGTCGAAGTACTTGCGGTTGACCTCCCGCACGTCGCCGTTGCGGTTGGCCCCCATGAGCACGTCCAGCTGCTTCCGCATCGCGTCCATGGCGGACGGGCGGCCGGCCGGCGCGTGTCCTCCGGCTGCTGACTCTCCGGCGAGGCGGGGTTTATACGAGCTAGGGTTTCTACCGGACGCGAGGGCGGGCGAGCGAGCGAGACGAGACGGGGGCGCTCTCCAACAGCCTAAAGAGGGAGAAGAGGGGGAGAGAGACGAGATGCAGTAGGACCGGGCCTCTTTTTGTTCGGATGGGCTTCCGCTCGGTCCGGGTATCCAGCAGCCCATGCGCCTCTTTTTGTTTCCATGGACCTGGCTCCTCACCGTCTGTCTGGATTCTGGAAGGTTGCACAACAGCACAAGCACTAGCTAAAAAAAGGACTGCAGTGCTGTGGCTTGAGTTCTTGTCTTGGTCTTCCAGCCAATGCAACAGGCAAAGCTTGTGCTAGTTCCTCACCAGCAAAACATAAGGGGAGAAAATAGATTTTCAGTTTCTTTAGAAATTAGAAAATATATATTTGGATTCAAGAATAAACTATGTTTACAATCTCAAAACCAGTAGAGATTTCATATTCTTCTTTGGTGGGGACTCAAGATTTCGTATTCACATAACAAGATATTCCAAAGTTCGTTTAGAACTTTAAAATGTCAGGCCACATTTGGAACGACTACTCTGAATTCTTACAAGACGCATATGAACCACACGTTGTTTCAGAACAGGTTACAGGGCCTCAATTGACTTCCATGACAAAATATTTGCTGCTGAAAATCATGGCCAGCTCGGACCAACCTTACATGTTAACATTCAGAATATATTGAAAATGCACGACAAATGTGCACCCAGGATCAGGTATTGCGTCGCTAATCAAAACTGAAAACAAGTTCAGTAACTTAAATGCTCACACCAGAATCAGGATCAGACTCCCTGTATGGCAGAGGAAATCCTCTTGCGCCATCCCCAATATGAAGCATGCTTGAAATGCAGTGGCAGCAGTATTCTGTTGTTGGCAGTATCCAGTTCAAAACCATGTCCAGAATGCAGCAACACCAACACCAGCAGTTTACCAGCATCAAAGCATGGATGTAGCACAAGGATAGGCTGATCATCTAGAAGTGAAAATAGGATCAGCGTCAGCGCTTGGTTGTGTTCTTCTGGCATACTTGATGAGCAATCCTTCTGAAGACGTGCCAGGTACACGCAAGTCCCTGAACCATAGAGGGAGAAAAGAAGTTTGCATGAGAATTCCTATATACTAGAATTCTTAGGTGTGTGTTCGAGAATTCGACTATACAAGCACAAGAACTGCTGTGATAAATTATACCTGATGAAGGGCTGCAGGTCTTTCCATTCCCACCTTGGCCGCTCACGAAATAGTGCGGCGAACCTCTCAGCAGGCGTCAGTGGCAGATCGGCGACACTGAAAGCATGCACCCAGGTCTCAGCCCCGAGCTTCTCATACAGCACTTCCCCTTCAAGCATCTGAAGATCTGCACGCATTCCTGACGGAATGCTTCGTTCCCACTTATCCATGAAGCTGTTGAGCTTCATCTTTCCTGCGCTGAGCGCTCTTTGGGCAAATTGCAAGCAGACCAGTTTCTCATCAAGGCTCCAACAGCTTGCCGTTTCCTGCTCAACCTTTGTGCCGAACCTGCTGAGGCAGTGGGCTACAATCTTGCGCGTAAAACCATCAGACTCCATGACAGATAGCACAGCATTCTCTGGCATAGCATTTAACAGCCAATCATGCAACACTGAGTTGTGCAGAATCATGTCCAGAACCGTGTTCATGGAATTAGCATCAACCGTCCTCCAGAACCCATCAATCTCAACAGCCGAGAGGGAATTCAGCCCATCCAGCAGCTCGCTGTCGCTGGCCTGAACAAGCACACAGAGGTCTTCCCAGGTGTACAGCCCCTTCTTATGTTCGGAGCCATCTCCGAGATCTTCATCAAGCACATAGGGCCTCTCCCTGAGAAGGCTCCTCAGCTTTTCGAGCCGTGGAGCCGTTCGGACTAACTCGATGCTCCCTGGTGCGACTTTGATGATAGAAGTGGCTGCATCAGATGTGGTAGTAGCATCCTCATTGGCATGGCCTGGTCTTAAGCTTGGCGCGACAGCTTCACCCGGTGGTATTAGGAACATAGAGTTGGATGTGCCCACAAACTTCATGGCATAAGTCGCCGAAGGCGTGCAGAGAACAGCTTCTTCTTCGGGGCGTCCCCGTACTGTCACCCTGTATTAAGAGAACTCTTCATTAGAATATCTCACAGATGGAAACACCATGTTTTCTACGGTAGAACAATAATATAAAAGGTAATGATTTATTGGTTGCATCTGAACTAGTTGCGCAAATATTTGAAGTTTTAATTCAGTTGTGGCAGATGTTCACTGGTGATTTTGCCGTCAGTTTGGGCTCAACAAACTAAGCTTTTCAATGGTGATTTATCAC
The DNA here is from genome assembly GCA_910589775.1 of Avena eriantha. Lineage (NCBI taxonomy): Eukaryota > Viridiplantae > Streptophyta > Magnoliopsida > Poales > Poaceae > Avena > Avena eriantha. Next base: position 541,482,095 of record OU342745.1, read on the forward strand.
AGTTAAACATTACAATACTAACGTGCAATGATTTCTCAATTGCATCTGAACTAGTTTTCCGGGGATCCGAGTTACTAACATATCTGCGGCAGGTCTTCACTGTTTATTTGGCCAGACTCAGATTTGGCTCAAGAATAATGAACGAACCAAGCTTTTCCATGCATGGTGATGCCCTTCCACTGCTCGTGTACTCATCTGTCTAATGGAAACCATACAGAACCAAATCTAACCTAAATATTACAACATTTGATCTAGGGTATTTAACAGTGGATGTGGATGGTCTTAATCGAAGATCTGACATCTGAATAAAGAGCTCGGATCTGACTTCCAGGAACAATTAAATCGAAAGCAGGGCAGTCGAGGAGAGGGGATTACCGGCCCTGTAGGAGGTCGGGGAGGAGGTCGTCGCCGGCTTCTAGGAGGATGAGGTCGTCGTGGGGGGCGAATGCATGGTGGTAGCACACGGACAGCGAGGCGCCGGCGCCGGTGAGGCCGAGCACGGCGTCGGCCCCGCCGCCGCCGCCGTCCCATCCCGTCCCAGGTTGGGCCTCCGCGTCCTCCATTGCCGCGTCCACGGATCTGAAGGAGATGATTTACGTTTCCCCTCTCTGTCACTTCCTTCCACGGGATCTTTTCCCCTTTGGCGCGCTTTTGTTTTCGCGGGCGAGTCTCACGCGGGAAAGGATTTGGCTGGTGGGGTCAGCCTGTGTGAAGGGCGATGGCCATTGGCCGTAACCCGTAACCCGCCGTGCGTTGCCAGGGCATTCTCATTTTTATTTAGACAATGGGTACCATACATACATTATTTATTATTTATTATTTATAAGCTTATTAATCTTGGTGATAACCGAGCCAGCTGAGACCTTCCGCACGCGTGTTTTAGGACGTAGGATCGTGCCATGAACAAACCTGGTTATTGATACTTGAGTAGGAACTTTTTATTTACCCCATTGACTTTCGTGTTATTGATATTTTTTTTTGAATGGAAGAGCCCCTTAGCCTTCAATTAAAATAAAACCGGGTAGTTACAAATTTTCACGCAGGACCCTAGAAGAAATAGGAATACATCCAACCCCATGCGCTTTACAAAAAGAACCCTACAAGTGATAAGGAGAAAGCAATCAGGTCCTTCTTCCACACCGCCTCTGCAACAGCTGGGCCTCACGCTGGAGGTTGATAGTACGGATCTTGCCGGCAAGCTTGATGGCCTCGTCATGGCCAGGATAATCGGCTGGCAAATAGCTTACGATTTGGATGAGCAGAAAAGATTGGCTTCACTTCTCCACAGCAGATCGCCAACTCCGCTCCTCGAAGATCCACTGGAACCTGACGCAACCACCGCGCCCAGGCAGAGCAGACCAAGCTTGGAGCAACAGCGACGAGCAGCCAGAATCTGCCCCTGCCGCTCAAAGAAACCGGGCTCCCTCCTCAGAGCTCCTGCCCGAGATGAGGAGGGAAGGCCAAAGAAGAAGAAGCAGCGGTGGATTCTAAGTCTGTAGTACCGTCTCCAGGTAGTACAGAGCGATGCAGCACGGAGACCCTCCCCCTCGCCTCCACGGCCGGCCGGGAGAGGCTCCAAAACACCATACGCCTCGTCGCAACACCTCTCCTCCTCGCCACCTCGGTTGGCCAGGAGAGGCACCACTGCATCTGGACTCTGCATCTGAAGACAGCACCAAGACCCAAAAAGCCCTTTATTTGAGGAGGGAGCAGCCGCTCGCCTCAGCGACCATGGCTCCGACCGCCGGAGCTCCGCGTCGAGGAAGCAAAGCCACCGCCAGCTGCAAGTCTCGGGCAAGAGAGCTAGCAGCCACCTCTCAGCATAAAGCCAAACTACGACATGGAGCCAACAACTAACTACCCTAAGACTACTAAGACCTACAGCTACTCCGACGCCGCTCCTCCGCCACCTCTGGCCAGCTAATCCGGCCGGAGAGGCTCGGGAATGACCCAGAAGAAGAAGAGCGGTGGCAGTCAAGCGGAGGAGGAAGAGGATAAGGTTGGGGAGGAAATCGACGATTTAGGCGTCATGTTATTGATATGCAATCAGATTTCTTTTGTCCTGCAGTATTTGGGAGTCCCTTTTTAGCTCCATGAACATTAATATTAATGAAAATAAGCAATTTATCTTTGTAGTTTGGAGAAGAAGACTTCAAGGTAAACTGCAGCCAATTCATAAAATTATCTTATGAAAGGAAGAATGAGATCAAAGCAGAAAGAACTATTGAAAAATTGGCAGCAATTTATTTTAAAACTCTACAAACTCAATTAGAAAGAAGCCTGACAAATAATGACTCTATCCCGAATGATGTTGCAAAGGGAGAACTAGATAATATCCTTGATACCACACCTGAAATAGAATATCTTCTTAAAGATGAATTTGAAGAACTAGAAAGAAAAATAGATGAGGATCCACCTCCTCTCATATTGAAGCCACTTCCTCCAGGGCTTAGGTATGAATATTTGGACAAGAAGGTAAGTGCCCTGTAATTAATTGATGATAAACTCTCTTTTGAAGAAAAGAAGAAATTATTAGAGGTTTGTGTCGAACAACGGGAAGCATTTGGATACACTCTTAGTGACATAAGGGGAATAGATCCTTTCCTAGTTACCCACAAAATATATATGGTTGAGGATGCTAAGCCTTTGGTAGACACCCAAAAAAGATTGAATCCTAGAATGAAAGAAGTGGTAAGAAAGGAAGTTATATGCATGTTAGATACTCGTATTATTTACCCCATTTCCGATAGTAAATGTGTAAGTTCAACTCATTGCATACCTAGAGAAGGATGTGTAACCATAATGAACAATGATAAGGACGATTGATCCCTACTAGAACAATAGCAGGGTACAAAATGTGTATAGACTTCGGGAAATTGAATAAGGAAACTGTAAAGAGCCATAATCAAATTCCACTTATGAATCACATCTTAGAAAGAATGTCTAGAAATTCTCATTTTTGCTTTCTTGACGGTTACTTGGGGTACTCGCAAATTGCTATTCAACCCAAGGACCAAGACAAGACAACTTTTACCTGCCCATATGGGACTTATGCTTACAAACTAATGCCTTTTGGTTTATGCAATGCAACTGCAACTTTTCAAGAATGTGTTTTGAAGATATTTGACAGTTTTGTTGAAAACTCTATGGAAGTTCTTGAAGGGAATATGCCCTGAGAGGCAATAATAAAGTTGTTATTATATGTATTCCAAGTATATGATAGATGTTTATTTTGCATGCTATAATTGTATTAAAAGGAAACGTTAATACATGTGTGTTTAATAAACAAATAAAGAGCTCCTAGTTATGCCTCTCTTATAAACTAGCTCGTTGATTAACAAGATGATCAAGGTTTCCTGATCATGGACATTGGATGTTGTTAATAACAAGGTCACAACATCGGTGAATGATGTGACAAGCATTCATCCGAAGTATAGCATTACGATCAAAGTCATTGTGTTTATATTGCTATAACATTATACGAAGTAATCTTAGTCCTTAGACCATGAGATCATGTTAATTGCTAACACCGAAAGAGTGACTTGATAACATCAAGCGTCACACTGTAAAAGGGTGACTATAAAGGTGGGTTCAGATACTCTAAAGGTGTTATGTTGAGGCTCATGGATCAAGAGTGGGATTTGTCCATCCCGATGACGAATAGATATACTTTGGGCCATCTCGGTTATATCACATTAAGATAGCTTGCAAGTAAGTGATGAGATCACTAGAATGTTATATCAAGGGAACGAGAAAAGAGTGCATGTCGGTAACGAGATCAAACTAGGTATTGGGATACCGATGATCGAATCTCGGACATGTAATATATCGCGAGACAAAGGGATTTTGTTACTAACGTTAAAGCTTCTCACGATCACTGAAGTCATTGTTGAATGTGTGAGAGTCAGTATGGATCTCCAAGTCCCGCTTCTGATTATTGATCTGAGAGGGGTCTCAATCATGTCTGCATTATTCGTGAACCGTAGGGTGACACACTTAAGGGTTTCTAACACCATTTAGAGCAAATATGTTCTAGACGAAAGAATTGCAAAGCGCTGGAATTATTTCAATGGACACCGGAATTGTTCCGGATGAAATTGCTGAAATTGGTTCTGCATGTGATATTGAAATGTTGTAGGGGGTTTTATGTGAATGTTTGTTAATTAAAGTAATTAACAAAATTTTGAATAAAATAAATAAAAGAGTTTTATTAAATGAGAGTTGCATTAAATTTGGTGGAAATTTAATGCATGTGAGTGGAGGCATGTTTATGTGAGTGGAGCTTCCACCCACGTGAATGAAGGAAGAGGTGGGGGAACCTCCATGGCCGCCAACCATGGGAGGGGGCTGCCCCCTCTCCCTATAAAAGGCCCCCGTCTCCTCCTTACAAAGCACACCTCCTTATGATGTTTGCATCTTATATTGCTTATTTGGCGTTTTAGTAGCATTATAAGATGATCCCTCATTTAAATATCAAGATAAAAATGTGTTCTTCCTTAAGTATGCATTGTTCTATGGATTGTGTTTCGAGACATCACGTGATGATCGGGTGTACTCGACACTACGCTTTCATACAACGGGTGTAAGATAGTTTTACACATGGGAGTACTAAGGTTCTTACTTGGCGAGCCTAGCATGTATAGACATGGCCTCGGAACATGGACCGAAAGGTTAAGCATAAGTCATATAGTTGATATGATGCCCATATAGATGATCGCCTTTGAAGCTACACCGACTCACGTGATGATCGGACTTTGTGTAGTGGATTTGGTTCATGTAATCACCAAAAAGACACGATGGATGTTGTTTTTGAGTGGGAGTTTATTTGTAATTTGGATTAGCTGAACTCGATCTATCATACACTTAGTCTAAACTTTACAAATTCTATTGTAGATGGCACCACCTGCTTTTAATTTCAATGTGTTCATGGAGAAAGAGAAACTTGTGGCAAATGGTAGCAACTTTACCAACTAGGCCATGAATTTGAGGATTCTACTCACTGCTGCACAAAAGCAATATGTGCTAGCCCCTCACCAGCTCCTGATGCCCCTGACGAGGAAAATAACGTCTTTTTGACTCGTCAGAAGGACCACAACTTAGTTCATTGCGGCATATTGTATGGGCTAGAGCCAGAACTTCGAAAGCGTTTCGAAAATGGCAATGCCTTTAATACCATGGGTGAATTGAAAATGATTTTCAATACCCATGTTGCCGTAGAGAGTTATAATGCTTCTGAAAAGTTTTTTAGCTGCATCATGGAAGAAAACAGCTCCGTTAGTGAGCACGTACTCAAAATGTCTAGGTACGCCGATAACCTTGTGTCCTTGGGAATAACGATTCCCATTGACTTAGACATACATCGTGTTCTCCAATCTCTGCCACCTAGCTATAAGAGCTTCATGATGAACTATAATATGCAGGGCATGAAGAAGTCTCTCCCTGAGGTTCTGTCAATGCTTAAAACTGCAAAAGTAGACATCAGGAAAGAACATCAGGTGTTGATGATCAATAAGACCACCGGTTTCAAGAAAGACAAGAAGGGCAAACATAAGGGAAAGAAGGGCGACAAATTTGTTGCCGCACCTGAAAAGAAATCCCGAGCTGACCCTAAGTCTGATACCTGGTGCTACTATTGCAAGGGGACTGGCCATTCGAAGCACAGCTGCCACAAGTATTTGGCGGACAAGAAGGCCAGCAAGGCAAACAAAGGTATATGTGATATACATGTTATTGATGTGTACTTGACTAGTACTCGCAGTAGCACATGTGCATTTGATATGGGATCAGTTGTTAATATATGTAACTCGATTCGGTGGTTGCAGAACAAGCGATGGCTAGCAAGGGATGAGGTCACGATGCGTGTCGACAATGGATCAAGAGTTGATGTGATCGCTGTCGGAACGCTGCCTCTCCATATGCCATCGAGATTAGTGATAAATCTAAATAATTGTTATTTGGTGCTTGCACTGAGCATGAATATTGTATCTGGACCGTGTTTGATTGGAAGTGGTTATTCCTTTAAATCTGAAACCAATGGTTATTCAATTTATATGAATGATATCTTTTATGGTCATGCACCTGTGATGAATGGTTTATTTCTGTTGGATCTCGATAATAGTATTACACATATTCATAATATTGATGCTAAAAGGATTAAACTTGATGATGATATATCTGCATATATGTGGCACTGCCGTGTAGGTCATATTAGCGTTAAACGCATGAAGCAACTCCATTCTGATGAACTTTTGGAATCACTTGATTTTAAATCATTTGATGCAAGAGAGATAGCGGGCAACGCCGAACTAGGACGAACAAGGAAAAGGAAGGCCAGTTTAGTAGTGGATGGAGAAGCGCCCCGTCGTCCAAGACTCGGTCCACCAAAAAGCAGCCCTGTAGACCAGGACCTCAGGGAACAACACTGTGGTGACCCTTCCTGCCCATGAACCGGGGGAAAGGCCCGACGCTGCCCTATATAAGGAGCCCTTCCCCTACCTTGGAAGGGACCGATCCTTGAGATCTAAAACTCTAGACTTTTATCCGCCATTGTACCCTCGCGAAGCACGCGAGCAATACAACCAAGAAGGAGTAGGGGCTTTACCTCCTCACGAGGGTCCCGAACCTGGGTAAAAAAACCGTGTCACCTCTTTGTCGTGTGTGCTTGCTCTGCCACCGTTTCCATCACCAGGTTTCCTTGGAGACGCTTGTTCAGCCCACCCTCGAACCAAGGGATCATTGGATCGTAGTTCCTTCGCGGGACAAATCGCCGACATTTGGCGTGCTAGGTAGGGGCTGAGGCACATTTTCAAGACCCTTGTCGAACTCGACGACATGTCGGCCAGCAACGAGATGCGCGCCGAGCGAGCCATCCATCGTGTGGCGAGCAAGGCCCAGACGGAGCCGCCTTCACAGCGCGCCTCCTCCGAGCAGGCCCCATGGACAGAGGACAAGGGGGGTCCTCCTACCGCCCATCAGGGGAGCCCACTCCCTCCTCGCGCGGTGCCACATGGCTCTCCCGCACCGCGTCATCTCGCAGCCGCCCCGAGCATCTCACCCCGGAAGCCGCCAAGTGCATGGTGCGCGAGCTCCTGGACCACCCACCGGCTGAGCAGGGCCAGGAGAGGTGGCACAAACAGATTGCCGAACTCCTCGACATCGCCGGCCTCTCCCTGAGGACCCGAGGGCTTGGCCCAAGGGCAAGGTGCCGGGGGCTGGAGGCTCACTCCCTCCTCGCCGCCGTGAGGATGACCCCAAGCCCGACAATGTGACTCCACCGCCTGTGAACAACTGCCAGATCATCTCGCCTTCCGTGGACGTGGTGCCGCTGCGCGAGCGCGAGGACCGTATCATCGAGGAAATTGCCCACGCGGGCCAGCAGAACCGTGTGGCCCTCGCCAACAGCAAGGTGGTCCAGGCCAACGGTGCCTCGCCTTCACCAAGAGTCTCCGCTGCGTGGTCTGGCGCCACAAGTTTCGCCCGGAGACGCCAACACGCTACGACGGAATGACCAACTCGTGTGAGTTTCTCCAGCTTTACACCACGGGCATCAATGTTGTGGGAGGGGATGACTGCGTCATGGCAAACTGGTTCCCTTGTGCCTGAAAGAGACGGCCATCACCTGGCTGATGAACCTCGCCGAGGAATCAATCGACTCGTGGGCGGAGCTCAGCTCCCTTTTCATCGCCAACTTCAAGGGGACCTATGAGCGCCCGCTCACCTACTACGACCCCGTCAGGTGCGCAAGCAGCCTGGAGAGACCCTCTTCAAGTTCCTGCAGAGGTTCAGCTGAGCCCGCAACAAGATCCCCAAGATCTCGGACTCCAACATCATCACTGCCTTTCTCTAAGGGCGTGAAAGACATCAAGATGAGGGAGAAGATTGGCATCCTGGGCGAGAACCTCACCACCACTGCCGAGCTCTTTGTCATGGCCGAGAAGTGCGCCAAGGCGGAGGCAGGGTGGATGTTTGGCCTCGCCGAGGCAAAAACTACCCCCAAGGCCTCGGGCTCATCCAAGGGCAAGGACAAGGACCCCAAGCGCAAGACCGCCACCGTCTTGGCTGCAGAGCTAGACGGGAAGAGTCCTAGCGAGGGGAGTGATGAGAGGGAGCGGGACGATAGCTCGTACTTCCACTTCCATAAGAAGCCAGGGCACCCTACCGACGACTACTATGAGATCAAGAAGCTATGCGACCTGTGCAGTAGCCAAATGAAGGGAAGGCCGGGCGACGAGCGAGGCAGCCAGAAAGGAGGCAACAACAGGGCTACCGCTAGAACAAAAACTCCAGCATCCGTGAGCCCGCTCCGACGGGCCACCAGGCCAATGTCGCGCAACAACACCTTACCCCCAGGTGAAACATCGTGTCAAGGATCTCGGGGGCTAGCAAGTGCTGCAGGGCGCCATAGCTTGCATTCTTGCTGGCTCCTAGGCCCCGACGTCCAACCGACACTTCAAGCTGATCACTCGCGAGGTCACGGCTGCCAGACCGGGAGTCCCATCCCCGAAGCTCAAGTGGACTTCTCCCTTCGGAGGAGAGCCCATGTAGGGGTTTATGTCTTTTTTATTTTAGTTAAATAAATATATTTGAAGGAAATATGCCCTGAGAGGCAATAATAAAGTTGTTATTATATATTCCTTGTATATGATAGATGTTTATTTTGCATGCTATAATTGTATTGATAGGAAACGTCAATACATGTGTGTTTAATAAACAAATAAAAGGTTCCTAGTTATGCCTCTCTTATAAACTAGCTCGTTGATTAACAAGATGATCATAGGTTTCCTGATCATAGACATTGGATGTTGTTAATAACGGGGTCACAACATTTGTGAAATGATGTGATGAACATTCATCCGAAGTATAGCATTACGATCAAAGTCATTGTGTTTATATTGATATAAACTCATACAAAGTAGTCCTAGTCCTTAGACCATGAGATCATGTTAATTGCTAACACCGGAAGAGTATCTTGATAACATCAAACGCCACACTATAACAGGGTGACTATAAAGGTGGGTTCAGTGCTACGAAGGTGTTATGTTGAGGCTCATGGATCAAGAGTGGAATTTTTCAATCCCGATGACGGATAGATATACTCTGGGCCCTCTCGGTGATATCACATTATGGTAGCTTGCAAGCAAGTGATGTGATCACTAGAATGTTATATCACGGGAACGAGAAAAGAGTGCATGTCAGTAACGAGATCAAACTAGGTATTTGGATACCGATGATTGAATCTCGGACATGTAATACGTCGTGAGACAAAGGGATTAGAATTACTAACGTTAAAGGTTCCACGATCACAAGAAGTCATCGTTGGATGTGCAGGAGTCAATACGGATCTCCAGGCCCCGCTTCTGATTATTGATTTGAGAGGAGTCTCAATCATGTCTGCATTATTGGTGAACCGTAGGGTGACACACTTAAGGGTTGTTGGACACCATTTAGGAACATATATGTTTCAGACGAAAGAGCTGCCAAGCGCTGGGATTATTTCAATAGACACCGAAATTGTTTCGAGTAAAATTGCTGAAATTGTTTCTGCATGTAATATTGAAATGTTGCAAGGGGTTTTATGTGAATGTTTGTTAATTAAAGTAATTAACAAAATTCTGAATAAAATTAATAAAAGGGGTTTTATTAAATGATAGAACATTAAATTTAGAGAAGTTTAATGCATTAAAAATGGAGACATTAGAAGGGAATGTGAAGGGGCATTTTAATGTGGGGAAGTTACCACCACATGAATGGGGAGGTGAGGGGTCACCCCCATGGGGCGCCGACCATGGGGAGGGGTACCCCCTCCTCCTATAAAATCCCCCCTCCTCCTCCTTCATTCTCACACCTCCTTGTGAAGGATCTCTCTCCCTCTAGTTTATCCCCCATAGTCTCGGATTAGCGAGATACATGTTCCCGGTGGCTTTTCATCTGGAAGGAGTTGTTGCTTCCGCTGATTCGCTGGAGCGAGGAGGTGGAGGTTGTCCGGTGGCTTGAACGTGTGTGTGAGCACGGATGCGCTGCTGCTTTGCAGCGCTAGGACTTCCACACGATCTTGAGATCGGCAAGCCGTACATCTACATCACCCATGAGTTCCAACTCATTAACAAAGCTATCGTTGTCTTCGAGGGTAAGAACTCTATGGATGTATATCCACCCATTGCTTGTATCTAGTATATAGGTCTTGGCGTATAGTTCACATCGTAGGATTTTTTTTGTTTTCTATGTTGCGGACCCAACAGTGGCATCAGAGCCTGATCTATGCATAGGTACTTTGCACGGGTAGTATACATATGTTATATGTGGGCGATGATGATCATGTTATTGCTTCTTTCATGTATTTTGGATATTGGTGGAATAGTGGGATGAAGCGGCCCGGACCAACCTTACATGTCATCGTACATGATACCGGTTCCACAACTGACATGCAACTAGTTTTGCATAAGTGGCTGGCGGGTGTTTGTCTCTCCTATTATAGTCAATATCTAATCTACAACGAGTCGCTAATAACTTGATTATCGTCGTTGTGGTTCCATGTTCGTAGGTAAGATTGGTTCTATCTCCGAAATCCCTAAGCCACGTAAAATTTGCAATTGATAAATTAGAGGTGTCTAGTTTAGATCGTTGCTGGGCTAGTGTCATGATATGGTTGTTGTTGTAAGCAGAAGTATGGTAGATACTCTTGCAACACACTTAACGTGTAAGTTCCATAGACCTTGGCCTTACACACAAAGGAGTGATATAGATCATACCACGATGCATGTGATGGTGATCAAATGCATGGACCATATCGTCTCACTTTACACATTTGATGTTCGCATCTTATATAGCTAGTTTAGCGCTTTTATAGCATTATAAGATGATCCCTCATTTAAAATATCAATATAAAATGTGTTCTTCCTTATGTATGCATCGTTCTATGGATCGTGTTTCGAGACATCACGTGATGATCGGGTGTACTCGACTCCGTGCTTTCATACAACAAGTGTAAGACGGTTTTACACACACGAGTACTAAGGTTCTTACTTGGCGAGCCTAGCATGTACAGACATGGCCTCGGAACACGGACCGAAAGGTTAAGCACGAGTCATATAGTTGATATGATGCCCATATTGATGCTCGCCTTTGAAGCTACACCGACTCACGTGATGATCGGACTTGGTGTAGTGGATTTGGTTCATGTAATCACCAAAGAGACACGAGGGATGTCGTTTTTGAGTGGGAGTTCATTAGTAGTATGGATTAGTTGAACTCAATCTATCATAAACTTAGTCTAAATAAACTTTACAAATTCTGTTGTAGATGGCACCACCTGCTTTTAATTTCAATGTGTTCATGGAGAAAGAGAAACTTGCAGCAAATGGTAGCAACTTCACCAACTGGGCTATGAATTTGAGGATTCTCCTCACTGCTACACAAAAGCAATATGTGCTAGAAGCGCCGCTAGGCCCCCCACCTGCTCCTGATGCCCCTGACAAGGAAAAGAATGTCTATACAACTCGTCAGGAGGACCACAACTTAGTTCATTGCGGCATACTGTATGGGCTAGAGCCGGAACTTCGAAAGCATTTCGAAAATGGCAATGCCTTTGATACCATGGGAGAATTGAAAATGATTTTCGATACCCATGCTGCCGTAGAGAGTTATGACGCTTCAGAAAAGTTCTTTAGCTACATGATGGAGGAAAACAGCTCCGTTAGTGAGCACGTACTCAAAATGTATGGGTACGCCGATAGGCTTGTGTCCTTGGGAATAACGATTCCCATTGACTTAGGCATACATCATGTTCTCCAATCTCTGCCACCTAGCTACAAGAGCTTCGTGATGAACTATAACATGCAGGGCATGAAGAAGTCTCTCCCCAAGCTTCTGTCAATGCTTAAAACTGCGGAAGTGGAGATTAGGAAAGATCATCAAGTAACGATGATCAATAAGACCACCGGTTTCAAGAAAGACAAGAAAGGCAAGCAGAAGGGAAAGAAGGACGACAAATATGTTGTCGTACCCGAGAAGAAATCTCGAGCTGGCCCTAAGTCTGATACCGAGTGCTACTATTATAAGGGGACTGACCATTTGAAGCGCAACTGCCCCAAGTATTTGGCGGACAAGAAGTCTGGCAAGGCAAACAAAGGTATATGTGATATACATGTTATTGATGTGTACTTGACTAGTACTCGCAGTAGCACCTGCGCATTTGATATGGGATCAGTTGTTAATATATGTAACTCGATTCAGGGGTTGCGGAACAAGCGATAGCTAGCAAGGGATGAGGTCACGATGCGTGTCGACAATGGATCAAGAGTTGATGTGATCGCTGTCGGAACGCTGCCTCTCCATATGCCGTCGAGATTAGTGATAAATCTAAATAATTGTTATTTGGTGCCTGCACTGATCATGAATATTGTATCCGAATCATGTTTGATGCGAAGTGGTTATTCCTTTTAATCGGAAAACAATGGTTGTTCGATTTATATGAATGATATCTTTTATGGTCATGCACCTGTGTTGAATGGTTTACTTCTGTTAGATCTCGATAATAGTATTACGCATATTGATCATGTTGATGCTAAAAAGATTAAACTTAATAATGATATATCTGCATATATGTGGCACTGCCGTCTAGGTCATATTGGCGTTAAACGCATGAAGAAACTCCATTCTGATGGACTTTTGGAATCACTTGATTTTGAATCATTTGATACATGTGAGCCATGCCTTATGGGCAAAATGACTAGAACGCCGTTTTCCGGTTTAATGGAACGGGCAACAGATTTATTGGAAATCATACATACTGATGTCTATGGACCAATGAGTGTGTCGGCGCGAGGTGGATATCGTTATTTTGTTACTTTCACTGATTATTTAAGTAGATATGGGTATATCTATTTGATGAAACACAAGTCTGGAACCTTTGAAAAGTTCAAGGAATTTCAGAATGAAGTGGAAAATCATCGTAACAAAAGGATCAAATTTCTGCGGTCCGACCGTGGAGGAGAGTATCTTAGTTACGAGTTTAGCACACATTCGAAAGATTGTGGAATTGTTTCACAACTCACGCCTGCCGGAATACCACAATGTAATGGTGTGTCGGAATGTCGTAATCGTACCTTATTGGATATGGTTCGATCTATGATGTCTCTAACTGACTTGCCACTGTCATTTTGGGGCTATGCACTAGAAACCGCTAAATTCACTTTAAATCGGGCCCCATCTAAATCTGTTGAAACAACACCGTATGAACTATGGTTTGGAGACAAACCTAAGTTGTCATTTCTTAAAGTTTAGGGATGTGATGTTTATGTGAAGAAACTTCAGCCAGATAAACTCGAACCCAAAGCGGAAAAATGCGTCTTCATAGGATACCCTAAAGAAACTATTGGGTATACCTTCTATCACAGATCCAAAGGCAAGGTTTTTGTTGCCAAGAATGGATCCTTTCTTGAGAAGGAGTTTCTCTCGAAAGGTGTGAGTAGTCGGAAGGTAGAACTCGAAGAGGTTATTGAACCTTCTCTTCCTGAAATGGCGAGTAGCGCAGCGCCGGAAATTGTTTCGGAGTTGACTTCACCAAATGAAGAGAGAGCTAATGATAATGATCATGAAACTGTGAAAGAGGACACTATCGAACCTCACAGGTCAAGCAGGTCACGTGCAGCTCCTGAACTGTACGGTGATCCTGTCATGAATTTCATGGTTGATGAAATAGATGACCCTGCGACGTATGAAGAAGCGATGATGAGCCCGGATTCCAACAAATGGCTAGAAGCCATGAAATCCGAGATGGAATCCATGTACGAAAACCAGGTTTGGACCTTGGTGGACTTACCTCACGACCGAAAGGCCGTTGAGAATAAATGGATTTTCAAAAGGAAAACTGATGTTGATGGTAATGTGACCATCTATAAAGCTCGACTTGTCGCAAAAGGGTTTCGACAAATTCAAGGAGTTGACTACGATGAGACATTCTCTCCCGTAGAGATGCTAAATTCGGTTAGGATTATGTTAGCAATTGCTGCATATTTCGATTATGAAATATGGCAAATGGATGTCAAAACTGCGTTACTCAATGGTAATATTGAAGAGGAGTTGTATATGATACAACCAAAGGGTTTTGTCAATCCTAAGGATGCTAACAAGGTGTGCAAACTTCAGCGATCCATCTATGGATTGAAGCAAGCATCACGGAGTTGGAATCTCCGCTTTGATGAGGTGATCAAAGAGTTTGGATTTGTCCAAACTTATGGGGAGGCTTGTATTTACAAGAAAGTGAGTGGGAGCAATGTGGCGTTTCTGATATTATATGTAGATGACATATTGTTGATTGGAAATGATATAGATCTTTTAACGATGTTAAAAGTTATCTAAACAGCAAATTTTCTATGAAAGACCTTGGTGAAGCTTCGTATATATTAGGCACAAAGATCTACAGAGATAGATCAAGGCGTCTAATTGGGCTATCACAAAGTACATACCTTGATAAGATATTAAAGAAGTTTAATATGGATGAAAGTAAGAAGGGGTTCTTACCTATGTTGCAAGGTAAGACATTGAGTAAGACTCAAAGTCCGGCTACGGCAGAAGAAAGAGAGATAATGGATAAGATCCCCTATGCTTCAGCCATAGGCTCTATAATGTATGCCATGCTATGTACAAGACCGGATGTGGCACGTGCTATTAGTTTGACTAGTAGGTACCAATCTGATCCAGGTTCGGAACACTGGATAGCGGTCAAGAATATCCTCAAGTACTTGAGAAGAACTAAGGATATGTTTCTCATATACGGAGGTGAAGAAGAGCTAGTCACTAAGTGTTATGTCGATGCTAGCTTTGACACAGATCCAGATGACTCTAAGTCTCAATCCGGATACGTATTTCTCTTGAACAGAGCAGCAGTTAGTTGGAGGAGTTCCAAACAACCTGTGGTGGTTGTATCAACGACGGAGGCGGAATATGTTGCTGCTTCAGAAGTAGCGCAGGAAGCGGTTTGGATGAAGGAGTTCATATCGGAACTAGGTGTGGTTCCTAGCGCGTTGGACCCAATGGTGATCTATTGTGACAACAATGGAGCCATAGCCAACACTAAGGAACCAAGGTCTCACAAGAATTCCAAGCATATTAAACGCGGGTTTCACTCCATCCGTGAGCATGTCAAGGATGGAGATATAAAGATTTGTAAAGTACACATGGACCTAAATGTAGCAGATCCGTTGACTAAGGTTCTCCCTAGGGCAAAAAATGATCAACACCAGAACTCCATGGGTGTTAGATTTATCACTATGTAAACTAGATTATTGTCTCTAGTGCAAGTGGGAGACTGAAGGAAATATGCCCTGAGAGGCAATAATAAAGTTGTTATTATATATTCCTTGTATATGATAGATGTTTATTTTGCATGCTATAATTGTATTGATAGGAAACGTCAATACATGTGTGTTTAATAAACAAATAAAAGGTTCCTAGTTATGCCTCTCTTATAAACTAGCTCGTTGATTAACAAGATGATCATAGGTTTCCTGATCATAGACATTGGATGTTGTTAATAACGGGGTCACAACATTTATTAAATGATGTGATGAACATTCATCCGAAGTATAGCATTATGATCAAAGTCATTGTGTTTATATTGCTATAAACTCATACGAAGTAGTCCTAGTCCTTAGACCATGAGATCATGTTAATTGCTAACACTGGAAGAGTATCTTGATAACATCAAACGTCACACCGTAACAAGGTGACTATAAAGGTGGGTTTAGTGCTACGAAGGTGTTATGTTGAGGCTCATGGATCAAGATTGGAATTTGTCAATCCCGATGACGGATAGATATACTCTGGGCCCTCTCAGTGATATCACATTAAGGTAGCTTGCAAGCAAGTGATGTGATCACTAGAATGTTATATCACGGGAGCGAGAAAAGAGTGCATGCCGGTAACAAGATCAAACTAGGTATTTGGATACCGATGATCGAATCTCGGACATGTAATATATCGCGAGACAAAGGGATTAGAATTACTAACGTTAAAGGTTCTCACGATCACAAGAAGTCATCGTTGGATGTGCAGGAGTCAGTACGGATCTCCAGGTCCCGCTTCTGATTATTGATTTGAGAGGAGTCTCAATCATGTCTGCATTATTCGTGAACCATATGGTGAGACACTTAAGGGTTACCGGACACCATTTAGGAACATATATGTTTCAGACGAAAGAGCTGCCAAGCGCTGGGATTATTTCAATAGACACCGAAATTGTTTCGGGTTAAATTGCTGAAATTGTTTTTGCATAAAATATTGAAATGTTGCAAGGGGTTTTATGTGAATGTTTGTTAATTAAAGTAATTAACAAAATTCTGAATAAAATTAATAAAAGGGGTTTTATTAAATGAGAGAGCA
Source organism: Avena eriantha (assembly GCA_910589775.1). Taxonomy (NCBI): domain Eukaryota; kingdom Viridiplantae; phylum Streptophyta; class Magnoliopsida; order Poales; family Poaceae; genus Avena; species Avena eriantha. The sequence goes on from OU342745.1 coordinate 541,498,475, forward strand.
TTAAATTTGGAGAAGTTTAATGCATTAAAAATGGAGACATTAAAAGGGAAGGTGAAGGGGCATTTTAATGTGGGGAAGTTACCACCACATGAATGGGGAGGTGAGGGGTCACCCCCCATGGGGCGCCGGTCATGGGGAGGGGTACCCCTCCTCCTATAAAAGGTCCCCTCCTCCTTCATTCTCACACCTCCTTGTGAAGGATCTCTCTCTCCCTCTAGTTTATCCCCCATGGTCTCAGATTAGCGAGATACATGTTCCCGGTGGCTTTTCGCCTGGAAGGAGTTGTTGCTTCTGCTGATTCGCTTGAGCGAGGAGGTGGAGGTTGTCCGGTGGCTTGAACGTGTGTGCGAGCACAGATGCGCTGCTGCTTTGCGGCGCTAGGACTTTCACACGATCTTGAGATCAGCAAGCCGTACATCTACATCACCCACGAGTTCCAACTCGTTAAAAAAGCTATCATTGTCTTCGAAGGTAAGAACTCTATGGATGTATATCCACCTATTGCTTGTATCTAGTATATAGGTCTTGGCGTATAGTTCACATCGTAGGATTTTTTTTGTTTTCTATGCTGCGGACCCAACAATATTTAATATTAATTCACTAACTAAATATTAAAGTACTTTTATTTAATTCCTTTTATTCAAAACTCCTTTCGAATAACTTTTGAACACTTCAGTATCTCACCGGAACCCGTCCGGTACCCTCTCTCTTACGATGGCGGATCATCCCGTAGCATCTCTACCCTTAAGCATGACACCCTTACGGTTCGGGAATATTTAGACATGTCCGAGACATCTCTTGGATCAATGAACAACATCGGTATTTGGAAACACATGATGGCCCCTTCATATTCCATGAATAGTGTGATCGCTTGAACCTTCTAAGCATCGAGTCTTATTTGGTTTGCGCAACGATACTTGATTTGTCCAAGACTTGATCTCTAGTATCCGCATACCGGTTCAATCTTGTTACCGACAAACACATAAACTCGTTCCATTATATTACACCCCGTGAACTAGTCACCTGCTTGCAAGCTCATTGATGTAATCTCACCGAGTGGGCCCGGAGTATCTATCCATCACTCGGATAGGAAAATCCCGATCTCGATACATACGCCTCAACTATTCCTCTAGAATACCCAATACACACCTTTATGGGCAAACAATTATGGTCATGGCGGTTGATGTGATCAAAGAAGCCGTGGGAGATAGTGATTAAACATGATCTCACGGTCGAAGGATTAAGTCACTACGCTCTGCTAGATATTGCAATGTTGAACATTTTGATTGGATCACATTGCAATTCTATGGTTGGGTGTGTCCATCACTTCATTAAGTGATCTTGTTGTCAGTTGACATTTTAATCAAGTCCATGACCGGGAAACCTCATCACCATCTTCCCAACAAACTAGTACTAGAGGATACTAGGGACCTAGTTGTATATATACCACAACTGTATTAAAGTTTCCACTTAATATAGTTATATCATGATATAAAAATATTATGAACATTAGAGATATATCAATAAAATAACTTTATTATTAGCCTCAATGGCATATCTCCTTCACCAAGAACATAAGAATAGTTGTAATCTAAAACATGGTATCTAAGAAAAGTAAACCAATCAAACTTCATAGTAACCATAATGAAGAACATTCATCCAGTTAGAATTGCAAGGAGCCATGGATGAAATCCACATTAAAATCACTTATAATAATATGATAATACACTTGGCATGTTCCAAAACAAGAACATGACAAAAGATAAATCGACATCCTATTTAGGAATTTGCAGATACCCACCCTGCATATAAAAGCAAAGAACTTATATGCCAATTTTGGAATGCACACATTAGTTAAAGTTATCATGGGCTTGACCACCGAAAGCAACATGTCACCTATGAATGAGTTAAGTACCATACACTACAAGAAATGTTTCCATCTGCAACGATTTGGGTCGGTCGGTCATCGTAGAAGGCGCCTCTTTCGTGACGATTTTCTTAGCTCAACCGTGGGCGATGGAAAACTTTTTTTCGTTTTCGCGACCCTCTACTACGATGAAACCGCTAAAAATGTGGACGAAGCTCGTCCAACACATGGCAAAAGTAAGATTTTCGATTCCTCGTGCGGTTTTGACTCACCAAAATCTTTTGAAGTGTGCGGGTCCCGGTTGTCAATGTCTCTAGCGGACCATACTTTTCAGTCGCGCCTCCCTGATTTGAACTCGATAACATTGCTCGACGCATCTGCCGTTTAGTCAGGCTGCTAGGTCCCTCATGTCAGCCGCTCATTAGAAGAATCATGTGTATGATGGAATTTTTTTCGCTCACGCTACCTTGTTCCAGACTTGATAGGGATGCTCGATGCATCCGCCATTTAGTCAGGCTGCTGGGTCCCACATGTCAGCCTCTCATTAGAAGAAATGTGTTTACGATGAATTTTTTCTTTGCTCGTGCACCCTATTCCGAACTTGATAGTGATGCTCGATGCATCTGCCATTTAGTCAAGCTCCTGAGTCCCACATGTCAGCCTCTCATTAGAAGAAACATGTGTATGATGGAATTTTTCCGTGGCTCGTGCCTTCCCTGATGTGAACTCGATAGGTTGCTCATTGCATCATCCGTACAGTCAGCCTGTTGGGCCCACATGTCAGCCTCTCTTTAGAAGAAACATGTGCATGCTGGACCTTTTTTCTTTCGGCCATGTCCATTACTTTGACCTTCTTAACATATCTCGATGTAGCCGTGTATGTTCTAGCTGGTAGGTCCCTGATGCCAGCTTCTCTATACAAGTACTTAACCTTTTTTCAAACCTACCCATTAAATTCAAGGGACGCTACAGTGGGTCCATGATGTCAGCCTCACCGTAAAGCAATATTGATACAAAAAAATGTAAACCCAAGATATGTAGGCATAGAGGATTCAAACTCAAGACTTTCAATAGATGTAAACTTAGTGCATTTCCACTAAGCCAAATATATTTCTTGAAAATTTATCATTGAACATTTATTAGTACCTATAACTTATGTATTAGTCTTCTTAAAAAGATTTTGTGTGTACATGTTTATCTCTTCTAAAATAAAAGGGCAGCACTCATGGCATCTCAATTTATTAATGCAACATAATGGAGTAGTTTATTAAAAATATGGGTTGGCGGAGTTTTTGTTTAAGACGTGGGGGGCAATGCCCAAAAGGCCAAATTGAAAAGATTTTGGATATTCTACATTAGGATCCTTTCGCAAATTTCACTAGGATGTGCTCAGCAGTCGCTTGACCTCGAAAAGGCCAAATTTGAAGATTTTGGCTAAACAGGGATGATGAGTCCAAAATTGAAGCATATTTACCTCTTATTTTTGCATAACTAGAGTAGGGTTTTTAGTATTTTACGGCGCTTGTGCGTACCTTTTGTTCTTGTTTCAACATGATCCTGATTTACTAAGATATCAATTGGGATTGTCATATTATGCAGTAGTATGATATTTCTAAGTGATAAATGCCATTTAATTGATTTTTCCTCGCACCTAGGAGGATAGCAAACATGGAGGAAGCCTACAAATGGTCTAACAAGCATTGGTACGGGCGAAGATTGCCCGTAATGTTCGCCCATACCATGTGTTAGAGGGTCCGCCCCGTCAAATACTTTCAGTTCACAAAGACGGATCTGAGATCCGACATTCACAGAAACCACCAGCCTCGAAACACCACGCTAGAGAGGGATCTAGAGGAGGAACTAAGAGAAGGGAAAATCCTTTATGCTCCACGGATCATCAGAGGACATCACATCATCCCCTTCATCATCAACCGCTGCATCTCCATCACCATTACCATTCTCCTCTTCCATACTTTAGATCTTGTTGTAGTTCCAAATACAATTTTGGTTTGCACTAGATTTATCCTCTACTTTTATCCATCCATTTGAATATGATGATGTTGTTGATTGCTTCCATGTGTGACTAGTTACCTTTGTTCTTGGGGAGATGGAGAAACCCTCCATTATTATGAAATCAAATAAATATGATCTATTAATTTGGTCCATGATCCATTGATCTATGATGTTGTGTTTGATCTCTCTCTTTAGATGGTATGTATAGTCGGACACATATCATTTGCCTCCGGGTCTAAAGAGAGGGTGATACCCTTAGGATGTGTATGGGAGTATGCCTAGTGCCAAGTGGTGATATTCAACATTGGCTTATAACCTGCATGTTCATAGGGGGAATTAGGAGAGACTCACTAAGCTTATTACGATATCCATTGGAAACCCCTTAATCATTGCGGTCTATATGAGTGATTGCTCTCAGGCATCCTAGTGGTTATTTAGAACTGACCTCGTTACCTGACTCAAGAAAGCGATTACTATGAGTCTTATAGTGAACATCTTATTATTGAGCTCTCTCCACACATATCACGACGAAAGAGATAGGTTATCCTAATTATGATTAATTATTCCATGCTAGCAGTGTATCATAAATCCATGAGAACGTTTTAGCCTTATTAAATTCCAACACCATTCTCCAATGCTTTATTTACCTGTTTTACCTTACTTGCTTTATTACTTTCTTGCACCCAAACACAAAACCTTTCAAACACCCTTTACTTGAGATCAAAGGCAGTTTTCAAGTATCCTTTGAAGATAATGACGAGGGGCATAAAGACCTAAACCAATTAGCTCCATGTGGGCTCGATACTCTTATTTCGAAACTAGCTATAATCGATCTGTGCACTTGTAGTCATCAAGCTATTTTCTGGCGCCGTTGCTGGGGAGCTAAGCACTTTTGGTCTTTGTTCTTAGTTGCTAACTCTATTAGTTGTTTTACTAAAGTTATGTTTCGGGTAAAATACCATGGGCGAGTACCCGACATATAATCTAGCTTGAATCTATAAAGAATTATGTTCCACCCATGGACGCTTTAAAAAAATTGAATAACCCTGATGGGTATGATATTAACCCCATGCTGCTGGAACTTTTACATGCTAAAAAAGTTTGCCGGCGACGATACGGAGGATCCATATGAACATGTGTGTGTGTGGGGGGGGGGGGGTTGAAGACACGTGTGGGACTTTTCGTCTTAATATATTTATAGAGGATGAGGTTAAATCTACTCTCTTTATTCAAACTTTTATTGACGATGCCCATTCTTGGTGTATTCAAAGTTCTTCGGAAATTACAAATTCCTGGGAGAGGTTGTCCTCTTCATTCTTAACAGATTTCTTACCTAGGACGAAAACCCCTTTTTATGGCATCTAACTATTTCACCAATTAATAACTAAAAGAAAGGAACTTGGGATAAAAGTAAAAGAGTAAAGCTTGCAAGTAAAACTAGGTATTGGGGTAATCAGGGTTGCCTAACCAAGCATGCCTAAAGCATCTTGCATAGGTTATCTTCCATGTGTTAGCTAGCTTGCATAGTTATAGCTTGCAAGTAATAAGCCTGCTAATGATAGCTTACATAGTTGGGAAACATGCAAGTGTTAGCTTGCCTTGAGTAGTGCAGTGGTTGAAGTTTTCTTCTTCTTCTTCTTCGTAGTACTCGTCCTCCTCGTATCCCGAGTTGGTACTAGCGTATATAAATGAATACGAGATACACAATCACCAAACAATACTTAACTACTTCTATTTAGCGCACTAAGGCTCACACGAGATGATCTATCATCATCACAATCATCACATCAAATAAGGACCTAGTCCTCTTTATTTTATTTTGGAAAAGTAATTTCTACTCATTGAAAACTACTTAAGATTTAATATTCTCCAATTAAAATATGGGATCATGTTGACATATGTCATCACCACATATTCTAATATTTTGGAACGTGATTTAAAGTGTTGGTCATATTTTATAAAGTTTAACATTATTATTTAATAAAATAAAGTGACTAGAAATGCCTATGTAGCATTCTTTTAGTACTAGTCCAAGATCACTGCAAGCAAACCTGAATATTTTTACATATTCAGATAGATCTTGTCAAATGTGATTTTTGAGAGTTGGAATCAACTCAAAAGCATTTATGGTTGATTTTTGAAAAATGTTTAAAGTCAAAAAAGTCTCTGTCTTGTTATTTTTGGTATAGGTGATCTATAACTTCAATTGGTTTGAATCCAATGGGCTTGGATAGATAATTTAAATACCTTTCCAACAAAATTGGAATCATCCAATTCGGTTTAGTAGATCTCTTTGAATTGATTTTTGAACACAGCTACAGAAAAGGATTTGAAAATAAAAAGAAAAACAATTTTTCAAACGCGGGGCGAGCGTGGGAAGCTAAACGGGCCGGCCCAGCTATGCGGCGCGCGTGCATCGGGCTACTGACAGGGGTGTCCCACGCGTCAGTAGTTCTTTAAACGCGAAGCGGTACGGGGCAATCTCAGCGCTACGATTAGACTAGGATCTAACGACCGAGGTTCATTGTCTACAACGAATGGCTCCAGCGAGAATTCAACCGTAACACGGCGGTGGCGGTCTGGCCAGGCTCACCTGGGCTCCAGCTAGGGTCGGAGATTGGGGCAAACGAACGTGTTGTCGACGGCGGTTCGAGGCGTGGTCGCGGCAGCTCTTGGGGCAGCTCCAATCGATAGCGCCCTTCTTCTTCTGCAGCGGCGGGCTCCGGCCAAATTCCGACGAAGAGGTGCTCGCCTTGCTTCGAGGTGAGTGTGGGATGATCAGTGAGAGGTGGGGAGTGGAATGGTGTGAGGAATTGAGGCAGAGGGGGTCTCTATTTATACCCCAACAAGGTGACCTTGCCGCATGGGCTCGGGCTCGTCGGTGACGATGATACAGGCGGCTATCGGCGTGGCTGAGGGTAGGGGCGGTGCGGTGTTCCTTGGCGATCATCGTGAGCTTAATGGCGCGGCAAGGGGCGGTCGCATTTGGTCGGAAGTGTGCGGTGCTCTGCGCGGCAGAAGCGGCATTCGAGACGGTGCACGACGGCTACGTGTAACACGGCGGCGAACGGGGGTGTCTGGGAGGATGCTATGATCATGGCGAAGCAGGGTGCGCGGGGTGAGGTCAAGGCACGGCGTGTGCGAGCTGGTCTGGCGCGTTCTCGGCATGGCGCAGACGCTCTGGGCACGGCGTTGCTAGGGTGGTCCACGGCCTGGCTTCGCTCGGGGAGGGGACATAGAGTGGTGGTGTGGTCACGGCTACCTCCTAGACAACACGAGCGAGCGCGGGGTGGTCTGCTGCGGGCTGTCCATGTCGGGTGGCAAGGGGGGGCACTCGGGTGGCAATACACTGGTGCACATAGTGAGGGAGAGTGGCCCTATTGCCTTGGTTGTGGTTCGGGGAGACAAGGGGAGTAGAAATGGGACAATGGTTTAAATGATCACTGTCCAAAACAGTGAAATTAGGCCAAATTTGATTTGTGTCTGCAAGGTGTTTGATGAAATGGCTGAAAGAATTCAAGTTTCAAATTTTTGAATGAATTTTTGTGAGTGATCTACACTTATGCTTGAGAGACTCTGGTTTCTTGCATTTGGCAAGGTGAATTGATTTGAGTGGTTTTTTAAAAAGTGTGATCTTACCATATGAACTAGATTCAATTTGGCAATGTATTTTTACTTGATTTAGAAAATGTTTTTGTGGATTTGCAAAGTGGGATTGGGTTCACTTTCACTTGGTCGAGAAAGGGGTGAAAAGAAGTGGAATTATTTCTGTTAGAAATTCTCTTCTAGGAACACCCACAGTGGTCTAGTGAACAACTTTGGTCCAAATGACCATTAGCTTATTTTAATTTATATCTGTTTTTCTTATTCTTGGATTTGGTTAGCAATTGGTCTAGATGATGTGGTATTCACCTATAAACCATTTCTTGTCATTGGTGGCAATCAAACATGGCAATTGCAAGCATTCATGCATTAATGCATTTCACACATACACTCATATTCAAAATAATACTAAAAGTTTTTGTTAACCCTAAACTTGGGTGATTGGAACTTGATAACCTTGATTAAGATTTTTGGGGTGTTACAAACCTCCCCCCTTAAACAAAATCTCGCCCCGAGATTTAAGAAAAACTAGGAACTAAAGAGATCAGGAAACTCGGTCCTAATATATTTTTCTCTCTCCTAGGTAGCTTCTTCTTCTTCAGTATGGTTGCTCCATTGGATCTTGAGAAACTTGATACTCCTGGTCCTGGTGGTTCTGTAGGCTTCTTCCAATATACGAACGGGAACTTCACGATAAGTTAAATCCTTGTTGATTTCTATGGCTCGGTGATCAATGTTCTTGAGTACTTCGGTCTTCTCCGGAACTTCTAAGCATTTGCGAAGTAACGAGATATGGAACACATTGTGTATGGCTGACATCTCCTCCGGTAGTTCTAGTTGATATGATACTTCTCCTCGGCGATTTAAAATCTTGAAGGGTCCAATATATCTGGGGGCTAACTTCCCTTTTAGTTGAAACATTTGCATTCCTTTCAAAGGCAAGACTTTGAGATACACAAAATCTCCGATATTGAAAGCTAGGTCTCTACGTCTTTAGTCAGCATAACTCTTATGTCTGGATTGGGCGGTCTTCAGGTGTTCACGAACTTTGTGAACCTTCTCTTCGGCGTCTCGTAGGATGTCGGGTCCGAAGATCTGACTCTCTCCTACTTGCGACGAATTCAACGGGGTACGACACTTCCTTCCATATAGCAATTCAAAGGGGGCCATTTGCAAACTGGCTTGATAACTGTTGTTGTATGAGAATTCTACAAAAGGCAGACAATCTTCCCATTCTGATCCATACTCTAGCACACAAGCTCGCAACATATCTTCTAAGATTTGGTTAACTCTTTCAGTTTGTCCATCAGTCTGTGGGTGATAAGTTGTGCTGAAATTTAGCTTGGTTCCCAGTCCTTCGTGGAGCTTCTGCCAAAATCTTAAGGTAAACTGGGTTCCTCGATCTGATACTATGGTCTTGGGGGTTCCATGCAAACTAATGATTCTAGCAATGTACATCTCTGCTAGCTTCGAACTCTGGTAGGTGGTCTTGACAGGTATGAAGTGGGATACCTTAGACAGTTTATCCACTATGACCCAAATAGACTCATTTCCTCTACTAGAGGTAGTCAAACCTGTGATAAAATCCATTCCGACAGAATCCCATTTCCATTCTAGAATCTACAATGGTTGCAAAAGTCCTGCGGGTCGCTGATGTTCCGCCTTGACTCTCTGACATATATCACACTTGGCTATGTAGCTTCCAATTTCTCTCTTCATCTTATGCCACCAAAATTGCTCCTTCAAATCCTGATACATCTTCTTTCCTCCCGGATGGATAGAATAAAGGGTATCATGAGCTTCCTACATGATGACCTGTTTTAACCCCGAATCTGCGGGCACACAGATGCGTCCTTTGTACCACAAAACTCCTTCATCTTCGGTGAACCCGGGTACCTTCCCTGTACCAATACGACGTTTAATTCCGTCGATACTAGCATTTCCTTTCTGCACCTTTTTGATCTGACTGATCAAAGTGGGTTGAAGTTCAATACTAGCTAGGAATCCTTCGCTAACTAGCTCCATTCTAAACTTCTCCAACTCCTCATGCAAATTTGGTTGGGCTTCCTTTATCATGGTGTTTAACCTACACGACAATCTGCTAAGAGCATCCGCTACCACATTGGCTTTGCCGGGGTGATAGTGAATGTCAAGGTCAAAATCCTTGATTAACTCTATCCATCTCCTTTGCCTCATATTTAGATCCTTCTGAGTGAAAATATATTTCAAGCTCTTGTGATCTGAATAAATCTCACAGCGATTACCCATGAGGTAATGATGCCATGTCTTCAAGGCTAAAACTACGGCTGCTAGTTCGAGGTCATGGGTGGGGTAGTTCTGCTCATGTTATTTCAATTGTCGGGACAGATATGATATGACTTTGCCTTCTTGCATGAACACACATCCGAGACCAATCTTGGATGCGTCACAATACACATCAAAAGGCTTCGTGATATCAGGCATAATCAAAATTGGGGCTGAAATCAATCTCTTCTTGAGTTCTTGAAAACTTGCTTCACATTTGTCTGTCCATTCAAACTTCTGATCTTTCTTCAACAGCTGAGTTAGCGGTCTTGCGATGCTTAAAAATCCTTCAACGAACTTGCGGTAATATCCCGCTAATCCTTATATATGATAGATGTTTATTTTGCATGCTATAATTGTATTGATACGAAACGTCAATACATGTGTGTTTAATAAACAAATAAAAGGTTCCTAGTTATGCCTCTCTTATAGACTAGCTCGTTGATTAACAAGATGATCATAGGTTTCCTGATCATAGACATTGGATGTTGTTAATAACGGGGTCACAACATAGGGGGTCTAGTGTTTCTTGGGGCATATCTTGTAGACGGGTTGGGGCGATACTTCTGTACATGGTGGGGTCCTGACTGGTGCATCATACGACGCTTGTGATTGTCATTGGCTTGGTTGATCTTTCCTTCCATCTGGATGGCAGAGTCCACTAGCTCTTCCAAATCTGCAAAACAGATGTTGACTAACACCGTCTGCATTTCATCATGCAAACCATTTAGGAACCTCTCCTTCTTCTTGGCTTCAGTGTTGATCTCATCAGGGGCATATCTAGCTAGGGACATAAATTTGTCACGATACTCCACTACCGTCATCCTCCTTGCTTCAGTTCTCTGAACTCATCTCTCATCTTGGTGACTAAACCTTGGGGCACATGGGTTCGGCTGAACTTGATATTGAAGTCCTCCCACGTCATCAATTGTCTTGCGTTCATGGAACAAGTGCTATTCCACCAGGCTCTTGCATCTCCGGCCAGATAGTGGGTGGCAAAAAGTACCTTCCCATTGGCCTCCACTCCGACGACTTCCAGGTTGTTCTCCATGGTTTGCAGCCAATCATCTGCATCTAGAGGATCTTCAGACTTACTAAAGATAGGTGGGTTGGTATTCTGAAAGTTCTTAAGCTTTGATCCATGGTTGTCCTGGTTTCCATGGCCTTGATTATTGTGGGCCATCTGTGCTATCTGTTGCAGGGTGGCTAGGTTGGCTTGGCGTTCGGCTCTGCTAGCTTCACGGTCAGAGACTACCATTTGCAGAATCTGCAACATTGGGTCCTGAGATGAGCTGCTACCTCCGGGGTTTCCACGAGTCATCTAAAGATTGAGATAGATAATGAGATAAGAAGGAAATCTCTAAGGTTCATGGTTTTGTTTCAAAAGCTTTAATTTTTGAGTTTGACTCAGGTTTTTCCAACTAACAACTTGTTCTCATTCAATAGCCCACGATACAAACACACACTTCACACACATAGAAAACAAATGGTTTTAGGAACCATTCTGTGAAACTACGATACAGTGGGACTGATACAACTCACACCTACGGAGTGCTCTAATGTGACTACTCATCATCGATGAAGTCGGAATCGTCATCATCGGTGTGAAACTCCATGGCATTGTCCTCCAGGTAGTCGTCATCATCACTGAGGTAGGAATAGAGATCTCCACGAATATCTTCACCTTCCTCCTCTCTTGCTTCCAGCTGGATCTCCTGCTCACGGACGGTCTTCTCAAGAGCGGCCACCTTCTTGCGAAGACGATCGATGGTACGATCCTTCTTCTCGCGCTGACGACGAAGCGAATAGCACTCCCTGGCGAGAATGGCAAGGGTCTGGTCCTTCCTAGCTGCGATGGTATGGTTGTGTTTGGCGTAGGCACTGGCATTGTCCAACTTCTGTCGATCATACAACATGACGTCGATATGATCCACATGGTGCTTTAGCTCCGGGTGTCCAGGCATCTCCAAAGGCATTCCCATAGAATCACGCCTTGCATAGTGCTCAAAGCGAGTGCCTTTGATTTGGTTGACGTTCTGCCCACACAGACGAGCAAGAGCTTCTTGCATGGCCCTGGCTAATCCGTCTACCCAGTTGTTCTCCCTCAGGCTGAATTGGATCTTCTCTGAGGTAGGTGCTTCCATCTTGCCTCTGAGTTCAATGACTATCAGCCACTGGAGTTCTCCTCCTATTGATCATTGAGCTGAGCTCCAAAAAATTCAGGGTGTGGACGTCCAAGATATTCCAAGAGCCGGTATAAATCCTGCTCAAAGATGAGCCCTCCTCCGCTTCCCAACTGGTAGAACTTGCAATACTTGACCTCCATCTATAAGGATTTAGGATGAGTAAGTTAGTGAGGTGAGCAAGTGTGTCGAATTTTATGTAGAAGTTCAAGAATTTTTTGAGGAACATGATTTTTTTTGAAAGAATCTCAGGGATAAGAATGAGAATAGGTTTTCATAAATACTCACTTATTTCGAAACTAAGTTTTTGATTTGAAGCGTCCATTCTAACTAGGGTCTCCTATGGTCAGGATGGCTCTGATACCAACTTGTGAACACCCGGATTTTTAATCCAAGATGCCTGTTATGCCATACCTCGCAATCCCAGGATTACCATTTTTGCGAGACATAACAGAATTGGTACCATAGTACATCATCCATTACAAACTATAATAAAGGTCTTACAAATAAAGGATCTCATGATCCAGTCTTAATACAATCAAAGCAGCGGAATAATAAGCGTAGTAGCGGCTCCATCTTCTGAGTCACATGCAATGCTGACGATGGGAGATGATCCTAGTTGTCATAGACCTCCTAATGTCCATCATCTTGGTAGTCCCCTTCATAGTCTGGCCATGGGAATAGCCAGGGACAAAGCCATGAGTACTCTTTAAGTACTCACAAACTATCACTTAACAAGAAACAACGCTAGGTTTAATTTGCAAAAAGCCAGGTTTATTTCGTAAAGGGGTTTAAGAGTAAAGACCTAATTTAATTCTCTACATCACCTAAGTGGGAACTTAGTTTTCATGTCCACAACCCTGTTGTGGTCAAGTCAAAATCATCTTTCAAGTCACAAGTCATTTTGAAAACATCTGACAACGGAACAGTATGGCCACTCCAACTGTCCATGACCACGGACGCGGCTATTCGAATAGTTTGACACTCTGCATAGGTGGTAGACTTTCACCACAACATTCAATACATCCATCAGGGATAACCCTGAATCATCATACTTAGTATGCGTATAATCAATCATAACCTTTCAATTACACACTCTAGTATAGACACCTCCCCTATGAGCTTGGCCTCCCAGCCATGGCCATCTGCCATCCTGGGCACTGCACAGGTGGACATTCACATTCACGAGGTAGCATCAGCTCAACCTATTTCCGCGAGGGAACCCATACTAAGGCATATAAACTTCCAGTTAAGCCCTACCCAATTCAGGTATTGTGGTTGTATGGTAAAATTGGAATGGTATCGCATCCGAACCCAACCATCAGTTTTTGTAAAAATCGAGGCTCATGCCTCAAGTAGTTTCATCATCAACCCATTGTGTTTCACAACACAGGTCAAAACATTTCAATAGAATGACTCATCATTCCAAGGTTTTCATAATCATCTTCTCCAAGTATTTCCATCTAAAGTGATCAGTGGTAGTTGAGCACTAGCATCTATCAAGGAGGGTGTCAGTAATGAGGGGTGCTAATCAGTGTAACTAGCTCAATCTAGTTTTATGCTTTTTATGGCATCTAAGTATAACTACCTAGGCCTAGTTTTATGCTTTTTATGGAATCTAACTATTTCACCAATTAATAACTAAAAGAAAGGAACTTGGGATAAAAGTAAAAGAGTAAAGCTTGCAAGTAAAACTAGGTATTGGGGTAATCAGGGTTGCCTAACCAAGCATGCCTAAAGCGTCTTGCATAGGTTATCTTCCATGTGTTAGCTAGCTTGCATAGTTATAGCTTGCAAGTAATAAGCCTGCTAATGATAGCTTGCATAGTTGGGAAACATGCAAGTGTTGGGTCCGCAGCATAGAAAACAAAATTTTTCCTACGATGTGAACTATACGCCAAGACCTATATACTAGATACAAGCAATGGGTGGATATACATCCATAGAGTTCTTACCCTCGAAGACAACGATAGCTTTGTTAACGAGTTGGAACTCGTGGGTGATGTAGATGTACGGCTTGCCGATCTCAAGATCGTGTGGAAGTCCTAGCGCCGCAAAGCAGCAGCGCATCCGTGCTCGCACACAGATTCAAGCCAGCGGACAACCTCCACCTCCTTGCTCCAGCGAATCAGTGGAAGCAACAACTCCTTCCAGACGAAAAGCCACCGGGAACATGTATCTCGCTAATCCGAGACCATGGGGGATAAACTAGAGGAAGAGAGAGATCCTTCACAAGGAGGTGTGAGAATGAAGGAGGAGGAGGGGGGGTACCCCCTCCCCTTGGCCGGCACCCATGGGGGGGTGACCCCTCACCTCCCCCATTCATGTGGTGGTAACTTCCCCACATTAAAATGCCCCTTCACATTCTCTTTTAATGTCTCCATTTTTAATGCATTAAACTTCTCCAAATTTAATGCTCTCTCATTTAATAAAACCCCTTTTATTAATTTTATTCAGAATTTTGTTAATTACTTTAATTAAAAAACATTCACATAAAACCCCTTGCAACATTTCAATATTACATGCAGAAACAATTTCATCAATTTCACCCGAAACAATTTCGGTGTCTATTGAAATAATCCCAGCGCTTGGCATCTCTTTCATCTGAAACATATATGTTCCTAAATGGTGTCTGGCAACCCTTAAGTGTGTCACCCTACGGTTCGCGAATAATGCAGACATGATTGAGACTCCTCTCAAATCAATAATCAAAAGCGGGACCTGGAGATCCGTACTGACTCCTGCATATTCAACGATAACTTCTTGTGATTGTGAGAACCTTTAACGTTAGTAATTCTAATCCCTTTGTCTCGCGATATATTACATGTCCAAGATTCGATCATCGGTATCCAAATACCTAGTTTGATCTTGTTACTGACATGCACTCTTTTCTCGTTCCCGTGATATAACATTCTAGTGATCACATCACTTGCTTGCAAGCTACCTTAATGTGATATCACCAAGAGGGCCTAGAGTATATCTATCCATCATCGGGATTGAAAAATTCCACTCTTGATCCATGAGCCTCAACATAACACCTTCGTAGCACTGAACCCACCTTTATAGTCACCCTGTTACGGTGTGACGTTTGATGTTATCAAGATACTCTTCCGGTGTTAGCAATTAACATGATCTCATGGTCTAAGGACTAGGACTACTTCGTATGAGTTTATAGCAATATAAACATAATGACTTTGATCGTAATGCTATACTTCGGATGAATGTTCATTACATCATTTCACAAATGTTGTGACCCCATTATTAACAACATCCAATGTCTATGATCGGGAAACCTATGATCATCTTGTTAATCAACGAGTAGTCTATAAGAGAGGCATAACTAGGAACCTTTTATTTGTTTATTAAACACACATGTATTGATGTTTCCTATCAATACAATTATAGCATGCAAAATAAACAACTATCATATATAAGGAATATATAATAACAACTTTATTATTACCTCTCAGGGCATATTTCCTTCAGCAAGTGTTAGCTTGCCTTGAGTAGTGCAGTGGTTGAAGTTTTCTTCTTCTTCTTATTCTTCTTCTTCTTCTTCGTAGTACTCCTCCTCCTCGTATCCCGGTTGGTACTAGCGTATATAAATGAATACGAGATACACAATCACCAAATAATACTTAACTACTTCTATTTAGCACAGTAAGGCTCACACCAGATGAGCTAGCATCATCACAATCATCACATGAAATAAGGACCTAGTCCTCTTTATTTTATTTTGGAAAAGTAATTTCTACTCATTGAAAACTACTTAAGATTTAATATTCTCCAATTAAAATATGGGATCATGTTGACACATGTCATCACCACATATTCTAATATTTGGCAATGTGATTTAAAGTGTTGGTCATATTTTATAAAGTTTAACATTATTATTTTATAAAATGAAGTGACTAGAAATGCCTATATAGCATTCTTTTAGTACTAGTCCAAGATCACTGCAAGCAAACCTGAATATTTTTACATATTCAAATAGATCTTGTCAAATGTGATTTTTGAGAGTTGGAATCAACTCAAAAGCTTTTATGGTTGATTTTTGAAAAAATGTTTAAATTCAGAAAAGTCTCGGTCTTGTTATTTTTGGTATATGTGCTCTATAACTTCAATTGGTTTGAATCCAACAAGCTTGGATAGATAATTTAAATACCTTTGCAATAAAATTGGAATCATCCAATTTGGTTTAGTAGATCTCTTTGAATTGATTTTTGAACACAGCTACAGAAAAGGATTTAAAAATAAAAAGAAAAACAATTTTTCAAACGCGGGTTGAGCACGGGAAGCTAAACGGGCCAGCCCAGCTACGCGGAGCACGGGCAGCGGGCTACTGAATGGGGTATCCCACGCGTCAGTGGCTCTTTAAACGCGAAACGGTACGGGACAATCTCAGCGCTACGTTTAGACTAGGATCTAACGATCGAGGTTCATCATCTACGACGAACGGCTCCGACGAGAATTTAACCCTAACGCGGCCGTGGGGGTCTGTCCAGGCTCACCTGGGCTCCATCTAGGGTCGGCGATGGGGGCAAACGAACGTGTTGTCGACGGCGGTTCGAGGCGTGGTCGTGGCAGCTCCTAGGGCAGCTCCAATCGACGGCGCCCTTCTTCTTCTGCAGCGGCGGGCTCCGGCCAAATTATGGCGAAGAGGTGCTCGCCTTGCTCCAGGGTGAGTGTGGGATGATCAGTGAGAGGTGGGAAGTGGACTGGTGTGATGAATTGAGGCAGAGGGGGTCTCTATTTATACCCCGACGAGGTGACCTTGCCACATTGGCTCGAGCTCGTCGGTGATGACGATACAGGCGGCTATCGGCGTGGCTGAGGGTAGGGGTGGTGCGGTGTTCCCTGGCGATCATCGTGAGCTTAATGGCACGACGAGGGGCGGTCGCGTTTGGTCGGG
The DNA here is from genome assembly GCA_910589775.1 of Avena eriantha. Lineage (NCBI taxonomy): Eukaryota > Viridiplantae > Streptophyta > Magnoliopsida > Poales > Poaceae > Avena > Avena eriantha. Next base: position 541,515,357 of record OU342745.1, read on the forward strand.
AGCATGCGGTGCTCTGCGCGGCAGAAGCGGCGTTCGAGACGGTGCACGGCGGCGAACGGGGGTGTCTGGGAGGGTGTTGTGATCATGGCGAAGCAGGGTGCACGGGGTGAGGTCGAGGCGCGGCGTGTGCGAGCTGGTCGGGCGCGGCACTCTGGCGTGTGCTCAGTATGGCGTAGACACTCTGGGCGCACTGTTGCTAGGGTGGTCCACGACCTGGCTTCGCTCGGGGAGGGGACAAAGAATGGCGGTGTGGTCACGGCTACCTCCTAGACAACACGAGCAAGCGCGGGGTAGTCTGTTGCGGGCTGTCCATGTCGGGTGGCAAGGGGGGGCTCGGGTGGCAATACACTGGTGCACACAGTGAGGGAGAGTGGCTCTATTGCCTTGGTTGTGGTTGGGGGAGACAAGGGTCATAGAAATGGGACAATGGTTTAAATGACCACTGTCCAAAATAGTGAAATTAGGCCAAATTTGATTTCTGTCTGCAAGGTGTTTGATGAAATGGCTAAAAGAATTCAAGTTTCAAATTTTTGAATGAATTTTGGTGAGTGATCTACACTTATGCTTGAGAGACTCTGGTTGCTTAGGTTTGGCAAGGTGAATTGATTTGAGTGGTTTTAGAAAAGTGTGACCTTATCATATGAACTAGATTCAATTTGGCAATGTATTTTTACTTGATTTGGAAAATGTTTCTGTGGATTTGCAAAGTGGGCTTGGGTTCACTTTCACTTGGTCGAGCAAGGGGTAAAAATAAGTGGAATTGTTTCTGTTATAAATTCTCTTCTAGGAACACCCAAAGTGGTCTAGTGAACAACTTTGGTCCAAATGACCATTAGCTTATTTTAATTTATATTTGATTTTCTTCTTCTTGGATTTGGTTAGCAATTGGTCTAGATGATGTGGTATTCACCTCTAAACCATTTCTTGTTATTGGTGGCAATCAAACATGGCAATTTCAAGCATTCATGCATTAATGCATTTCACATATACACTCATATTCAAAATAATACTAAAAGTTTTTGTTAACCCTAAACTTGGGTGATTGGAACTTCATAACCCTGATTAAGATTTTTGGGGTGTTACACACACACACCTTATCTCAGCTTATTTCTAAGCTCTAATGCTGGGATGTTGCACCTTCTAGGGACGACGACCCCTCTTAGGCATTCTCCCCTCCGGGGAGGGCCTGTGTGGAGGCTTTGCCCATTTTTATTTATTTAAATAATTATATTTAATAATTAATTAATTAAATATTTAATACATATTATTGAATTACTATCATTTAAAACTTCTTTCGAACATCTTCCAAACATTTTGGTATCTCTATAGAACGATTCTGGTTCTCTCTTTCCATTTCTCTTATGATCACAAATCAACCCTAAGCGTCTCTACCCTTAAGCATGACACCCTTATAGTTCAGGAATGTTCAGACATGATCGAGACATCTCTCCGATTAATGACCAACATCAGTGTCTGGAAACTCATAATGCCTCCTTCACATTCCTACGAATTGATTGATCTCTTGAACCTTTAGACGTTGAGTCCCACTCCCTTTGCACTACGGTACATGGTTTGTCGAAAACCTGATCTCCGGTATTGATATACCCAATTCGATCTTGTTAAAGACAACACATTTACTCGTTCTTGTGATATTATATTCTTATGACCTAGTCACATGCTTACAAGCTCATTGATGTAATCTCACCGAGTGGGCCCAAAGTATCTATCCGTCACTCGGATAGGCAAATCCCGATCTTGATGCATGCGCCTCAACATATCCCTGTGGAATACCCAATACACACCTTCATGGCGACTCTGCTATGGTTTGATGATTGATGCGATCAAAGCAGCAACGGGTGATAGTGATTAAACATGATCTCACAGTCAAAGGATTGAGTCACTATGCTTTGCTACATATGCAACGTCAAACTTTGTGACTTGATCACATTGCAACACTATGGTCGGGTGTGTCTATCACTTCATCTAATAAAGTGACCATGTGGTCGGTCGTTGTGGTAAAAAGTTCATGATCGGGAAACCTCGATCATTAGCTGCCCAACAAACTAGTCTAGAGGATACTAGGGACCTAGTTTGTTTATATACCACACATGTATTAATGTTTCAACTTAATACAGTTATAGCATGATATAAAACTATTATGAACATATGATATATATCAATAAACATAACTTTATTATTGACCTCTAGGGCATATCTCCTTCAGTAAGGATAGACTTTTTTGTGCTAGTCAACAGTAAACCCTACGTGGATCAGTTCGTGACCTACATGTGACGGTCTTTTGCTTGCTCGCGGGAGGTACACATTACCATCGACAAAATTTTGCTTATCCACCAGTAAGGTTACTGCAACGCTTAGACTTTTTCCAGTAGTGTATCCACGGAGACCCCAATAATCCTGATGAAATGACAAACACCGTTTAGGACGATGATGAACAGAGTAGCTGACCATGTCATAGTGTTCTTCCTTTGGCATAACTTATCAGACATCGGCACATATCGAAGAGGCTCCGCTGAGGTTGCCTACAAATCAGGGGAGGCCGACATATCACGAGAGGTAAACCACTCCTATGACACAAATTGAACAACCATAACAAGTGATAGTTTGCTACTTCGAATTGACATACTACAAACAAATCTATAACAGTCCTCTGAACTATACATTGAACAATAATCCTCGTACCAACTATTACACTTATACATGGAGTACACAATCATGAAGATTAGTCATCGAATCTAACACTATCACAAAACAAACCAGGACTGCCAAAATGTATCATAGAACCTCCAGATTTTCTACGAGCAATGACATGCTAACAAATCTACTATGAGCGACAACATACTAAGAGATATAAACTTGGGCAACTAGGATGTCTCTTACAACTATCTGAATGTCAGATTGTGATAACGACATCTCGAAGAAGAGGAGAAAGAAGGCTTGCCGTAAGGAGCTCGATCGACCGGGATAGACGGTGCCACTTACTTGCTCGTTAGTAAAGAAAATGATTTAGAGGGAGAAGTCGAAAAGGGAAAATGGTGGCAGCTGAAACGGGGCAGCCTAAATAGGCGATGAACAAATTTGTCGTATGGTAATTGCGATTTTTGTGTGGTGGCAACTGGTGTAGTGGTCCCACCCACACCGACTACACGCGCTGCTATGCCTACGGCGGTGTGTCGAAAAACCCCGTACCAGCTACAGTTTCCCCGATATGCGTCCAGGAGTCCATGTACACCGGATCTACGCACTCCTCTGGCGGTGTGTTTCTTGAATGTACACATCCACCATCCACTGAGCCCGCGATCCGCGCCACCGGCATCCAAATCTGGCTAACGGGCCGTGCCTGGGGCGGGCCGGCCCGCGACATGCGGTTTAGGCCCGGCACAAGCCCGACACGGCACGTGGCTAAACGGGCCGGTTACGGCCAGCGGCACGCGGGTGTCGTGCTGGGGTCGCCCCCCTGGGCACGCGGGCCAGGCCCAGCACGGCCCGCCTGGCGGGCACGCGAGCGGCATGCGGGCTGGCCCGCCAGGCACGCCGGCGGCCCGCCACGATGAGGGAGAGCGGGGGGTTTGAAAATTTGAATTTTGGTGGGACGGGGGAGCGGGGGGGGGGGGGGGGGGGAGAGGGGGAGCAAAAATTTGAATATTTTGGCAGTTGGGAGGGTTTGGGCTAGGGTTTGGGGGCATTTTGGTCCCTTTTTGAGTATTTTTAGGGTTTTAGGTCGTTTGGAAGGGTATTTTGGTCTGAATTTCATCAAATTTTTGCTATAAAAAGGGCAGCACACCCCTCTCAATCTCCACACCATCCAACACATCTCCCTTCACCAACACATGGCTAATGCCAACCAGTTTCTTTTCAATGCCAATGAGTTGGGGGTCGAACTTCCTCCCGACTTCAATACTTCTCCCTTTCGTGGCAACGACAACATCGACACCATGCAATTTCCATATACCCAATCCGATCATCCAACTCCAACATACACACATTCTCCCGATACATCTAGTAGTGCTAGTGCTAGCCAAACTTCCACCGCTATTGGTAGCAAGCGGCGGAAAAAAACCTCGGAGATCTGGCAGCACTACGTGGAAGAAGAATATGTTGACCGCGATGGTGTGACGAAGATGAGAGCTCGGTGCTTGCACCCGGATTTCTCGAGCAAATTTGCTCTGCAGAAGGGAGGAGGCCACGACCACACGAGGAGGCACTTGATGACCCACGCCAAGCAAGATGGACAAGCCGCGTCGATCTAGAGCAGGATCACCTTCAACCCCGACGGCACTCCCCGAGGTATATTTGTCTATGATGCGACTCGTCAAAGAGAGGCTCTTGCAACATTAATTGTCGTGAATGATTTACCATTAGGATTTGGCGAGTCTCCTGGTTTTGTCGAATATATTAGAACTGCTCACACTCCTAGTTTTACACCGGTCTCTAGATAAACTACAACTAGGGACATGAAAAAGCTAGCCAAGGCAGGTCTTGCCGCCGTAAAAGAAGAATTAGGATCGTCAACTTTCTCAGTCTCCATAACTTCTGATATTTGGAGTGGTCGTGCTAAGCAAGATTATATTACTGTTGTTGCTCATTATGTTAGCTCATCCTGGGAATTAAATAAAAGGATAATAGGATTTGAGTACTTCCACGTCCACGCCGAGCTCTTCCACACAAACTCCCATGGTTCAAGGTGGTGGAGAGTTAGCAAAGTATCTCAACAGTCCAGTAGTTGCTACTAATGATGATGATGATGACGACGACTTCGATATACTACAGTGGTGGCAAGATAAAAGATCAACATATCCGGTGCTTTCCATATTAGCGCGGGATGTGCTATCGGTGCCCGTCTCAACGATCTCATCGGAGTCTGCTTTTAGTCTAGCTGGACGCATAATTGATGATATAAGAACTAGTCTCACCCCAGAGATGGTGAAAACACTGATGAATGTCAAAGATGGAGAACTAGCCAGACGAAGAGCCCAGCACACCACCGAGAATCCGGAACTGATAGCCTCGTTTGAAGCTATGCGGTGGACTGAAGAACAAGAAGAAACTTAGTTGTAGGATTTTTTAAACTCTTTGTAATTTTTTATCCTTCTGTAATTTTCTCTTGTTTTTAGAGCCAGCTGTACTCTTTTCTCTTCCCATGGATGGAAGGTTTTGATGAGACAGCTAATAATAAAGGCCAATTTTTATCCCCATACAAACTTGTCTCCATATTGCCCTTGCCCCAATGCTCCTTGGTCTCACTTCTTTTCCTTTAAATAGAGCAACCCACCCTCTCATTCTCCACACCACCACCACTCTCATTCTTCACACCACCCTCTCATTCTCCACACCACCACTCTCATTCTTCACACCACATGGCTGCTGAACCAAATCCCAGCCAGTGGAACTTTAGAGCAAATCCACCAATACCCCGTCAACCAAGAAGATTAAGCCGCATTTGGGAGCACTTCGATGGAGAAGTGTGTGAGATAGATGGACAACAAGTGAATCTAGATGCAGAAGATGCGGACATTTGTTCATATTGCGTCGTGGAGCTGGAAATGGTCACTTGCATAGGCATGTCTTGTCTCACCTGAGGCATGACGGAGGGAACTAATTAGTCCATGTAATTTTTTCTTTTCGAGCGGGTTGTACTCTTTTTCCTTACTAGGGATGTAAGGTTTTTAATGAGGCAATATTAGTAAAGCTCACTTTTTATCCCATATGAAAATTTGTGTCATTTTACTATTTTTCTGTAATATTTGGACATTTTTAGCATTTTTTCAAACTCAAATCGAAAAAAAAAGATGAAACGGGTCAGCAAAGCCCTGCGGGCCGGCCCGCCAAGCGCCGGGGCCATGCCGGGGCCGCGAAGTCGGGCACGCGTGCCGGTCCGGCCCGGCACGTGAGCTTGGCAGGCCCCGGCAGCCCGTTTAGCGCGTGCCGTGCTGGGCCGGCCCGTTGGCCAGATTTGCCGGCATCCAACGATTCTCCCACCGCATATATGTATCTTCCGCGCGGATCAATTCGGCTGGCGTTATCCCCTCTCCCTCCTCCTCCAGTCCTCCTTGGCAAAAGACCGCGGCCGTCCACATCCACCAAAGACAAAACATCTGATCGATCTGCTCTATACCTCGACCGAGCCAATAGCCATGGAGAAGGATCCCTCTGGGCCGGAGATGTTCCTAGTTCTAGGCGACATCGTGCAAGATTTCGCCTACATGGACCATACGGCTTTTCAGATCGTCAAGTGCCGGAGGAAGGAGGCCTACGGCTGCGGGCAGAACGGCGATGCCATCGTGCGCGGTCTCGAGCTCTTCGTGCGCCTCGGCCGCGAGGACTACCCGGACAGCAACCCCAAGCTATGCCTGTCCGCGAGCGACGAGGTCTTCCACCGCATCGGATCGGAGATCGACAAACGCAAGGCGGAGATCTTCGGGAGGGACCTCCGCCTCTCCGGTCGCATCTACACCGTCGACCGGAACGTGATGGTCCTCCGCGTCTCTTTCGTTGCCGGCTTCAGCCCCACCGACTTCCGGTCGTACTACCTCGTCTACGACTCTGCTGCCGAGTCGATGTTCCTGCTCTCCCGCCGGCCTCCCAACTGCAGGCCCATCTGCACCACGTTGCCTCTCAAGGTAGGGGAATCCAAGTACTCGCTGGTCCTCATGTCAGAGATGGTGGAAGAGCTATCCATCCCCGTCCTCTGCCTGTGGTCGCCTGACGACAGACGGGACTACAGCAGATCTCCGTGGGGTGTGAAGGCCCGTGGGCGTTTCAACGCTGAGCCCTTCGAAGCCAAGGTGGTGTTCGTCTTCAAGGGCAATGCAGTCTGGGCCGATCTAGCACAAGGTATCATGTACTGCGATTGCCATGTTCTGATTGACACGAAACGGGAGCCCGTGGATTTCAAGCACATCAAGTTGCCCAGTGAGTGCATGCCTGCAGACGACTTGGACGACTTGGGTCATCACTCTATGCGTGTGTACCGGAACATGGGCTGCGTCGGGGACTCCATCTGGTTTGTCATGATCGAAACAAACCTCACTTGCCCTGGCGATACTGTGGTGAAGGTGTGGACTCTGGACGTCCTGTCAGAGGAGGAGAAGTGGAACCTGCACAGAGAGTTCAAGATGCTGGAGCTCTTCAAGGTGGCAGAGGGTTTGCCAGAAACCACACCCAGATTTCCCATCTTCACGCAGCAGGATGATGGCGCCCTCTACATGCTTCTGCGTGAGCCCTACACAGGCGCTGGAGTGGCATATGGTCACCTTGTGTGCATTGACTTGAGCCGCAGCTGTGAGGTGCGCCTCCGGTCCAACAGACGTCTGGCCATCCCGTTGATGGATCACCCTGTTGTCCTGGATCCTAATTTCTTCCCTACACGGCCGTTTCAGGTCAGTCTATCATTCACTTGGTTAGTTTATTATACTACTAAGCTAAGCTGCTACATTTGGTAGTGGACAGGTTGTTAAATTTGTCGGTTGTTATCACCCTCTCTACTCTGTTTATAATTTCACCAGCTAGCGCTAGCACTTAAACTCTACCTAATTTGTCAATTAGTGTTTCATTTCTTGATTATTATATCATGCAAGTAACATTTAGTTTCATCAATCTCACTCTTGCTATGTTTCGTGCTGACAGTGTTGTTAAGATGGATTGTTGGACGAATGAGTTGGCGCGTTTGCTGCACAGATCCCCATTGGCTATCAAGGATTATCATAACATTAAGTTACATGTTTATTGGACTGCATGTCGTCGGTAGAATGTACCTTCCTAAGTTATGGAACCCTAAGTTAAATGCACCTTCTTGTGTGTTAGTGTTTGTAGCTGGTAAGTTATCAAGCTATCAGCTTTGCAGCGAGTTAGGTAATGGATCATGTTGCTAGTTTGTTGTACCAATTGCACTTATCTAGTTATTAGTTGGCTTTGATGTTGCCATTGTTTTCATGCTCTATTCTTCCTCTAGTAGAGGCACATGCTTTCAGTGGCGGACCTAGAAAAGAAGTTTACCGGAAGGCCACAGATTTAAGTAGGGGTCTATCCTTTAAAGATTCAAAAAATTCAGACATTTTTCTTTAGAATTATTAAGGATTTTCGAAATTTGAGTGGGGGCTAGGCCCTCACTCAACCCTCTTTGGGTCCACCCCTGCATGCTTTGCACGTGCATTTCTAAACATTTTAATTACTTTTGCACGGAGATACAATAGTTGGGATTGAGGCAAAAGCTCTGGCTTGTTAATCTTGTGTAAATTATACTTATTTTATCAGATACTTGAATAAGTATTATCTGTGTAAAAATATGCATAAGTATTATCTTTTCAATCTGTGTAAAATGTATTTGTTGAATCTATTTACAACATGATCATGAGTGAAGAAGTATCAGCGTTTACAATAAAATGACTCTTGTTGCTTGGGTTTTCTTTTTGAGGGAAACCTCATTATCATAAGAAGTTAGCCATGTCATGTACAGGGTCATGACCCAGCCAGGTCAGGTTCCCATTAATCCACTTGAATCTAACCAAAGAAGCTAATTTAGCTCATGTGCATCCACACTTATTTAGTACACCGTTCGTCCTGAAATACTAGATGTTGGAAATTACAAATTCCCAACATTTATTTTGAGACGGGGAAGGAGGATAAAATTTTCAGATAGTCGATCTCCTCTTACAAAGCTTCACAGCTTTGCCTAGGTGGGCGCTGCGACTTCTTATGGCACCAAAACAGCGGCGTTGTCATATTACAGAACAGTATTGGCCTGAGAGGTTAAAAAAGTTCAAAAGTTTCAGACCTGTTTGGACGGGCCCTCCTTCTACTGTGATGTTTCTGTTGTATACTACTACCAGCCTGTTAAAAAGTTTTAGACCTGTTTGCACGGACCCTTGTGCTACTATCATGTTTCTTGTATACTACTCCCTCCGTTTTGAAATATAAGATGTTTTAGCTTTTTGAATCGAATGTATCTAGACGTTTTTAATGTATAGGTTCACTTTGAATCTCTATGAACCTATACACTAAAAAAGTCTAGATACATTCATTTCACAAAGCTAAAATGTCTTATATTTCTAAATAGAGGGAGTACTACCAGCCTACCAAATGTTTTATATTTTGGAATGGAGGTAGGTAAACCGAAAGATGGTGAATATGGCTATTTTTTTAGATAATACACTTTTTTAAATCAATTTCCGAAATAATACATAAAATTTATAATTTTTGAACTAGCGTGGCTGCGGCACCGGCACTTGGTGCGCTGACTGGCACTAATCGGCACGTGGTGTGCCAACAGGAACTAATCGACACTGGGTGAGAAACTGACTAATCGGCACATGGTGGGCCGATTAGTCCCGTCAGCGCATCGTGCTGCGCTAGATTTGAAAATTACATATTTCGTGTATTATTGTTGAAATTGATTAAAATATATATTACTTTTTAAAAAAATAGCGTGAATATGCATGTGAAAATGGAAAATGGTGAATATGCATGTGAAATTGAAAGATGATGCATATTTGTCTGAAACCACATGGCTCTATCAGGAAAATGGATACCTGCTCCCTAATGTTGCTTGGTTTCCCCTGTATACTATAACTATGCTGGAATTATACCAGCAAGTGAATCTGACATGGGACACCTAAAGAAAATATTATGTACTATACATGTAGTTATATGTTATGCAAATTATTATTATTGTAAAAGGAAACATGTATATTGACACAAGACCTGTATTGTCCGAGTCATGAAGAACATTGCTTGCTTTGGCTGGTCACGAAAAACATAGTGCAGTACAACAATGTGTACATAAACTACACCAAAACATCTGTAGACAATATTTTTGTGTTTTTTCCTCATTGGCCAATATCCTTATTTGGTTTGCAAGTATTCTACTCACAAAATAAGTGATTTAGGTTTGTCTATATTCGTATGTATCTAGACACCTACTTCCTCCGTTTTAAAATATAAGATGTTTTAGCTTTGTGAATGAAGTGTATCTAGACCTTTTTTAGTGTCTAGATTCATCTAGATTTGGAGTGAACCTAGACACTAAAAGAGATTTAGATACACTCCTTTTATAAAGCTAAAACATCTTATATTTTGAACGGAGGGAGTACATACGAATCTTGGAACGGAGGGAGTAGTTGTTTGTCTTGCTATCCCCTTAGACAAAGCAACGTAGAGTTGATCATGCGAGAACCGGCTAAGGAAGATTGACGCCAACGTTTGGGATTATTTGTTTACTGTCATGGCAAAACTAAGATTGTTTGACCATGAGCTTTGTTGATTGTCATGGCAAAACTAAGCTAGATTGGAAATTGTTTTCTTTTAAACCTGAAGGATATAGTAGAATCAATGGAAGAAACACTCGCTTCCCACCATATTGCCCACTAATAATTTCTACATCGAACCGGTACCTAGGAGGAGAAGCTCTTCAGGAGGCGGCGGCAAACCCATCTAGGTTCCTTCCCTCTGTCGGCGCCGTCATCGGTCCGTCCTGTCTCCGGCGGTCTTAGGGCCTTGGAGGCGTGACGGAACCCTCTCGCCGGCGGGAGATTTTAGTGTTTTGTTTAGACTATTTTCAGTGTCTTCTTCAGGATGTTGAGGCGGCGGTTACGTTCTGAGGTTAGAATAAGATTCTTCCCGCCCTATCCTCGCTCTGGTGGTACGTCTAGCATCAGTGGAGGACGCGTGGAGTCATGTGTCTGACGGATTTCTTAGGATCCGGTCGTTTTTCGTATGTGTGTTTTGAGGTCAATCTCTTCCGATCTACGTTGTTCATCTTCGATGATGGTTACTGCTCTGGTGCGTTGGTCCTTTAGGTCTTAGCACGACGACTTCTCATCCGTCTACTACAACAAGCTCTACTATAACAAGCTTTTGCCGACTCCGGTGATGGAGGGGCGAGGATGGCGGCGCGCCTTCGACTCGTGCCAGTGTTTGTAGTTGTTGCTAGGTGGTCCAATGACCTATTTGTAATTTTTATTTTTTTTGGGATTCTTTGTACTGCTGTTGTGATTATTAATAGATAGGTGGAATTTCGCAAAAAAAACTACTTCAACAACATTTTCTTGGAATATCTTAATAATAAGCCTCGTGCCATTGCGTAAACTATTAGAAGGATCAAGATTACGAAGCAGAATAACACGGCAGTTGATCTTCATTCTGAGAACATGTCGAGGTAGGCTATTAGGTGTGAGTGAATTAAGGAACTCAGGTGGATAGTGATTATTTGGATCATCCACGACTGAGTCAAAACTATAGTAGACCTTTTCTTCAGGAAATCGATCTATAAGCATTGCATTTATGATTTAACTCATCCACGTATTCATTCTTAGTGGATAGAATGGCATGTGCACTGATATGAAAAGATGTTGCGATGGCTATTAGTCCCATCGACCACACTTTAGCAAGTACGCCTTATAAAAATATGTTTTCCCTGTACCTCGGAGACCATCTATGAAGAAAACCACACTCTTCTGGTGCAAGACTGCATAATTATCTCATCAAAAGCTAGTCTTCGCTCATTGTTTAGTGTGTTACACAAATCCAAATGCTCCTGCTCAACACCAATAGGCATCTTATCAGATACTTCTCTCCAACCTAAGCTCTCCAAATCATTAGTATTCAACATGCATGGTAGGTCAAAACTCTTTATGTCCTTTACACTTGAATATAACAGACTTCTAATATATTTCTGCACAATCAGCTTAGTTATCTCAACATTTACAGTTTCTCTTCTAAAATCATCACTCTTTGCTTCAAGATGCTTTTCCCACAGTTTACGGACATTGTTACCTCAAAGAATACTAAAATTGTTGCAAAAACCCTTCTAAGTGCAGAGGACATTTGAAATGTTGCAGCATCACTCAGACAATTAGAAATACTACTCCCTCCGTCCACTTTTGTAAGCCGTGGAAGCGATTTCCGACAACTCCCGAAATAGCAGTAAAGTACCAGATTACCCCTGAGCAAATTAGTTTGAAATTCAAATTACATTGGATCCCGACCCACACCTCCATCGCGGATCGCGTATCATCTTCCTCGCTATCGCAACTAGCCCGCCAATCGACCTCCCCTGCCGTCCTGGCACGGATCGATCTCCTCCTGACATGGCCCACCCAGCAGAATCGATCTCCACCGTCCTAGGGCCGACTTCTTTTTAGCTTATGATTCTAGAGAAGCTAGCTTTTGATAGACTATGGGGAGAAGCTGTGGTGGGGAGAAGCTCACAGAATCTGGTTCCTTCCATTCTTTTTAGCTTCTAGACATTTGGCTTGTTTGATGAGTTGAGTTGTGAAATGTCTGTAACGCCCTAAATTAAATATATATGCTAGTTTTTAGTAGCTAATGAGCTAGAAATGAGTAAAGAAGACTATAAAATAGTCAACTGAGATGATACCATTAGTTGTATAATTCATTACATGCCAAAATAAAATAAAAGTCTTTTAGTGACAGCGCAATTAGAATTAATGATAACTTATCACGCAACTAAACTTTCAGCAATTCTCTGTCATGTTGTACCCATTGAACAATTAGCAATCAGTAGTAGCAAAGTAACAATGAATTTATTTGTGCCTGAAAATCATTTTGCTAGCAACAATTGAATAAGAGTTAACAACTAGATCCATTTGATTCAACACATTTGGTACACTGTGATTGAAGTGAACTATATATTTGCAATAAACCATTGTCTATGATCATGTATTATCTACCAATCAGTAGTAGCAATCAGCTACTGTAATTGAAATCAAGTACTGACTAGCAATTGGGTAAGAAACTAGCTGTTTGCTGCGGCTCAGGATGGGAGGAAGACATTGCGAGGTCAGGGCGACGGGGTCAGCAAGCGGGCGGCAGTCGCCGGCGGCGGGAGTGGGTCCCTTGTGGCGAGGAGGGGTCGGGTTGGCGGCTGTGCATCCCTGGTGGCGAGGAGGCACGTTGGGGAGGCGGCGGCGGCGGGCGCTAGCGGCCGATCCTCCCTAGTGGCAAGGAGGCGGGTCATCGATGGCGGCAGGCGTGACTCTGGCGGCGACGGCGGGCGCTGGCGGCGGAGGAATCCAGCGAGTCTGGTGTTGGGAGCGACGCGATGCTGGTGAGGAACGGGAACTCTCGTTTTCTTTTTTCTTTTTCTCCTAAGCGGTGGCATTCCTTGTGAATAGAAGCAACATCAGGGGCATCATCAGGGTACCGGTTCAATTCACGGTGTGCCAGATTTGTGAAAAAATAGGCCATGTCGCCTCCTGCTGTTTCAAGCGATACTCTCGCACTTTCCTGGGTGCGGGTAATGATGGGCGACATATGGATCTCCAACTCTCTGCATTCTCGACCACACATGGTCTTGCAGCGCATGGAGCGACTACCTCTTATGCAGTTGATCCCACCTGGTATGCTGATACATGAGCGATTGGATCACTTGACCAATGAGCTTGACAAGCTTCACATGATGGAGCAATATCATGGCAAGGATCATGTCTATACATCCAATGGTTCAGGTATGCATATTACTCATGTTGGCCATTCTTTTATTCCTACATCGTCACATCCTCTTTACTTAAAAGATGTCCTCCATGTTCCCTATGTTACACGTAATCTCCTCTCAGTTAAAAAATTCACTCTCGACAATAATGTATTTTTTGAATTTCACCCATGGTATTTTCTTGTTAAGATCGAGCCACGAGAGAGGTTCTTCTTATAGGAGGCTGCCATGGAGGTCTCTATAATCTTGATGTGTCGATGGTCAAGCGCGTTTTCAGCAGTATCAAGGTGTCACGTGAGAGGTGGCACTCACTCCTAGGTCATCCAGTCTGAACTTCCGTCAGAGTTAGTTAATGAAGATGTAATTTGTGATGCTTGTCAATAAGGCAAAAGTCATCAATTGCCATTTTCTCTTTCTACTCGTGTTACCACTTCGCCACTTGAGATCATTTATTCTGATGTTTGGGGTCTTGCCCTAATTTCTGTCAGTGGCATCGGTTTTATGTTAGCTTTATTGATGCTTATAGTCGCTTTACATGGCTTTATCTTCTTAATAAATAAGTTTGATGTGTTTAAAGTTTTTCTTCAATTTCAACAACATGTTGAACGTCTCTTGAGTAAAAAAACTTTACATGTTCAAACCGATTGGGGTGGCGAGTATCATAAGTTAAATAATTTTTTCTTCGACAGGTATCTCTCATAGGATTTCATGTCCTCATACATATCAACAAAACGGTACCGTTGAAAGAAAACATCGTTATATCGTAGAAACTGGCCCGACTATCCTTGCACATGCTTCCATTCCATATCACTTTTGGAGTTATGTGATTAATAGACTTCCTAGTCGTGTCATCTCTATGCAAACACCTCTTGAACGCTTTTTGGGTGAAGTTCCTGATTATACCTTCTTTGAAGTTTTTGGGTGTGGGTGTTGGCCACATCTCCATCCATATAACAAACGCAAGTTAGAATTTCTATCTAAAAAAGTGTCTTTCTTGGCTATAGCTCTCTTCATAACGGTTATAAATGTCTATACGTTCCCACTAATCTAATCGTGTCTATATTTCTCGTGACGTCATCTTTGATGAGAATGTTTTTTCTTTCTCTCAAATGCCTTCTAATTCTTCACATCCATCTACTTCCACATCTCTTTACTCCCTCCGTTTCAAAATATAAGATGTTTTAACTTTGTGAATAAAGTGTATCTAGACTTCTTTTAGTGTCTAGGTTTATCTTCCAAACCTAGATAAACCTAGACACTAAAAGAAGTCTAGATACACTTCTTTCACAAAGCTAAAACATCTTATATTCTGAAACGGAGGGAGTACATCTTGACCAATTTGATGACCAATTTGATGATGCTGCATACACACCGTTGCTAACCATGGTGCAGGTTTAAGACATGGAGCACGGCTGGAATTACTCGATAATCCTCCACAGCATCCTGATCGTGAGATTCTGCATGGCTCACCTACAAGCCATGCATGTGAGGATGATACATCAGATGTTTTGGGATCTTCCGTGCGTTCTTTTGGCCCAGTCCCGTCAGCTGTTGCTGATGGTCCTTCCGAGAGCCCCGGGTCAGCGTCCTCCACTACACAGGCTGCCGCTACTGTACAGCCTGCTCCTCAGTCCGCTGCTGCTGGGCCAAATTTTGACCCGTCTGCATTGCTTGATCCTACACGCCCGGTTGCGCGACTTCAGCGAGGAATTCGTCAGCCTAAAGAATGTACAGATGGTACGGTTGCTTGGACTGCCGTTTCAGTGGCACAGACTGCTGATCTTACCAAAACTGAACCACGTGATTATCATCAAGCAATGGCATGTGCGCATTGGCGGGAAGCTATGGAGGCCAAGTTTTCTGCTCTTCGGTCTAACAAGACGTGGAGGTTAGTTCCTCCAGTCAAAGAGGAATATAATTGATTCTAAATGGGTATTCAAAATAAAGCAAAAATCCGATGGCTCTATTGAAACGTACAAAACACGTCTTGTGGTAAAAAAGTTCAAGTAGCGATACGACGTTGACTATGAAGATATATTTAGTTTTCTTGTCAAATCCACTACTATTCGTATCCTGCTATCCATG
This sequence comes from Avena eriantha, assembly GCA_910589775.1. Classification (NCBI taxonomy): domain Eukaryota; kingdom Viridiplantae; phylum Streptophyta; class Magnoliopsida; order Poales; family Poaceae; genus Avena; species Avena eriantha. Next base: position 541,530,907 of record OU342745.1, read on the forward strand.
GCTCTTGCTCATGTTTGGCATCTTCGACAGCTTGATATCCAGAATGCCTTCTTGCATGGAGTTCTCGAGGAAGAAGTCTTCATGCGACAACCTTCTGGTTTTGAGGATCCTATTCAGCCTACTCATTTATGTCGTCTTGATAAAGCTCTATATGGACTGAAACAGGCTTCTCGTGCATGGCATGCTCGTATCAGTTCAGTTCTTGTTGGCCTTGGATTTACACCATCTACAGCAGATACCTCTCTATTCATATTGCGGCGGCCTGATGTTACTCTCTATTTACCGGTCTACGTGGATGACATCATAGTGGTGAGTTCTTCAACAGCTTCTATTGATCGCCTTATTCATCAGCTTTGTAGCTCTTTTTCTCTCAAGGATCTTGGAGTCTTGCATTATTTTCTTGGCATTGAGGTTCAACATTCATCAGGAGGTCTTCTTCTGCATCAGCGCAAGTATGCTACTGAGCTCTTGCGTCGTGCAGGTCTTCTCAAATGCAGTCCTGCTTCTACTCCCATGGCATCGTCAGATAAGCTCTCCTATCTTGATGGCACACTATTATCTGTTGAGGATTCTACTAGATACCGCAGTATTGTTGGAGGTCTTCAATACCTTACCATGACACAACCATATTTGTCCTTTGCGGCTAACAAGGTCTGTCAATACCTTCATGCTCCTCGCAGTTCTCACTGGTCTTCTGTTAAGCGCATTCTTCGCTATATGAAGGTTACTCTGTCACATGGTTTATCATTGAGACGACCTACTACATCTCCTGACCTATTGTCTGCCTTTTCTAATGCGGATTGGGCTGGTAATTCTGATGATCGGCGATCAACCAGGGGATGTGTTATCTTCTATGGGGGTAACCTGGTTGCCTGGAGTGCTAGAAAACAGGCTACAATATCTCGTTCTAGTATAGAGTCTGAGTACAAAGCACTTGCTAATGCTACTGAAGTTATTTGGGTACAAGCCCTGATGAACTAGGAGTTTCATAGAGTCGTCCACATATACTTTGGTGTGACAATATTGGAGCAACGTATCTATCATCTAATCCCGTGTTTCACGCTCGTACAAAACACATTGAGGTGGATTTTCATTTTGTTCGTGAAAGAGTTGATCAGAAGTTGCTACAGATCAAGTTCATGAGTTCAAGGGATCAGTGCTGACATATTTACTAAACCCTTACCACTACCATTGTTCCAGTCTTGCAAGGACAATCTCAACCTTGGTGGACCGGTTAAGATTGAGGGAGGGCGATAAACTATGTGCACAGTAGGATATACTAATTGTAGTTGTACACGGTTTGGTCTCTTGTAAACCGAACCGTCCTTGTATTGTTAGCCTTGTACACTTCCTGATATACATACATGATATGCCGGCTCTATTGGGTACGTGCAATACTCCTATCAAAATAATCTACTCCACCGGGTTTTTCATCCTTCATTTTCTTTTTGACATGCAGTCTGGAGTATTTTTCTAGTTAAGTGCCCGTACGTGTATGGAATGAATAACTACAGATCCAATTCCAAGGCCTACGATCCAATTCTACCCCTGTCGACGACTCGGTTACAGGCCGCCGCGCATCAGCTCCAAACCCATCGAGGTCAGGGTCAAACTCCCAAGTACCGGGCCACCGGCACGCCGCCTCACCCTCCGCCATCGGTGGTCTCCGGGCTGCCAGAATGTATGTTAGCCTGTCTTCCTTGACTAGCTATTAATCCCGTTAATACCTATTCCCTCCGTTTCAAAATATAAGATGTTTTAGCTTTGTGAATAGAGTGTATCTAGACCCATTTTAGTGTGTAGGTTCACTCCCAAACTATACACTAAAATGGGTCTAGGTACACTCTATTCACAAAGCTTTAAACATCTTATATTTTGAAACGGAGGGAGTACTTATGTTCTTTGTGCAAATAGTTAAATGAAAATCTGGTGTTTCGTGCAAAAAGAAGTGTAAACTGTGTTATGTGCAAAAATAGCACCAACACATGGTGTTACGTGCTATTTGCTCCGTGTGTGAAGAGACGAAAGAACAAGGGAAAAGAAATAGAGAGAAGGGGGAGGGGGAGGAGGAGGAGGGGGGTGGGGGGGGGGGGGGGGGAGACCGAAAGCACTGGGCAGTATGGGCCAGGGTTGCTAAGCGAATTCGTCTGGTTTGGTTCGGTTAGACCATTGGACCGTAACCATTTTTTGAAAAAAAAGGACCATATATAACCATCATTAATATTTCAAAATATTTACTCCCTCCAGCCCGATTAAAGTGTACGCGGGCACAGTTCATTTTGAATTTTATAAAAACGCCCAGATAGATTTGAATCGTCCAAACTAGCCTAGATTTAAAATTCAAATTTGGCAATTTGAGGTATCTGCCCATGATCCCCGGAGTCACTGCCACCGCGATCTCCATCCTCGCTAGGCCAATCACCGCACGTCCCGATCTCCATCCCCGCGTGTCAAGGCGAAGGCCGGGAAGGAGGCCAATCGCGAGCTCCACTGCTGTCCCCGCCGTCGTCCTCGAGGGAAGGCAGAGGCCAATCGCCGTGTGTCGCGATCCCCATTCCCACGCGTCAAGGCGAAGGCCGGGAAAGGGAGGAGAGCCCACCTCGTCGCGGGACAAGTAGACGACCTCGACGTCCCCCTCTGCCCAACTCCAGCTGAAAGGGAGGAGAGCCGACCTGGTTGTGCCGCCGTATGCCGCTCTGCTCCAGCGAGATTGAGGAGTCGATGTAAGTGGTGCACCACTTAATCCCGCGTAATACCGTTTATTAGTACTACTTCAATAAAGTCTGCTTTTCCAATCAGTTGAATAAACTGGACTTGCGGATGCCGTTTAGGCGCCTTTACGTCCCTACTGAGGACGAGGAGGAGGTGACCCTCGTCACCATCTCCATTGCATCGAAGAGTTCAACCAGCCCCTCTGTCCGCTAGCACCTGAGGAAAATGACACAAGAAATGTGAAGACAGTAAGGCTCTCACCTTGGTAACGACGTTTGTAGATGGATATTCTTAGATGCATGTACATCAGCACAGCAACACAAAAGGCGCACACAGAGCTTCGTCTTATTTTAGATAGTCATCATGCAATTGTTGGTCGATCCAAGCATGTATGACCTTCAGGCTGTCAACAATGACAAAAAGGCTACTATGACAAAGGGATTATGATGATGCATAGACCACTTTCTTGTTTCATTAGGTAGCCACCTTACTGGAACTAGCTATAGCTGCTAAGCAGTGGTAGCAGGGATCGTCAATGAAGATGGCGATGTTGGTTATCAGATGCACATATACCGGAATAATGAGAGTAAACAGATACTGGCTCCGTACCTCAAATCTCCGAACCTGAAGAACTTGGATGTGCAGCAGCTAACCTGAAAAGCCGAATTGGCTTCACTGCTCCTAGAGCAGAGCAGTAGTTTAGGAAGCTACAGTAGCACACTAGTTATGTTACAAGTTACAACCTGCAACCATAATGAGAATAAACAGATACTGGCATGACCTTCCCTGTTTCTAAAGTTAGAATGTACCTGCATATACATATACAGATGGAGTAGCCGTTGATAAACAACCTGATACCATAGATGATTGTATTCAGTTTATTCCATAAAGAAACAAAGAAGTAATTCATACTCATTTGCTTTAATTAAAACAACCAAGTATTCATGCTAAAATGTAAAGAGAAAAACATGAAACTTCAATTTTGTGCATAGAACAGTTACACCACATACTGAATACTATATCCTCTTTACAACTATCCAGCAACTAACCAAAACAGCATTATTCTCTCTGAAGATTGTCATCAGCCAGTCAGTAAAAGAAGAGATCATTTACTAGTGGAGTAAATAAAAGCTAGTCTTGCCAATAGATCAATAGCTGAGCATACCGAGTAACAGTTCTGTAGCTTTATAAATTTGAACAAACTGTGAAACTAACACAATGACACAATAACCTGCAGAACCATGCATTACTTCAAGCTTCTTTCTTTTCAAATCAAAGCAAGCTAAACAGTATGATGATGGATTGAGAGTAGTCTAAACAAATCAGGATTATAGGAGTACTAACAGTCTAAAACTGTGCAGAGCATAGAATTCAAAGGATCAAAATGAGTACCTGGCCAACCTTGCTTCTCTTACATAAATAAACTATAGAGCTTCTTCCCATGGTCAACCTAATGTACTCCTAATTAATAGTTATGCACATATTTGTCCAAAACAGGAAGTCATGTACTCCAACTAGGAACTAACAACTAAACAATTAGTAATCATCGACGAGAGCAAGAACAAGAACACTACTGTCAACAAGTCTGTAGATGCCTCACACTTAAATGATCAACAAACTAAAAAAGGGAGAAAAAAATCTGACCCATAAATTAAATGATCAACAATAGAACATAATACTCTGAACAACAATCTGCTCTTAAATGTAGTTTGCGGTTTCTCCTTGTCAAGTGAGTTGATCTGACCCAAAAATTAAGAAGCAGTCACCCCTCTTCTAAAAAACAACATAGATTGTCATAAGCCAGCTGGTTTAATAGGCCATAGCTATTAGTGACTGCAGTCTCACCTGCACAATTCACATGTTGGAGGGGGTCAAATACTCCCTGCTCCACATTTTCTACCCAGCCACACCAAGATGGCCCCATTTACCTTTCAGTTTTTTTAACATCATCCACAAATTAGTGACTAAATATGAAGTTCAGAATAAACTCACACAGTTCTTAGCGGCACACCAGCAACACAAAGACAGGTCAAGGTAGGAGGAGCCTCCACGACACGAGGGCCGCAGCCGCCGGAGTGTCAAGTCGTGCGCTTTACATAGAGCCGGTTTAAGTTCAATATGCCATCATGTCCTGATGCTTGTTTTCCTGAACTTGAAAGAATAGCAAAATGTCCTGATGCTTGACCCATCCAGTGCACAGACTCATGTGGGGATATCGCTTCCATTTTTTACCACCTGAATCTCAAACACAAACACCACCATTAATAGTTCTGCACATAACTGATTTATCCAAAACAGGAGGACAAAGATGAACTAGTGTATACAGGATATAGACAATTGTTGGGCCAAGAGCATGAATCAAGTTCATAGTTAGGTTCTTACAATTCATTCTACCCTAGGTCTGCTACCAAACGATTTGAGTGCAAACAAAGCACTAAGTACTTGGATAAAAATGCATTTTCAGAGAGGAAACAAACTTCATCTATTCAACAGCAATTCTGGAACCTGAGTTTTACCAGCTGATGTGCTTGCTGCTGTGTGTGATGAGCAGCTCACAAGTTCACTTCAGTTTAAATTTGAACCATTTGATCACTAACAATTAACTTTGCATTCAAGAAACTAGCCCCTCTCAGGTTTAAATTTGAACAATTGAAATGAAGAAAATGAGTATCCTTATGCTTGTTCTTTTTACTTGATGAGAAGTCAACTGTGTATCAATCATACTAATTATCAGCAGAGGATAGAATCTTGGATTTTCCCCAAAACTAAAACAATCTGCGTTCACTAGACGTGAGTGTTGACAGTCATACCAATGATCTCTATTTTTCTCATATGATAGCAAATTAAATCAGCACTAAATGAGTACATGACTACATGCTTACATGGTTGCCCATGTAGTACAGATTGTATTCCCACTCAACTTGACTTACATACATGCTATAATATGTAGCAGCAACAAACATGCAGAGAGGAAGTACATGTACAGGGCACAGAAAAACAGAGCACCACCAGAGACGTACATGTACAGGGGAGGGGAGAGGCAGCATAACATGCCGATCTGATGGCCCGATGCACATAGCAGCAACAGGGTGATAACAACTCTGAGTTCTTTCATAGGATTGCCAATGGTAGGAAAAAAAGAGAACTATATTTTCCCTTTGTAGTGTTCTAGGCACTATCCATGGCACTCCTGAGATCCTGAACCATGCTACCAATTTTTATAAAGATCTCTTTGGACCTGTGAATATTGTTGTTGTGAGACTGTCTGATAATATTTGGTCAGAAGAGGAAAAACTCTCTAACATTGATAATTCACTGAAAGTGAGATAAAAGATGTTACTGGATCCATGGAGAAAAATAAAGCACCTGACCCTGATGGGATACCAATTGAGTTTTTCCAACATTGTTGGGAGATCGTCAGGTCATACATCATGCTAATGTTTGAAGATTTCTATCACCATATTTGATCTGGATAGTATCAATTATGTGATTATTACATTGATCCCAAAAATCGATGATGCTGATGAAATTCAAACCTATATGTTTGTTGCAAGTTCTCTTTAAGTTTTTTACCAAAGCTATGACTGTCAGAGCAGAACATGTAATGCGGAAGTTGATTGGCATGTGCTAGAATGCTTTCATTAAAGGAAGGTTCATCACAGATGGTGTCACAATACTGTAGGAGGTGTTAAGAGAATCTAAAGTTCACAAGCAACATGGGTCATTTTCAAAATTGTCTTTGAGAAAGCATATGATAAGGTCAATGGGAATTCGTTCTTAATTGTTACAGACAAAAAGGTTTTAGTGATAGATGGATGGTATGGATTAAAAAGATCATTTCTCAGGGTACCCTTGGTGTCAGTGTAAATGATAAGATAGGACCTTATTTCTACAGCTATAAAGGGGTAAGACAGGGTGATCCTTTTGCTCCCTTCATGTTTAATATGGTAGCTAATAGCCTATCAAAAATGATTGCCACAACTCAACAAAATGGTTTGTTTGCTGGTTTGGGATCATATGATGCCTGGAGGGATTTCTATCCTTCAGTATGCTGATGATACTATCCTTCTAATCAAAGATGATACTGAGGGAGCTAGAAACCATAAGCTATTGTTATACATCTTTGAGGCCATGTCTGGTTTGATGATAAATTTTGAAAAAAGTGAGGTAATGATGGTTATGCTAGATGAAGAAAAGTTTCAAATCTTTGCTGACAGGTTCAATTGTCAACAAGGCAGATGGCCAATCAACTACTTGGGCACTCCTGTTTTCTCTAGAAGAATCAAGGTTGCAGAGATGGCATTCCTGGAAGGAAAAATGAAAAAAAGATGGGTGGAGCTATGTCCATTGGCGGAAGGGTGGTGAAAATCAATGCTTGCTTGCCCAGTGTGGTTGTTTATCCAATGTATATGTGTCTTCTTCATAAGATCAACATTGAAAATGTAACTAAGCCTATTAAATCGTTCTTTTGGGCTGGTTGTGATAATAAAAGAAAGTATCATATGGTTAAGTAGAAAACTGTCTGTAAACCTAAATATAAAGGTGGCCCGGGGATCAAAGATTTGACAGAGTTTAATCTTGGACTTATGTGCAAGTGGTGGTGGAAGCTTGGGACTGGTGGTGGCCCTTGGCAGAATTTTATGAGAAGTAAGTACTTGGGTAGTGGTGGCATTTTTACCACTAAACATAGAGCTGGGGATTTTACCTTCTGGTCTGATATGCTACATGTTAAGGAACTATATTTGTGTGGAGGAAGAATGCAGGTTGGGAACGGGAGAAGAACCAATTTTTGGGGTGATGCATGGTGTGGGCATGGCCCTCTGAAGGAGAAATTTCCTGAACTTTTTGACATTTGCAATGAACAGACCATCTATGTTGCTGCAGCCGCTGAGAATGGGTGGAGATTCACTTTTAGAAGATGGCAATCACCTGGGTTACAAGAACAAATGACTGGCATTATCAATATGTTTGTTAATTCCCCTCTGTCTAAGGAGGAGGATAAACCCTATTGGAAGTGGTCTAAAAATGGACAGTTCACGGTTAAGTCCATGCATAGGTATTTAGCAGTAGTGGGATAGACAAGTCTTGTAGACATCTACGGAAGATTCCACTAAAGATCAAGGTTTGGATGTGGTTGATCTAGCACAATGCCATTGCTGCAATATGTTGGGCAATTTGGAAACACTTCGGAACAGAGCATGTTTTGTGGCTGAAATGGCCCTGGGTGCTTGTTTTGGAGGCTACTTTCTGCTAGCGTTAGCGCAGCTTTTATTTTCCGTTATCTTTCCTTTTTTGTTGCACATGGATGCTTGCGAGTATGCTGGACCTAGTTGTATTCGGTTATTCGTTGAGTATAATGGAATTCGATCCCTTTGGGATCGCATGAAAAAAAAGTCAGGGCCTCCGTCAGCGTGGAGCAGGCGGATGGAGTTCTGGCGCAGCCTTGCTGACTAGCACCTTATGGGCTGTTCTACTACTACTCAGACGTGCACGCGTGGAGAACCGAGTGTTCGAATCGTGTATCGCTGGCACTTTTGATTTTCAGTTGCCGCCCGAGCTGCTCCTTCGCCAAGCGACCTAGCAGGGACTCTGCTACCGACAGCCAGAGAATTTCCTCGAGCTGATCAAGCACCTGAACAACCTCCTTGCCCGATCAAGCAGACGACGGCGTCAGGCTTCTTGCGCGCGCGCGCCCCCAAATTTTTTGGATTCAGCAGTCAGCACTCACCCACTTCAGCTTGCGCGCAATCCTCGCGGCGGAGTCCGGCAACTGGTTGCAGTTTTTTGGATTCAGCAACCACTCACCCACTTCAGCGAGAGTAGCGGCCACCGGGCGATGTTGAAATCACCAGCGAGCAACAACGAGTCCACAAACACGTACTGTACTTACATTTGTGTAGATTCAAATGTAGTACTACTATAAGAGTAGTTAATATCATGGAAGAGTACAGAGGATTATACATAAATACTCAAGTGGCTGAAATAACAGCTACGTAAGTTTTTCCAAGTACAGTTAAGGCAGAGTAACCCTCCCATGACCGTTACATCTAGAATGCTTAAGTACCAAGTCTTGCATGCAAGTAACCAAACTAGGACTGAATTACCATTCGAACACTAACAATTTACTGGAAGAAAAAAAGGTTTTCATACAAATAAGAAGTCTGAAAGACAATATTGAGGTTTACATCAAGCAGAATAGAGGTTTCAATACGTGCAGGGGTACTGAGTCTGGCACGCACAGAAGATGGGACTCCAAGAAGGATACCAAGACAGCGATTTGAGATGTCGATACATTTCAGTACTTCGAAAAAACTCTTTTGATGTCGAATTTGTTAGACACTTGAATATCTGGAACATCTTGGGAAGCCAGCCGACGAGTAGGAGCAGCTTGTACTCTAGATGGTGCAGCAGCAGCAGCAGCAGTGCCACGAGCTGGTACTAAGGATCGAGCAGACGGCACGAATCGAGGAGGAGGAATCCCAGCTGCTACTGCCTGTGGTTGTACATGATGAAGAGGAGCGGTTGCCTTTGCCTTTGACTTAGCGACCGCAGACGGTATGAATCGAGGAGGAGGAATCCCAGATGCTACTGCCGGTGCTGGTACATGAGGAATAGGAGCATCGATTGCCTGATGTACCTGAGATTCACGGGCTTCAACGCACATTGGGATATTGAGGTCCAGAACCAATAGCTACAGGCTCAACTTCAACATACTTTGTAAGTATTTGCCTCTGAATGTGCTGAAACATAATTCTGTTCAGTAGATATAAAGCAGCTTCACACTGCTTTTCAGACACCTTCACAAGTAACAGAAGAATATATAAGTAATAAGTAATTATAGACAGAGAAGGGTCACACCTTCACAAGTAACAGAAGAAGAATATAAGTAAGTACAGACAGAGACATCTTCACAAGTAACAGAAGAATATAATAAGTAATTATAGACAGAGAAGGGTCACACCTTCACAACAGAAGAATATAAGTAAGTACAGACAGAGAAGGGGAGTGGGAGGGGGAGAAAAGGAGGGAAATTTTGAACTTACATCTGGCGTTGGCCCGTGCTCATAGACACAGCGAGAGTACGCCCAGAAAGACAAGATTTTATCTTCATAGCTATCCGTGTCGTTGTGGTACAGACGGGCAGTCAAAATAGTTGAATCAGGGTGAATATGGGATATCCATACCGCCTTCATAACTTGCCCTTGAGCATTTACCTTCAAAGCATTTTCAAAATTCCTTCTGTTCTGGTATCCTAGAGCCCTCCAGTATCTTATCACATGAGTAGTTATTTGTGCCCTCCTCTCAAATGTCATTGTTGCTGCATTGTTATGCAGCAATGATCTCTTGTCATCATCGAACATGTATCCTTCCTCAACTTTTGCACAATCAAGTTCTGACCAAAGCCCCTCCAAAAACATAGGATATACAAGCCCTTTTGTATTGTGAAAATACATGAAGTGGACCTGTACAAGATCCTGCAGAACTCTACAATCTACTCGAAAGCCTTGTTCGTCTATGTCATACTCTTCGCATTCTATCTCAATTATTCCATACTCGACGAGGAAGACTATGTTTTCTACAGTAAATTCACCTCTGAGTGTTTTCCTTCTTTTCCACTTCCTCTCAAGACACTCCAACAGTAGTCTGAGAGTTGTCCTGCCACTTGTCCCTAGTGTCACCACAAATGAATCACCATTTGATGTCACATATAACTCCTTCGGGATCACGACCACCTCAAGCCAATCATCAGAATTCTTTCCTTCCTCCATATACTCAACGAAAGATTGCTTCGTTGGTATTGGGATTGATCTTGCACAGTGAATGTATCCTGCTGATGCTTCAATGCTTCCTCCCTGCGAGCTAGAGCCCTCACCACTTCCTCCCCGCAGGCGAGGATGGACAATAATTCTCAATCCGCTCAGAAGTAGCATTGATTGTGACAAAGGTATGTCAACATCCAGCAACTTTCCCCCAAAAGTATAATATACATCAGGGTAGAGTGGAACTTCCAGAGTTGCAAGTACACATTTCAATGTGTCATCTTCTTTCACGTCAATCGATAAGGACTGATTTGGAAATACTATTTCAACCTGGAAAACATAAACAGCAAGATATTAGTACATGAAACCTGGAAAAAATTATACTTCAGTACTGTGGTTAGGGGATACCTTTGCAACTCTCTTCGTTTTCTCAAATCGCTCTCTCACTATAGCAGGATCATTGTCATTAAGGACAGCACCTGCAGTAACATAGGAAATGTCTTTAACAGCCCGGAAGAGGCATGCATCGTGCAATGATAACATTGAAAAGATAACCCCCAGTAATACTTACAAGAATGGATCCTTTGACCCTTATCAACCATATCGCATCTATCATGATCCACCAGAAATGCGGCAGGGGGCAAACTGGCTTTCTCCAATGAACCAGAGGTCTTGGACTACAGGGGCAAACGATCAGATAATGAAGTTCAAAGAATAAACTGAACACTATATAGACAAGTTTGCATGCTTCATACTTACTTTTTGGATGGTATCCATTTCCTGAAGGAGAATGCCACTGACATGACTCTCACAAACTTGATCTCTGTACAAGAAACGATCAGTCAACAACTCAAGATATTACACGAATGGACCGTATTAATACAATTTCTCATAGTCTGAGGACATACCTGCAGAGAATTGTCTTTGTAGACTTCCATTCCGAAGGATACTTTTGACCAATCTGTTTGAAAGATTGAATCAGACAAATCAAACGATCAATTATAAATACTTTAACAGATACTTAACAAAGATAGGGATGGAACATAATCAGTTCAGCAGCCTTGTAGTGAGGCGCCTATCTTTTCTCCTGTGGCCACTAAGGGAGAACTTTTTGATTCAAGCACTACCAGTACCATGTGTCTTGTAGTAATAACAGTAATTTCTATAAAGTAATTGCATCACACAATGTGTCAATTCTGTGTGTGGTATTGGAAATAAAATGTTGTTTGATAGTACAATAATAATACCACACATCAAGAAGAAAACTAACCGTGTCTCCCAGCTGGGGTAACAAGCTTGAACTGGTTGTCCTTAGTTGGCACCTGCATAACGAGATCTAACACATCATCAGGTTTGTCCCGTGCAAACTTCAACTAGCAATAAAATTGCTGTGCGTTAGGGCCATACACTAGGAAACCAAAGCTCCAAATCTTGCGACCTTGCATTTCTCCAACACCTGGTGCCCCAACGGTACATCTGTTATGTATATTGTAGAGAAAATACAACAAATTAACATAAAAGAAAACACTCTCCCCTTATAGTGATACATCAACTAGAAACTGGATAACAGACAAACAGATAGAAACCATTACCCTGCAGGAGATAATGTTATCTGAGCATCAGGTGATAGATCAAGTTCCTACAAAACATGGTTATTACATGAGATCCACTTTTACAACGTAGTACTAGCTGACAAGACGTCACTGAGACGCTGTTTCATTCAACAACTAACCAAAGGAATTTTTTTGTAGTAATCAATGTCTCCAGTAGAGGATCTTCCTCCAAATGCTTGATTGTGATTGATAAAGCTATCCTTGAACAAGATCCCAGGACAGATATATGCACAAGACCAGCAAGATGACATTGACGGTATCGCCTTCATTTAGAAAATTTTGGACAAGATTTCAAAAGAGATATATGCAAAAGACCAGCAAGATGACCTTGACGGTATTACCTTCATTTAGAAAATTTCCTCCCGCTCAGCCTGCATCCAGTCTCCACGATATTGCTTAAAATTTCAGAAGTAACATCCCATATCCATCTGTTCCTACAGAATTGTGTAACCTTTACCAAGCAACGCACGAATATCTATCTTTTCCACATCTAAATCTGCATATGCACATCGAACAATTCAACATCTTCGTTGTAGGCCGTATCTCGCATTACATCAAACAATCCCCAGAGCATCTGGTACATGGACGCCGAGTCCGGGTGAGACGCGTCCCAGGAGACGAAGGCGTGCACCTCGTTCCTGATCTCCACCCAGCTGCACCCGGCCTCCTTCCTCACCCCTGCCTCATCCATCCTCCGCCGCACCTTGCCGGCGTGGTGCCACTCCCCGTGCATCGCGTGGATGCCCGACATCAGCACATAGGTTGCCGAGTCCTGGTCCTCACCCCCTTCCGAGAGCTCCACGAGCTTCTCGGCCGCAAGCCTCCCCATCTCCAGGTTGCCGTGCAGCCTGCACGACGCCAGCGGTGTCTTCCATGTCAGGATGCCGGGCTCGAAAGGCATCTCCTTGATCAAGAGGAGGGCGTCGTCGAACCTGCAGTTCCGGCCCAGCATGTCGACCACGCAGGCATAGTGTGAAGGCGTCAGTGCGGCGCAGTGTTGGCCAGCCATTACTGATGTGAAGAATGCCATTCCTTCACTCACCAGCCCGGTGTGGTTGCACGCTGCTAGGACTCCCAGCAACGTCGATTCATCCGGCTGGCCACCTTTGGAGCAAATCGTTCTGAACGCCTCCAGCGCCATGCTCACCTCCCCATGCTGCGCATACCCGTGGATCAGTGAGTTCCAGGATGCCATGTCGCAGTGATCCATGATGTCGAACGCAAGCCTTGCAGGAACTATCTGGCCACACTTGGAGTACATGTTGATCAACGCGTTCCCGGTGCAAATCTTCAAGTCACATCCTAGCTTTAGAGGCAGGCAATGGAACTGCCTCCCTTGATCCAGCAATGCCAGGTCAGCGCAGGAACTCAGTACGCTGGACAAGGCATAGTCATTTGGCATGAGACCATTTGAATGCATCTGGGAGAGCAATGCTATGGCCTTCTCACCACAATCGTTCTGAAAATATGCAGAGATAGCTGCTGTCCAGCTGACAAGGTCTGGAATCTCAATCTTGTTGAACATAATCTCGAGTTCTTCGACAAGGCTACTCCTGCCATACATGGAGAGCAGGGCATTCAACACCCGGATATCGGAATTGAGGTCGCGTTTGATGATAAAGGAATGAAGCTGATGCCCCAAAGCAATGGATCCACAGGCACCAAGAGCAATCGACAAGGGAAACTCATTAGGATCAACGACGCCCTCCGAGAGCATATCATCAAACACCTGCAGTGCGATCTCCGGTCTCCCATCTGTGATGTGTAGCTGCATCATGGAGCACCAGGTTACCACGTTCTTGCACTGGAGATTGTCAAACACGGTCTTCGCCATTTCTCGAGTACAAATCCATCAATGCGCTTGACACGTAGACACTCGGCGACAGTGAGCCCATTGCCTTGATCATGTATCCATGAATCTGCTCACCGAGAACCAGCGGGCAACACGCCGCCAGGATGCTCGTTATCGTGTGCTCGTTTGGCTCCACGCCCCATCTCATCATCTGACCAAGCGCCTCAACCGCCAGCCCGAACTCGCCGCTCCGGCAGAACGCTGAGACGAGCGAGGTATGCCCCACGACGTCCGTCGACTCCATCCGGTCCAACACGTCCTGGGCCGCGCGGAGGGCGCCGCACCGCGAGTAGAGCTCGACCAGGCAGCTTCCGACCCAGGAGTCCCCGGCGAAGCCCGAGCGCACGGCGAGCGAGTGCACCTGCTCCCCGGCACGGAGCGCGGCCGCGGCCGCGCACGCCGCCAGCGCCGCGTTGCACGCGAAGTCGTTCGGCGCGACGCCGGACGCCACCACGTCAACGAACGTAGCCAGCGCCTCCTCGGGGCGCCCTCCGCGCGTGAGCCCGGACACCGCCGAGGTCCACGCAACCACATTCTTGCGCAGCGTCCGGTCGAACAGGTCGAGGGCGTCTGCCAGCCTGCCGGCCTTCATGAGCCCGTCCAGCCGCTTGCAGTCACGCACGACTTCCGGCGTCTCGCGACGGAGGTTGCGGCGCGGCGGAGGTCCGTGGCCTGGCGGCGCCGGGAGGAGGTTGGCGTGGAGCGCGGCCATTGGTTGCCCGTGTCCACTCCTCCCATGGCAAAACTTGGAGCTGGAGAGGACTGGATGGATGGGTTTTTTCTCTACAGAAGGAAATGGATAAGCTTCAGCTCAGTGTGGAGAATGGGCCGCCTCGTTTACACGGGCCATAGAGAGCCCTATTAGCCTAATAAAGTGAACCAAATTGAGGCCCATCGAAACATGCAAAGCTAAGAAAAAAAAGAGAAGGGCGAGAGCATCTCTGGAGCCCTTAAACGCCCAGCCTCTATTGTACTTTGAGATTCGCAGGTTCTAGTTCATCGGCGCAGATTGAAACCCGTGAAATTAACCCGCAAATTTAAATTTTAAAAACTCAGCGAGAAATTTAACATGCAAATGCACTAGTTCGTCGGCATATCGAACAGTTCATACAAAATACATCAAAATCATAAAAAAAAACTTAAATAGGGGGAGAGCTCGCCAGAGACGCCGACGCGTCCACGTGTGGCCAAAATCGAGCTCTCAGTGAAGACCGGAGCTCCGCGTCGGCCGTCTAGTCATCGAGGACGACGATCTCTACCTCCATCTCGTCGTCCGTGACGCCGGCCTCCATCTCCTCGTCGGTGTCGCCTCCGGATCCGCCCGCGACCGCCTCGGCCTCCACCTCCTCGGTGCGTCGGGCCAAGTTCACCGCGGCGATGGCGGCCTCCACCGCCTCCCGCTCGCGGCGGTCCCGCTCCTCCACGTCCGCCTTGGATTCAGCGAGCGCGCGCAGCAGCTGATCCATTTCCTCCTCGTCACCGCTTCGCATCCTCTTCGGGCCCGATGAAGAGGACGAGGACGTCGTCGTCGATCCGCAACTGTCGTGGCCTGATTCGCTCGCCGGAGGAGGTTGGTCTGCGCGGTGGCGGCGAGGGGGTAGGGTTTGCTGCGCGGCGACGGCGGCATCCTCGCCGACGTGCTCCACGACCTCCGCGTCGCCCTCTCCCTTCTGGTGCTCCCCGCGCGCGCCGCCGAGGGCTACGCGCTCTTCTTAGACGACCTCCTCTCGTGGGCCCACGCGCGGGACTGGTTTTCCGACGTCCTCCCCTGCCTCCTCCTCCGCCTCCCGCGCTGCTCCAGGGCTCCGCCTCCTGGAGGCGCAGGAATCCGGCGTCATGCTCCTCGTACAGGAGCTCGCCGTCGCGCTGCTCGCCTGCGCACTTTTCTGCCTGTTCCCCACCACCGGTCGCGGCGAGGCGCGCCTCCCGGACATCAATTTCGAGTTTCGACACCTTGTTCGCGTATGCCCCTTGGCCTTGGCTCATCTCGGTTTGGGTTTTCAAGGGTTTAATTTAATCCTTTTGCAGATGTAGAAGTGATTAGATGTTCCTACTGATCTCTTGTGCTTCTGTTCCTACAATTCGAGGCCAAGCCAGGAGCACAAGGTGAGGTGCCTTGCTCACTATTTTGAGAGGGTGACCGCGTCTACGCCTACCGGCTTTGTGTCATTTGAGCGGAAGGTTCTTCCACTCCACCCTGTCTCTGGTGGCATTACCTACCCTGACATGCATTGATACTGGGCGAATAACTCCCATGCGACGTCTTTCTGTGGAATTGGACAGAGAGAGACGTTGTTGGTAGAAATAGCTCGAGTGCGACGCTTCTGCTAGCAAGAATAGCTCCTGTGTGACAAGCCTCTGATGCAGGTTAGCAGATGGATTACTTGATCATGGCGGGGCCCACAACTTATCCACATCAGCAAAAGGACCCACCTCTTGTCTTTCTCTTGCTGGACCCACCTCTTGTCTTCCTCTTGCTGGACCCACAACTTGTCCAACTCATGACGTGGGACCCACAACTCCAAGTAGAGACAAATTCGTCTCCGCGCCGGAGCCATCCCCGCGAGCCTCCCATTCTGACCGTTGCATCCTCCCCTTCTTCTTCTTCTTCTCCGGCGACGGCGCGACAGCTGTAGCTTAAGATGCCGAGATCCATTTCGACCTCCTAGTCCAGATGGCCGCATTATGGTCCAGTGGCGATGACAAGGTGCCCCGATTGCCCCCGTATGGCTCCCCTGAAGAGGCTGGTCACGACGACCGACGAGCACGGTAATCTGGGGCGCGAGTTTGTGAAATGCGAGAGCAAGCCAGAGGTGGGAAAGGTGAGATCTGCGGTATCCCTCTCCCAATTTGTTGTTTATCTCTCCAATTTTTGTTTTCTTTACCGATTTGGGCCCCGATTTGGGATTTTGAGTTCATCGTTCATATTTCCCCAATTTTAGGTTCTGCGCAAATGCAGGCATTTTGAGTGGTTGGATGAGTACATCGTTAGGATTCGAGGTGAAGGCGTATCCCTGGGGCTAGCCTTACCGTTGGTGGTGGAGCATTCGGGATCTTCCACCCGCGGCCTGCTTGCTTCTACTGTTGGGAATGGGGCGGAAGTGAAGGCAACTGAGTTGAACAAGTTGAAGCAGATCAACAAGCAGCTAAAGGAACTTGTGCATCTGACGAAGCAGGACAATCTTGTGGCTGCAATTTTTAATTTCTTTGTAATTGTTCTTTTGATTGTTTATGTGCTCATTAGCCGTTAGAAAATGGGCGCACCCTTTGTAATTGTTCTTGGGATTGTTTATGTGTAATTTTTAATTTCTTTTATTTGAAGTATTTGAAAAACAACATGGAATCGAAATTATGAAGACATGGAAAAATAAATGAAAAAGAAAAAGAAAAGAGAAGAAAAAGAAGTTCAGGAAGGGAGAAGCAGCCTGGGCCAGGCCTGTTATCTTAACTCTAAAGCAGACGATAGCGTAGTGGGCTGCGGAACGCAATTTCTTAATTTTGCACATTTGAAAACTTGTTTTAGCCATTTGTGCACATAAATTTTTGGTGTTTATGTGTCAAGTTTTATTAGTCAAATTTTGTCGAAGTCTACGAGTCCTTAGCGATTGGTTCACCTCTTTCCTTTGTGTTGGTTAATTAAGGGTTATTAGATGAGTGAAATAGTTTCGGGAGAGTTTTTATCATATATTCGATAATAAACATATATAATAAACATAGATATTCGATAAAAACAAGATATATAATAAACATATATAATAACTGGCCGGCCTCGTGCCCTTACATAGATTGAGAAACTAGATAAAAAACATAAATAAAAACATATATAATACTAATACTAATGGCCATGCGCGCTCTTCAGCTGCATCTGCCCGCGCCTTCTTCCGCGCCGCCCGCTTTGTCGGCTGTGGGCGGGGGCGCCTTCCACCAAGGGCGACGGTGTGGGTGGTTGTCCCCGTCGCTGCTGATCGGGGAGTAGTCGTTGATGGCTTCGAAGCTCGACATGGCGAGGGCAATGGTTTTTCGGAGGAGGCAATGGGACAAGGGCTGGAGGTTTCGGAAGATGAAGAAAGAGAGGAAGTGGTGCGCCCTATTTATTGGGGCGAAGAGGTTGGGGCAAGGCCGCGTGAATTAATTGGAATAACCCTAGTTCTACGTGCGCTACGCCGCGTGCTGCTGCGATCGGATCAATGCGTGTTCGCATCAGAAATTGCTAGGATGCGACGTCCCCTGCATGCGTGCATTGCATTTGCATGCCTCCTCTGCGTCGAGCAGCTGTCATGGAAGAAGAAACTGATCACCACTGTGCACTGCATGCTTCACTGCGACACGCTACGACACATAGTAAATGGGCGTAAATAGCTAGGCTGCGACGTCGCTGCTGCATGGAACGGTGGAGAGCGGGGCAGAGCTGGGTCGCATGCAAGGTGCTGTGGCTGACCTGCAGTGGGTTTACTCTCCGTTGCTGACTGGTGGGTCCAACGCCTGTTGTCCCCACATGTAAGCAGTGCGCATGCAAGCCTTCGCCGTTAGCCAATGAGATCAATCAATTTGTTCAAATTTGAGGTAGGGCAAATTTTTAAAAAAATGCAAAGAGCAAAATAGTTTGAAGACACTAATGTTATATCTGGTTCTAATAAATATTTAATAACGTGTAGAAATCTTAGGAAATGGCAAAGCTCTATCTCCTTTTCTTTTTAAGGTCAATCTCTCATAGTTTTATTTTAAGATCGAGATCTTTGAATATATCTCAGTAGATGTAGCACATCATCAAGTCGTCAAGATGCCATAAAAATACTTTTTAGAAGGGTAAAAAAAGACCTTTTAGTCGTCACTAGTAAAAACAATGCCATCTCACTAAGACGTAAACCACATAAAACATGATGTGCATTTTAAATATCAAGATAATCTCTGAAGTCTTTAATTTTCGGTGTATGAATAATAAACAACTCAAAGTTATCTAGTATATGCTCATGCTCAAAATATGAGAAACCCCATGGTAAATCTATATAAGACGAGCAATTTCATTTACACCAAACCTAAAAAATGCGTGCCATGAACGAGAGAAAGTAGGAGGCGGTATTCTAGGAAAGATTAATTACCTGCATACGACTCTGTATGGAAAAGGTGGCTAGCAGGGCATGCGTGCCAGTCCAAGAAAAAAAACGGGTGCTGAGTGAAAAAAAACGGGTGCCAGGACCTGTCTCTCGCCCAACTGTCCTCGTAGCGTTGAGAGAAAAAAATGTGATGTGACTGACCCTGCGGTGCCTTGACTCTCGATCGCTGACGGGTGGGTCGCACGCCTGCTGTCCTCGTAGCGCTGAGAGAAAAAAACTGGTCTGGCTGCGCGCATGCAAGCCTTGGCCGATCCGTCGCACGAGCCAATGAGATCAGAGAACCTGGCGTCCCACGGATCGCGCCCGAAGCTATCCCGCGGATTCCTTCTAGGAGCCCGATCGGACGGTGAGAGTACATCGCCCCGTGTTAGACCGAATCGGACGGTTTTGGAGGCAGTCAACTGGATTTTGAGAGATTTGACTAAACATTCGAAAATTCATAACTAATTCAAAAAAAAAATCGAAAAAATAAAAAAGCTACGCACATAGTCTTTTTTATGTGACATAGTTGTGATTAGAAGTACAAAAGTTGATATATCTTGCATGACAAAACCTTCACAGTGAGGTACATCGAACGATGTTGCAGAGAGTTGAAGGAGAGAGTAGAGAGTTTGGAAGTTTTGAAAATTAAAAAAAATCAAAAACCTCACATTAGCTTCATTTTGTTGAAAGTACGCATAATCTAAACTTATTTTTGTATTTTCATGTTTTAAACGTGTTTTTTAATGATTTAGGGTTAAAATATGGTATTTGCAAAATGGGCATAATTAATTCAAAAAAAAAACCTGGCACATAGTCGTCTTATGTAACATAGTTGTGAGTACAGTGATAAACTTGATCCGCACATATTTAAATGGATGAAAGATCGAAAAGTCCCGTTTTGACCCAGTATTGAAAAAGTTCAAATTAGTGAGAAGATTTCATGGTTTAAAACATGCAAAATATCAACAAACAATACCCTAGCTTCATTTCGGATTGACTAAGCAGAATCTATGCCTATTTTCCAATTTTCAAATTTTAAACGTGTTTTAATAATATTTTGGGCATTAAAGCATTTTTTTCAAAAATAAATTAATAAAAAGAATAATAATTCAATAAATAGTGAGACTTCGTATAGTTACTATATAGGTAGAATAGATGCTAAGGAAATTTATTTAGCTGATTTGGACAAGGTCGAAAAATCAGTTGGTTAGAAATGTGTGCGTTTACCCTAGGTTTGAAGCTCATTTCTACCACATTTTAAGTGAGGGTGAGTTGTACTTCACAAAAGAGATCAGGGTGAGGATGAGTTGTGCTTCACAAATGAGAAAATGTTGAAATCTCATACAAACATAGAGATGTACACATAGCTACATTCGTTGAAATTTAAATTTTCCATCATATTTGAATTTCGGCCAAATTCAAATTCAAATTATTACAACAACAAATGTTCACACATCAAATAATTACAACAACAAATGTTCAAATGGAATTCAAAGTATTTTTATTTTGACTCTTCTTGCCCTCGACTCCTTCTCAAGTTTCACACCACATAAGAGGTTTATGCTCCTCCTTTTCTTACCATAACCAGATGGCCTCCCCAACGCACGTCCAAGAGTCTACTTCACCCCTTGCACCTCCTCAACAGCGCAACAGCCTGCAACTCA
The DNA here is from genome assembly GCA_910589775.1 of Avena eriantha. Classification (NCBI taxonomy): domain Eukaryota; kingdom Viridiplantae; phylum Streptophyta; class Magnoliopsida; order Poales; family Poaceae; genus Avena; species Avena eriantha. Next base: position 541,551,604 of record OU342745.1, read on the forward strand.
AGTGGTGGCACTGATTCAGTCCCATTTTACAGCAGAGCCTCATCAACAGTCTCATTTTGCAGTAGAGCCTCATCAACAGTCTCATTTTGCACCAGAGCTTCCAGATCGGAATATGCGTGCCCTGAAGCTTCATCAATATGCAGCTCAACAGTTAACTCATGTTCAGCAGTTTCACTTTGTAGCTCAATAGTTAACTCATGTTCAGCAGTAACAACATGTTCATCCTGCAAAACAAATTCAGATTGCATTTTATCCTGGAAAACAAATTCAGACTGCATTTCATCCTGGAAAACAAATTCAGATTACACCTCAACAACACCAAACATGATCTGGTTAGTTCTCTTCTTTCTTGAGCCATTGAATCTTGGCTTTTTCACTGGCCAGCATTCTTCAACAACAAGAGGTGAGGCTTTTTCTCCACGCTTCCTCCTGAAAACAAGCAAGTCAGTTGGGGGAGAAAAATCATCAACATGAAATACAGAGATTTTGGATGAAAATTAACATACTGTCTGGGCTCGGTGTATCTGCACTTGGTAGAGCCAGCTCGATGTCCAAGTTCTTCACAGAGTTTGCATCTATTCTTGTTACTTTTTTGGGCCCTTTTTGGCTTGGCATCTTTCTTCCTCTTTTTGCTGCTCCCACCTTTCTCAAACCAAGCCTTGCATCTACTCTGTTTTGGCCGGCCTGCCTTTCTTCTTGTGAGGGGAGCACACATGGAAAATTGAATTTCCACTTCTGGCCATTGAGATTGGTCTGTCAAAGCTGGAATTGGAGTTGCTTATGCAGCCCTAAATTTGGCTACTGAGTAATATTCATGCAAAAAAGGGTGCATGTTTAACATGGGCTTTGAGGCCAAAAAAAGTATGGCATGCTCACATGGCTTCCCGGTGTGTGGCCACTCTTGACAAGTGCATTATTTCAACTCAGTGTCCACAACATGCCTTTTTGAAGTCTTGGTATCTCTTACTTCAGCTCCCCACAATGAAGCTTTGTCAACTGACAAATGTGTAAGATTCCTGCTCCTGTTGACCACCTGTTGTACCACTGCAGGAAGCTTATCCCCATGAAGTTGAGCACCAATTTTGCTTCTTAATTCCCACAGACGCATATCACGAGTCTGATTTGGTCAACCAAGTCATGCACAGGCAAGTCTTTCAAATCCTTCACCCTGTTGTTAAAACTTTCAGCAAAATTGTTGTTTATGTGATCACATTTGATGGCAGTATTGAAATCTGCCCTATACCATAGAAGAGAATGATAGGTGTTCAGCCATGTATCAAATTCAGGGCATGCTGCCATTATCTTACCAAGGTGATATGAATATGTTTGTTTGGTGTAAGATCTAGCTGTTGGCCACATGCGCCCAAATTAATCTCCTCTGAACTTTTTGATCAAATTCATCCACATATGACCGAAGCACTCCCTCTTCTTAGCATGGGGGAAAATAGTGTTTATTGCATTTTCCAAGCCTTTACATGCATCAGTGTGGATGGCCAAGGGTGACACTGGACCTATGCATCTTTTCAACTGCATCATGAACCATGTCCATGATGCCTCTGTCTCTGATTGAAACAAACCAATTGCAACAGGGAACATCCAGTTGTGTCCATCTAGTGCATTGCATGCTGCCAATTGGCCATTCCACTTTCCAGTAAAAAAAGATGAGTCAATGCTCAAATATGGCCGGCACCCCGCTTTGAATCCATCAATGCAAGGCTTTAAACACATAAAAAACTTAGATAAATATACCTTTCCATCCTCTGATACCTCTGTATCTATCTCCACCATACTCCCAGGTGACCTCTTTTCCACCTCAGCTTTAAAATTATACAACATCCTAAATGTATTTGCCCAATCACCATATAATGATCTCATTTCCCTCTATTTTGCCTTCCACGCTGTGGTATAGTTTAGCACAATAGGGTACTGCTTTTCCAAATCAACCAAAAGTTTCTTTGCACTAGTGTTAGGTGTCTTGGCTAAAATAGGAGTAATTTTTTCCGTTACCCAAAGTTGAGATGTCATTTTTGATACTCTCTGTGAAGAGGTCATACAAGTATGCACATGTGGTATTTGATTTACCATGATGGTAGATCCATCAGGCTGGCATCTAGCAGATATGTATGTTGGGTCCGCATCATAGAAAACAAAAAAAGTCCTATGATGTGAACTATACGCCAAGATCTATCTACTAGATACAAGCAACGGGTGGATATACATCCATAGAGTTCTTACCTTCGAAGACAACGATAGCTTTGTTAACGAGTTGGAACTCGTGAATGATGTAGATGTACGGCTTGCCGATCTCAAGATCATGTGGAAGTCCTAGCGCTGCAAATCAGCAGCGCATCCGTCCTCGCACACACGTTCAAGCCACCGGACAACCTCCACCTCCTCACTCCAGCGAATCAGCGGAAGTAACAACTCCTTCCAGACGAACAGCCACCGGGAACATGTATCTCGCTAATCCGAGACCATGGGAAATATCTAGAGGGAGAGAGAGATCCTTCACAAGGAGGTGTCCTTTGTGAGAGGGGAGAGGGGGGCTTTATATAGGAGGGAGGGAGACCCCTCCCCTCCCCATAGCCGGCACATGAGGGGGAACTCCTCCCCGCCCTCATTCATGTGGTGAACCTCCACTCACATAAATTTGGCCTCCACCCAAAATTCCACTCACAACATTTAATTTCCACCAAATTAAATGCATCTCTCAATTAATAAAACTCTTTTATTTATTTTATTCAGAATTTTGTTAATTACTTTAATTAACAAACATTCACATAAAACCCCTTACTATATTTCAATATCACATGCAACACCAGTTTCTGCAATTTCACCCGAAACAATTCCGGTTTCTATCAAAATAATTCCTGCACTTTGCAATTCTTTCGTCTGGAACATATGTGTTCCTAAATGGTGTCCGACAACCCTTAAGTGTGTCACCCTATGGTTCGCGAATAATGCAGACATGATTGAGACTCCTTTCAAATCAATAATCAGAAGCAGGACTTGGAGATCCGTACTGACTCCTGCACATTCAACGATGACTTCTGTGATCCTGAGAATCTTTAATGCTAGTATTTTTATCGCTTTGTCTCGCGATATATTACATGTCTGAGATTCGATCATCGGTATCCAAATACCTAGTTTGATCTCGTTACCGACATGCACTCTTTTCTCGTTTCCGTGATATAACATTCTAGTGATCACATCACTTGCTTGCAAGCTACCTTAATGTGATATCGCCGAGAGGGCCCAGAGTATATCTATCGGTCATCAGGATTGACAAATTCCACTCTTGATCCATGAGCCTCAACATAACATCTTCGGAGTATATGAACCCACCTTTATAGTCACCCTTTTATGGTATGATGTTTGATGTTATCAAGTTACTCTTCCGATGTTAGCAATTATCATGATCTCATGGTCTAAGGATAAAGATTACTTTGTATGAGTTTATAGCAATATAAACATAATGACATTGATCGTAATGCTATACTTCGGATGAATGTTCATCACATCATTTCACAAATGTTGTAACCCCGTTATTAACAACATCCAATGTCTATGATCAGGAAACCTATGATCATCTTGTTAATCAACGAGCTAGTCTATAAGTGAGGCATAACTAGGAACCTTTTATTTGTTTATTAAACACACATGTATTGACGTTTTCTATCAATACAATTATAGCATGCAAAATAAACATCTATCATATACAAGGAATACATAATAACAACTTTGTGCCTCTCAGGGCATATTTCCTTCAATGTACCACTTGTAAGGATTGGTACTCCCATCATAACCTTTGCACCTTGCATAAAACTTGGTCCTGTCAGTCCACATAGTATTGGCATCAAACTCAGCTTTCACTGCATAAGTCTTAAAACACATTCTAAACTCATCCATATTTGGGAACACTTTCCCAACTGCAATTACAGGGTTTTCTTTATCATACAAATGCACTAGTTCATCTGCATGTGCATCATCTACTTCATCTGCTGCATCTTCCATCAACTCATCATCAACATCTTCAGGGAGTGACCGATCCCTATTTATGTTTGCATCAGAATGCATCTCAGATTCATCACTGCCTTTCTCCTTATCTTTGTCATCTACAGGAATGCCAAACAGTCTTGCCATTTCAATGTCACTCATTGGTTCAATGACCAAATCAGTACGCTCTGCTACTTCTACTGCATTCCAATCAACTGCAGCAGATTCAGATATAACTGCCAATTAAGTAAGTATGGGCATCATCTGCCTTTATGAAGCCCATTCATCATCTTCATTTTGTGCAGCCAATTTGGAGGCCACATATCCAACTTTGGAATCAGATTTGAGATCAACAAGTTCTGCGTAAAAGTTTGCACGTTTGCTTGTCCAACCATCTTGACGATCAATTTCAGAAACCAAATCATCTCCATCTTCAATTCTAGCATACTCGCCCTTCCAGTCGTCGAACCTTAACAGTGACACTTATTGCTCTAGACCCCAAACTACACTCTCCCCTATTTTCTCCACCCAATTTTTCACTGCCTTCTCCTCCATGGCCTGTAGAACTTTAGGATCCATCTCTGAATATTCAACATGCCATTTTACAAATGTATCTCTCTCGATGTGACTGACGCTACCATCAGCCAGCTTGGCCCTCGAAGGAAAGAATTCCACTGAAATTTCGGAAGTCTGCGCATTGCCCGCCCTATTTTGTCAATCGGACAGTACACAGTGAACTGCGCAACCATGAGCTACACCTCGTCGAGCCCAAAACTGAAAGAGAAAATCAAAAATAGCTAAATAAAAGGGCATTACCGATCTGAATCTGCCTCTCGTCGCTCCATCTCGTTCCTTTATCCCTCGCGCAACGATCTCCTGTTTCAAATGGGCAAATCAGCGGAAATCAGATCGGGCGGATCCATCAAATTGAGACGGTGAGGATGAGACAAGGGTTGTGAAATGGCTCACCATGTTCGCAGTGCTAAATCGCCGCCCCAGGCACCACCGCCACCTAATTGCTCCGGCGCCGCCGCCACCTGAAAGCTCCACCAAAGCGCGGGAGCTCCACCAGAGCGCAGGAGACGAGCCGCCAAAAACAAATTGACCGTGTGGCGCCTGCGTGGGTCCCACTGTACAAAAGAATAACTACTCTCTGTCCTAACATAACCTCAGCGCCTGAGATTGGGTCCCACTGTAAGAGTTAAGTCAAGGGTTAAGACATAAACGAACGTTTTCTGACCTAGGCTATCTGGGCTGCCATAGACGTCGCACTCGAGCTATTTCCACCAACAATGTCTCTCTCCGTCCAATTCCACGGAAAGACGTCACATGTGAGCTATTCGCCCATTGATACTTGGATGAAATCTAGCGTGCCCCCCTCTGCTCATTCTGGGTAAGTGGCGTGTAAGTTTCGTACCAGCATTCTTGCGTTGTTCTTCTGAAATTAACTGTAGAATACAAATACAAGTTTTAGACCATATATGCCTCTTTTACTCTTTAGTCTTTACATGAGATGACATATCTTATAGGAAGAACACGACATTGTAGTGTTCACCAAATTTCATGTCCATTGAAGCAAGATCCCCAGTAGAGAAGAGCTGCGATGCCCGCACGAAGGCCGGTGGCTGGCCTCGATGGCAACGACTCCAGCAGCGACCGCATCTACAGCAATGTGGTCCCCGTGGCGGTCGAGCCCCACTCCAAGCCGGCGCAACGTCCGGCTTCCAGCCACCACTGCTGCCGCTGCCCCGCGCCGAGCCCACGCCTCCACTTGTCGGCCCACGCTCGGAAATCCATCGCCCGGACCACGCCGCGCCCCGCACCACCGCCGGCGGCGGTTGGCAGCAACCATGACCTCACCACCGCTAGCGCAGAGGCCCGCACAGGAACGACAGTGGCCATGACCGCCGCTGTCGCAGCCCCGCGCCGGAGTCGCTTGTGGGCCTGTGCCACCGCTGCCTCGATCGCGGCCACCGCGTCCGTGACTGCACCAACGAGGTCCACTGCCTCCTCTCCAGTCATGACTCCCGCGCCTGCACGCCTGAGCAGCGGGCCTTCGATGGCGTGTGCCAGGCTGAAGAACGCCCGCAGTTGCATGGCCGCCCCACCGCGGGCCTCCCCCCACTGCCCCCTCAGCGGAGCGAGCCTCTGCCACCGACGGGACTGCAGGCACGTCCAACCTTCCGCCTCACCGCCCGCACGTCCAACCCCGCCGGCATCCTCCGCCATTTCGTGCTGGACATCGTCAAGATCGTCCCGACAAGCTCCATGTCACAGTAGCCAACGGTTCGTACGCTCTCCTACCCTATCTCCATCAACATCAGGCAGGATGCACCGGTGGACGGGCCAGCTCTGAATGCACCTGGCCCCAGCGACGGTCACGATGAGGAGGGTAATGACGCCGACTGCCGGACCGGCCGCACGCACGGCTGCCGTCGTGGACGCAAGCGCCGCCGCCCCAGCGCGCGCCCTCTCCCCCAGCCGGTCGTGCAGAAGGCATGGCGCTAGACGCCCTGGCCTGCCCCATGGATAAGCATGGGCCTTACGGCCATGCTAACGCCGTGAAGATGAACGCTGGCTGGACCGATTGCCGCCGCCGCCTCTCGAGGCCGTACGATGAAGCCTTGGATGTCACAAAGTGGGCCCCACGGATCGAGACAACAAGCCCAAAGTGGGCGGATACAACTTTTGGAGGATTAAGGCCTGACAACATGTTCCAGCTCCTGCCACCGCTGACCAAGCCACGGCCGCCAGCTCACCAGCCCCGGATCCGAGGTCCCAGGAGGGTACTGGCTCGCCAGATGGTGAGCAGCCATTGGACCCCCTCCCGCCCCAGAGCAGTCCCCGTTCGTCGCCTTGCGCAAGTAAAGATGGGACCGGGAACCGGCCACGACCGAGTCGCTGGATGATTTGAACAGCCAAGTCCCCAGTGAAGTCCCTGACTCTCGTCGAGCCAAAGTGATGCTTCAGCCAGCCCCACCTCTGCGCCGCTCTTGGAGGCTCGCGTGGGCGGGTGCCAGACGCGTGACGAGGGCGATGACGATACCAGCCACCTTGCAATAACGCTACACTTACGGGCTGTTGTTTACAAAATCTTAGTTAAGGGATGATGTGGGAATCACAAATTGGTTATGGTTTTCTGAAAACACGGGAGGGAAAAGATATGCACCACTCAACAACGTCCACCTCATCCCCTACAACTTTTGCGTAAGTAAAATCCCGTAGGTGTAGCATTCTTGGCCACCTTGCCACCAACAATGCTACATCTACGGACTCACCCTTACGGAACCAAAGCTATGGGATTACGTGGAACAAAACCAGGGGTTTCACGCACCGAAAATCAAGGAAGATAAAAAGTGTGAATCAACCAGGTGACCCCACGTCGTTCCGTAAGAGCAATCCGTAACAATTTTGCCCGTAAGTCTAGCATATCCGCAACCGCGAGAAGCCCAACCCACCTCGACAGGGCAGGCCCAGCCAACCACGCCTGCAACCCACTCCTGGGCACGCTTCGACCCATCGTGTTTCGCCTCCCCACCGCTGATTTACACCTCGCCACCGACGAGAGCTTCTCGCCAAGCTCGCGTACAGGCCGCGTGCGCCCCTGGATGCTGGGAGACTTCCTCAAGGTAGCCAGCAAGGGGCTAAACGCCACGCTACCAACTCCGGGCTAGAAGTCGCGCCGTGCGCTGCTCAACTTCTCGCCTCGCCATGGCCGTTCTGCTTCTGTGGCGCGCCCCACCGCGGAACGCCGGGCCTAGATCATGATCCTTCGCACGCTTGGGATCGTCGGTGCTAACGGACGTCGAGATGAAGATTTATGGTGACATCTTCGCCGCGCCGATCTCGCCCACCGTCGTGTCTGCCATCGCAGCATTGATCGATCGTGAGCTTCCCGCGAAGTTGGCTCCCCCAACCCAAGTATCGCCTGTCGATGCTGCCCACGAGGAGTGACTCCTTGGCCCTTACTCCTAACGTCGATCCCTCTTTATGGATCACGACGTACGCATCCTCATTTGGAATGTGCGAGGCCTTAATTCCCGCGCTCGAGGGCTGGCTATTCGATCTTTGGTGGACACAAACTATGTACCCATTGTATGTTTCCAGGAAACAAAAGTTGAATTTCTCTGCTCGTCGATCATCTTGGAGACTCTTGGCCCCAAGTTCGACGACTATACGTACCTGCCAGCGGATGGCACGCGTGGAGGCATTCTCCTGACTTGGAGGAGCAGGGATGTCACCATTACGGAGCCCCTGTTTACCACAAACGTCATTGCCGCCAAGGTGACCGTGGGCGCAACACACCTTGGTGGATCTCTATAGTCTACGGATCGCAGAGCGACGACGCGAAGATCGCCTTCTTGCAGGAACTCAGGGAGATCCGCGATGATTGCCAGGGCCCCTGGATGATCTGTGGCGATTTTAACCTCATATATAAGGCAGGCGACAAAAACAATGGTAATCTTAACAGGCGCATGATGGGCAAGTTCCGGAGGCTACACAATGACCTAGCACTCAAGGAGGTTTACCTCAACGGTCACCGCCATACTTGGTCGAACGAGCAGTCCCCTCCGACGATGGTGCATCTCGACAGGGTGCTTTGCACCTCCGACTAGGAAGAAGAGCACGGGGAATGCCACCTCCGCTTCCTAGCTTCCGGTCGTCTCCGACCACGGCCCTCTCCTCCTAGACTGCAACGCGATGCCGCCTACGTGACGACGCTTCCACTTCGAGGAGTTTTGGCTACATCTGGATGGATTCCATGAGACAGTAGTCCTGGCCTGGAACTCGGTGCAGGACGCCGACCCGTTCCACTGCCTTATACTGCGCCTGCATGCAACCGCTCGCGCCCTCACTAGCTAGAGCACTCGCTCGGTGGGAAACGTCCGCGACAAGATGGCCATCTCCCGCGAGATCCTCCTACGTCTCGACAAAGTGCAAGAAGACCGGCAGCTAGAACCACATGAGGAGCAATTACGCAAGCTGATCAAAGTCAGCTACCTGGGCCTTGCCTCCCTCGACCGCACCATCGCACGCTAGCATTCCCGCATCGCTAACCTAAAAGACGGTGACGCGAACACTGTCTTCTTCCACCGGTAGAGCACCTACCGTTGGCAAAAAAACCGCATCTACAACATCGTCCATGACAACCACATCTGCACGGCCCTGGACGAGATGGCCAAGGCCGCATTCGAGCACTATGAGGCCCTGTTGGGGACCGCTGTGAACCGCGAGCACACCATCGATCGCACGCCCCTCATCGAGCCCAGCGACTTAGAGGACCTGGACCAGCCCTTCAGTTTGGAGGAGATTTGGGATGTGGTCAAACACCTCCCCGCGCACAAAGCACCTAGCCTAGATGGCTTCACCGCCGAATTGGTGCACGCGTGTTGGGCCGTGGTTAAGCACGACTTCCGCAACGTCTTCTAGCAACTGTATGAGATGTGTGGAAGGGGTTTGGCGCGCCTAAACCAAGCTCTGCTAACCCTCCTGCCCAAGCGTGCCGACGCGAGCCAGCTGAACGACTACCGCCCTATCAGCCTCATCCACCTGGTTGCAAAGATCTTCGCCAAGGCCCTCTCCCTATGCCTTACTCCTACAAAATAAGAAGAATCGAATACATCTCATTCGAGTAATCAGATATATTTGCTTTGTTCTTATTTTGTAGGCACACCGACCTTTTGTTAATTACTATACTTTGGAGGACACGTCACTGAGAAGACTAGAAGAGGTACAAGTAGTCTATCAAACCTTATACAAATTAACTTTTGCTTAGTTACAGAAGCAGAAAAAAAAGTCAAACTGTACTACTCTTTTTTTTTTGCGAGGCAAAACTGTACTACTCTCAGAGTTGTAGTAGTTTTGCATGTCTAATTGTCTGCACGGTTCTGTAACCACCCACGAAATGGCTGCTGTTGTACTTTTTTTGTGTGCGCTGGTATGTAATCCTTGGGGACTTGGATTGGATCTTCCCCATTCAGTGGTGTCCAATGGGTGCTTTCTTTCCATGGACAGACCACGAGTTGGTGATGGTGATCGTCCATATTTGGAAGTTTTAATACTGCACTTGCTTGCTGGACATGATAGACGGTTCTAGATGGAGCCAGTGATCATTCCTCTGTTTTCTCTACCAAATGGAGTTGGCTGTACTCTCATGTTTTCTCTACCTTACTCTCTGCATCTCTACACTGTGACAGGTGGTCCAGTGGATATTACGCCACAAATGGACAGTCAGTGAGCTGTGGCACATATATGGTTGTCGAGTACTCGTCCCAGTTGCTCAAAGGAGAAACCCACGAGGGCTTCTTGGCTTGGTTACTTCCAAAGGACGGTACGGTGTCGATAGATAGCGATGCGGATTACATGTGTGAGTAGCCCGGTTTCGTGAGGTTAGCGTCTGTGTGATGTGCTGCACTACCTGTGTGAACAGAAACTTTGCTACGTATTTGGTTATTTGCAAAACGTGTGCAGTACCAAATTATCCATGACTGAGCCACATGATTCACGATCAGTAAAAGGGTACTTTATTCAACAAACAGATAGTTTTTAAGATCTGCCACAAACGTTAAACTTATCCCAAAAATCTAAGAAAAAAACGTGTAGAACCTCCTGGTAGGACTTGAACTCCATCGCGTCCCTCGGCGTCCGGTCGTCGTCGTCCCCGTAGGGCGGAGCGGCGCCCCTGCCCAGCTCCACCACGCTCTCCGCCGCCGCCGCCGCCTCCACCATGGCGGCCAGCTCCCGGCTGCCCGGCGAGACGTCCTCCGCGTCATCGTCGTCCTGGTTGGCCACGAACGCCAGCTCCTCCTCCCCCGGGATCGAGTCCACCTCCATCGCTCACCAATCTACAGCGCGGTGGGAAATCGGCAATGCCCCCGAAAAAACACCAGCACCACGCGGGCCGGCAGCGAAGAAACTGGATGGGTCGGAGGGATTAGATTACTGCGCGCGGCAAGACCAGGACGGAACTATCAGAGAACTCCGAGCAGGTTAGGTTCCTCACTGGCAGACGAAATCGACGAGGATCTCCACTCAGTCCAGTAAAGCGTGGGAGGGCCCGTGAGAGGTGCATTCCTTGAGTCGGCTGCGCTCCGGTGGAAGGAAGAGCGGAGGCACGCTCGGCGGAGAGGGTTCGCGGGCGAACGGGAGGAGAGGCTGGCGGCGCCGCCGCGAGCGACTGAACTTCAGTGAGTTGGTGCACTATCCACCATTCATCTCTCGTTCAACGTACAGATTGATTCAGATTTTAAATTAAATAATAAAAACTACTCCCTCTGATCCAAATTAATTTACTTGGATTTATCTAAATTCAAATTATCTAGCACTAAAATATGTCTAGATGCATCTGAATGTGGACAAATCCAAATCAATTAATTTGGATCGGGAGGGAGTACTCGAAAAAATTTGAAAAAAATCTGTCAAATCATGCATATTTGGATTTGTATTCTGGTAAAGTTTCATTCAACAGTTTGTGATTAAATAGGCATTTAGTGTTCGAAAACGTAAAAAGCTATTTAGTCACAAACTACTTATCTAAATGTGATGAAACATTCACAGGTTTTAAAACGCATTTTCAATTTTTTCTGAATAGTTCTAGTTTTTTAGTTCAAATCAGATCTAATCTGGTACGTTGGATCTGAGATAGACGATGGATGCTGGCACCAAGTCACAGTGAGACTTGAAAGCACAAAGTCGCCGAAGCTTCGTCCCGCCGCGAGGGGGAGAGGAGAAGAGAGGAACATTGGGGCTGGACTGGACGGACCAGGGGTGGACCCACGTGTCAGTAGCATTGACATAGGCCGGGTTTTTCCCCTCTTCTTTCCGAAAAGGAAGGGAGGTCGATTGGAAAACCCCTGAATGAGAGCTTAAAAATCCTTCGAAGAGTCTCACTTATAAATTCTAAAATCCACTAGAAGTATTTGTGAGATGTGTGAGAATACGGATACATATACGTATATCAGATAGACTAGGACTCTAAGATCATCTTGTACTCCAAGTCTACCTACCCCTTGTAACTATATATATACCCCTCACGAGGGTCAAATCAATACACCGAAATATTAGGGATTCATTGTTTTTCACATGGTATCAAAGTGGTTAGCCTCACGGCGCCGATCCTAGGTTGTTTCACCACTTCTGCAACGCACCGTCCCCGGGGAGATTACTCCTGGGGGCGCGGCATCCGGTCTCGATCAAAGATCTGACCGGTCCTTTAGATTAGATCTTAGATTAGTTTCAATCAGATCAGATAGATTAGATCCAAATTTCGAAATTTCCAATCTTCAATTAGCAGATCGATTTTTTTCTTAGTCACCAATAATCTTAGACCACGACCCTCCGGTGCAGATTAGGGCAGAACTTCTCTCGAAAATTTTGTTCAGTTGATCTACGTGACCCCGCGCCAGCCGGCCAAACGAGCCGGCTAATCAGCCGCGCGACACATGCAGCGTTCGGCCGCTTGATTTCGTCAAGACTCCACGGGGCATGCACCAGAAGACAAACCAATTTATTTGTGGATGCAGGGTACCTCTGGGGACTTCACATCTCATGACGATCGGATGAGGCCTGATACGCGCTATTATCGAGTCATCATATTGCTGCGCTACACCCACAACACCTGCAATGACACACCGATCGATCCATCGACGTCACCGAGCCGAACTACAAAGGATCTCCACAGCTTCGACAAGACACTACTACACCGACACCAAGATCTACACTGCTTCGAGATGTGACTACACCGCCACCAAGATCTGCACTGCATCAAGCCAGACTACAACAACACGAAGAACTACATCAAGTTTGTAGCATCCCAATTGTCTAACAATTGCAATGCTACTAGCCTAGTCTAGTTTTTGCTACTTCCTACATATAATTGTTGCATCATAATTATATCATGCTCATGTCATCATGCCACATTGCATTTGAGAATCATATAAAACCCTTTTTCATTTGGTTCTTGTCTCATATGCACTTATCAATTGTATTTGGTTCTTAATAAATTGTATTTGGTTTTTGATAAATGCTTCATGCCCAAGTTGAGTTGGGGGCATATCTTTTATTAACTCCACCACATTTCTTTGTCACCACCCTATAAGTCCACCATCCAAACTATATGTGGGTTTTTGCATTTCCTTTGGCTCTTGTCTAGCTCACATATATTAAGATGGGTCCACTTCTACTTCCACATGCTCCCATATATGCACCATGTTGTTTTCACAATACTGTTATAAGGAGAGCCTTTTGGCCATTCTTGCATGCTATGGGAGTAGTTTCCCTTGTCAAGTTTCCATAGGGTTTGATTTTGAATATATGCTCATGGAGGAATACAATTGTGGTTTATGATGGCTAGTGGCACATACACACATGCATGGCTCCATATGTATTCTTGCATACTCATATATTTAGTCCATATGGGAATAAAGCTCCTTTTTTCCTTTGCTTGGGCTTTTCCAAAATTGAATGTATGCATGGTTAAACATGACCATTTGGAATTCTAGTGTTTTCACTACTAGCGGTGGCATATATATACCACATGCATGGCCCATGCAAGGCCTCTCTTTTGTTCTTCTAGTTTGGTTTTTTTGGAATATTGGGTGGAGTTTGTTTTAAATCAATTGAAACAAATGAACCCAAATAAATGCTTAGTCCACTTTTCCTCCACCTTGCAACTCTTTTAGTGGAGCTTCTCTTTGTCAAGCATACATGGGATATATATTTTGTTTTCACAAAATGTTATCATGTGCATGAGAGAATGCCACATGCAAGATCATCTTTTCTCCCACCTCTCTCTCTCTCCTTTGGTCCTTTTGGTTTCACCCTTTGCTTTAAATTCTAACTCTATGTCTTTCATAGCAAATCCAAAACCCTAGCTCATCCATCTATATTTTTCCCCTCTCTCTTTATCTAGCTAAACCTAGCTATATCTAACCCTAAACCTATATCTAGCTACACACTCAACATCCCCTCCCCTTCCTACCCTAACCCTAACCCCTTCTTTTCCTAACCTAACTCCAACACCAAACCGAGTCCATGCGGCCACCCTCCCCCCTAACCCCTTTACCCCTTGCCTTGCTTGGCAAGATGAGCATCCAGCTCGGCCACCCCCCTAACCTGGTTGACCTGCCCCTCCTAGCTAAGTAGAGAGAAGAGAGAAGAGAGAAAAACCCTACCCCCATCGATCTCTCCCTTGTTTAGCAAAAAGGTGGCCACCAACCCCCCCATGCGCTCTCCTCTCCTCCCTCATCCACCCCACCACCTCACCCCACCTCAGATCCATCCAGGAGGCGCCCAGGTCCCTCTCTCCCTCCCTTCTTCTTCCTCTCCTTGCCACCTCCCATGGCCTTCTTCCTCAAACCCTAGCTACGGCCGCACCTGTCCCCATCAATCCGGTGTTCCCCAAGGTGCACCAGGAGTTCTAGTGGGTGTCCCTGCATCCTCTTCATCTCCCTGTACCTGGAGCAAAGCCAGGAGACCGCCGGAGAGGCTGCAGAATGCTGGTGGTCGCACTTGCCCGGAGCTCACTACGCACGAGCCCTGACGCTGATCCAGTCCTCCCCGAGCAAGCTGTCTTCGCCAGTAGGCCGTCGTGAGTTCCTCGCCTGCCAGACATGGTCCCTCCTTCCTCTATCGCCGCCCCTGCCGTCGGCCTCGCCGCGCCGCGCCTTGCCGCTCGCCGCGCGCGCTCGTGCAACAGCAGCCGCGTCCACCTCTGATCCTCCTTGTTTTCCCGCTGCTCCAGCCCTCCTTAGGGAAACAACCTGAACGGAAAGTGTAGCCCGTGGTGCCCTTAACGTTTTCTGTTTTGGTGCCATCGCTTTTCGTCCAGCGGTTGCGTCGCCGTCGTCGGAGCGAAACCCGCAGATCTCCGCCGCCGCGCGCCCGTCCCAGTGCAGTTAGACAGCAGTCGGTAGCTGCTTCGCAGTTAACCCCGTGAAACCTCTGTGCCGATCACGAGCTAGTCCTTCCAGGCCCACCAGCCAGCCCAAGTGGCCTTTTTACGAAAAGCCCCCCAGTCTTTTTCTGCCTCAACCCGCGCTCCCCGGGTCTGCCGCGTGGCAAGCCCTGGCTGGGTCGCACGCGCGGTGGACCCGTCGTTCCCCGGTCCCACTTGTCATCCCCCGCGGCTGGCTAATTCCGCGGTGAGAAAAGCCCCGCGCAGCCCGCTGCGCCCTACCTGTGCTGAGTCAGCGGCTGGCCCACCTGTCAACGTCAGCGGCTAGTTTTCCTCTGTGTGCAAAATGTCTGATCTTTTTCTGTTTTACAAAATAATTTCAGAATTGTTTATATGCTTTAATATCTAGAAATTAATAACTTTTAATTGGTAATTCCAAATAATACAAATAATATATGTTTTTGAATCAGAAAAATGTGAGGAACAAATATGCCATTCAAAATAATGTTTGACCACTTAAAATTTTCGAGATGATTAAATATTGCAATAAAATGTCTTTTCCCAATTAATTAATAACTTTAATTCTATAACTCCAAATTTGACAAATAATATGTCTAAAATGATCAGCTCGATGAGCCCGATCTGTTTATGCATTTCATGATATGAATTAAAGCATGCATCATATAAATATTAAGTGGACAGCATGTTAAATGGGGGCAAAACATGACTAAAACCCTAATAAAATGCTTTATTCTTGCACCCCACACCTCACCCATGCCATGCTAAGTTAAGCCATGTAAATTGTGCATCATTCATCATGGCATGCTTGGTTGCTTGTCGCATTTTATTCATATGCTTGTGCACTTTATTTATATTGTCCCTTGTTTGTTTGGTTCTTCTCAAATAGACGTCGAGCAGGGGAATTATCAGGAATCACAAGAGTTCTACCCAGATCCATCTCTCGCTTCAACTGAGCTACCAGGCAAGCACTACCACATGCTTGCATACATATAGTACCCATTGCTTCTATCTTATTCTTGCATCATGGAGTCGCGATTGCATTAACTTGAATCCCAAGTAATGCATAGCCTTTACTTTTAAACCCCACCGAGCCTGTTCCTCAATCCCATGAGCCATTACTACAGGAGTTGTTTGAGCCATGCGAGTCGTAGAACAGCATGTGTAGGGTATGTGAGAGTCTGATGGATAATGAGGTACCTAAAAAACTTAACCTGAGTAGTAATGGGATAACTAAAGAAAGAGGCACCGGTGGGCAATATCTGTTATTTGGTTTTTATGTCCACTTGTGTCCCGTAGGACCCCGAGTACTTGATTCCTGTTCCTTGACCATTCGCACTATCCACATCCGGGAGGACTTGTCCCCCCCCCCCCTCGAGCCAGAGCTTGAATCATTTCTATTTCTTGGGGCCACAAACTAGTTTGGGGTTTTGTTTACTATCCTGTGCTTATGCCATGTTACTACAATATTTAAGTTTGTGCGTGGAGCACCTGTACTGTTTAGGATTGCGGAGTGTTTTCGCGGTATCGACAAGCCCAGTCACATTTTCGGGTTCCCAGTCGTTTACATCCATTGGCGCAAACCTTGAGTCCGCCTCGGAGTCGGCTAACTTCGTTGCGGGTAGCTTAATGGGGTGGCCCCCTGAAATATTTCTGAATCCTGTGATCGTTTTGTCAATAATGCCTCGTTGGGTTTTGATTTGGTTTTTACGAGGTTGATCGAGTGTGTGTTGCTATTTGTGCACCCCTGCAGGGTAAATCTTTCTAAAAGCCGTGTCCACGGTTATGGACGACTTGGAGCACAGTTTCTCGATCATAGACAAGCATAACTAAAGTACCGCTTTTAATTTGACTAAATATTTGACTAGTAATTAGTGCAACACTCATGGAATGGTTAATAAAACTGCCAACGGATGGGTCGTTCGTCCGCCTTCTCATCGGTAAGCGAGAGGAAGGATGGATCTGTTACTTTATACTGTTATAACTGTTGTTATTAATTAACGGACATCCGTCTATCATTGGTTAGGTGGATGGTTAGCGAGTTTCTATAGAACTGCTAGGTTTTATCTTTTGTTGCAATTGCGCCACCCCAGGTATATGTCCCCTTTAGAGGCATAAATACTGGCTGAGTACCCCTAGGGTCTCACACGATAAATTGTTTGATTCAGATGAACAGGTGTATTCGCAAGATGGATACTGGGTGGAGGAATCAGATGATGTTGGCAACGATCACTCGGTGTAGAGATTCCGGGGATGGAGATCCGTGAGATCTATGGGCGGGATGTGCTTATTTATGTGGCATCTTATGCCGATTTGCTTTTTATCTGTACTTGGATCTTGTTTTCCGCTTCCGCTTGATACTCTGTTGCTTGATGTATGAGGAGCTATCCTAAAATATTATCACTATCTAGGATATTTGGATCTTGCCGTATGGCGTTGCAATATATTTCTATTTGTTGTAGATGGTATGGCTCTGAGAACAGTTGTATGGTAGCTTGCATACATACTCACTTGTGTATGTATTTGATCTCTTCGCCTGCCGACTACGCCGCTCGTTCTGGTCCCGATATTCTTGGAAATGGATAGGGCGGCCGGCCGGTACCGTGCCCTGCTCCGTGTTGACGAGCCTACACGTGGGTGGTCCTGGGGCCCCGTTGTAGAATCCCTTATCCACTTTTGGCTCATCCAGGCTTGTAACTTAGAGCGTAGTGTCCGAGGTAGTAACAAAGTTGTACGACACCGTCAAACTAAGAGCAAGGCATCAACACCATCGTCGCCACAAGGGACGCCTTTGAGCGACGATCATCGCTGACATGCCTACTCCTTCATCGCCGACACATCATCGCCAAGGTCTACATCAACGTGGTCTTCATCACCATCTTCGTCGACACATCGCCGCCGCTGCTACATCGTCCACACACGATGAACATACAACTACGACGCCCTCTAAAAGTACACGTACTGCAAGGTACGACGATGGCATGGCCGCGTCCACGACCCCGACGACGGCATCGACCGCATCTACGACACCGACGACCGCATCAACAAACCGACGTCACAATTGTGATGCCCTTACGACCACGCATACGGTTCTGGCAAAACCGTGTGTGCTTGGTGGCTTCCTCCAGTCCTGGCAAAACTGGTGGTCTCACCTATGACCGCGTCCGCGAGACGCCTCCGACGGTACCTCTATAAGGCACAAAACGTCCACAATCGCAGCTCTGTCAACAACAAACAATAACAACAAAAAACGTGCAGTTTTTTGCGCCTCCGGCAATGGCGGTCACACAACATACGACGACTACGATATCGACCACACCCACCTCGACCACGGCTACATTACGACCGGCTACCTCGACATTGACATCAAGAACAACGTCTACAACAACTCAAGAACTCCAGTCACCAGCGTCTGCGTCGTAACTTGCGTCCACGCCACTCCGATGTGACTGCGGGAGGGAAGAGTGGCACCAGAAGGGGACACAGTCACCGCCCCTAGGTGCCAGTCATGATCATGTCCACACAAGTGATGATGATAAGGAGGTGAAGTCGACGGAAGCGCAAGACTTCAAATCCAGTCGCAAGCCTCCGCTTCACTCCCGATACGACTGAGGGGGATGTGAGAATACATATGCATATACGTATATGAGATAGACTAGGACTCTAAGATATCTTGTACTCCAAATCTACCCACCCCTTGTAACTCTATATATACCCCTCACGGGGGTCAAATCAATACACCGAAATATTAGGGACTCATTGTTTTTCACAAGATGCAACCTAATTACCTGGATTTTTGGACGGTTTAGATATATTTTGCCGATACCAAGAAATTAAATTTTGCTGAAGTTAATTTTGAGATAGCATGCATGCATCTAGGGTGTTTCACTTGGCTACTTAAGCTTGCACACATTGTCATGCAACTTGCCTTATTTTGTTGGAGTTCGATTTTACTAGCCGCTTGTAAGCCCGAAAGGAGGGAGCGCATTAGAAATTGTGACGCCTCTAAGATTAAATGTGACATAGCCGAGCGCATAAAAAATTGTGGCACCTCTATTATAAATGTGACATAGTGTGACTGAAATGAACCATGCTCCAAGTCCGCAAAAGATCTCCCAACGTACTATTTCAACAGCTGAAGCCCAAAACTCATGAAAGGCAGGAGCCCGATAGCATAAAGATGGGATCGTGAACTAACGGTTTGGACCAAGGAGGGGAGGTAGCAGGGAGGTCAAGGTCGTATTATTATGCCAAAGTAACAAGGGACGATGATCTTCCCTCTTGAATAGTGCCTTGATCTCTCCTCCGGCTTAAAAGAGGTAATTGCCCAAGATTACGGGCTAAATAAGCAAAAGCTATTAACAATGATGAGCACACAAAGAATTGTAAGGTTCATTGCTCATTTTCATGTTAGAGCCTCTTTGATTAATCGTAGGGATATTTTTTATGTCGGCCGTTTTGATTTCATAAGATCTAATCCTATAGAAATTTTCTAAGGATTGCTTTATGCTACTGCATTTCATACGAAATTTAGCATCCAATCAAACTTCTTTGCAAAGACCCATTGTTTTTTCTGTCATGCAACAAAGCGCGTAAGAAACTCATGGGACTGAAATCCCCCATCGTGCTAGAAAATATTCACTACAGGAATGGCGCGGTGCGCCGACGGCCGGCCTCTACGCCGACGGCCCCCGACTATTGGCTAGCCCCGCTTCCGAGCCCTCGGCGTAGCCTCGCCGTCGGCGTAGCCACAGATACGCCGACAGTGACCCTCGGCGTACACAGGCCTTCGGCGTACGGGGTGTCCGCGTGGCACTTGCCGGCCTGACCGGGACGGATCGCTAATGGCGCCATCAATACGCCGAGGGTGACCGTCGGCGTACCGCCGTACATTTTTTTTATTTATACGCCGAGGGTGACTGTCGGCGTACCGCCGTACATTTTTTTTATTTTTTCCACCCAATTATAAATTTATTTTATATTTATATTTATTTATTAGTATCAATTATTTAGGTTCTATTTTATCAATTGGACGGATTCATAGCCTCCAAATAATAGTCTCCACGCCCACATGAAATGTCGAATCTTCTCACACCTTGAGAAATTTGCATGTTTGTAAGTGTTATTATCACATGTGTGTGAAATTTATATATCACACTTTTAGTGAAGTTGTTCAGAGATTCAATCCTTATCACTAGGGGGTAGACGATCCGAGGCCCACAGATCAGGGTTCCGCGGCAAACCGCGCTCCGGGGCGTAGGAAACCATCAAGAACTTGCATGTGGCCCTAGCACATGTATGGAGGTGTGGTGTTGTGTTGAAACATGCAAAACCTAGTCCCCAGGTGGATGTGTCCCCCTTCGCATGCATGCGCTGTAACCTAAATGGGAAGGTTCTGGACTTATATAAGGGGGAAACTCCCTGTTCCGGTGAAACCGGGTAGGATGCTGCCGCACCTTGTGAACCAACATGGTTTTACATCATCATATGACCTAAACAAACACAAAACAAGAGAGAGCTATGCCGAGCTACCCCTGTGAGAGGAACGTCTAGGGGGGTAGACGATCCGAGGCCCACAGATCAGGGTTCCGCGGCAAACCGCGCTCCGGGGCGTAGGAAACCCTCAAGAACTTGCATGTGGCCCTAGCACATGCATGGAGGTGTGGTGTTGTGTTGAAACATGCAAAACCTAGTCCCCGGGTGGATGTGTCCCCCTTCGCATACATGCGCTGTAACCTAAAAGGGAAGGTTCTGGACTTATATAAGGGGGAAACTCCCCGTTTTGGTGAAACCGGGTAGGATACTACCGCACCTTGTGAACCAACATGGTTTTACATCATCATATGACCTAAACAAACACAAAACAAGAGAGAGCTACGCCGGGCTACCCTTGTCAGAGGAACGTCTAGGGGGTAGACGATCCGAGGCCCACCGATCAGGGTTCCGCGGCAAACCGCGCTCCAGGGCGTAGGAAACCCTCAAGAACTTGCATGTGGACCTAGCACATGCATGGAAGTGTGGTGTTGTGTTTAAACATGCAAAACCTAGTCCCCGGGTTGCATGGATGTGTCCCCCTTCGCATGCATGCGCTGTAACCTAAAAGGGAAGGTTCTGGAATTATATAAGTGGGAAACTCCCCGTTCCGGTGAAACCGGGTAGGATACTGCCGCACCTTGTGAACCAACATGGTTTTACATCATCATATGACCTAAACAAACACAAAACAAGAGAGAGCTACGCCGGGCTACCCCTGTCAGATGAACGTCTAGGGGGGTAGACGATCCGAGGCCCACAGATCAGGGTTCCGCGGCAAACCGCGCTCCGGGGCGTAGGAAACCCTCAAGAACATGCATGTGGCCCTAGCACATGCATGGAGGTGTGGTGTTGTATTGAAACATGCGAAACCTAGTCCCCGGGTGGATGTGTCCCCCTTCGCATGCATGCGCTGTAACCTAGGGAAGGTTCTGGACTTATATAAGGAGGAAACTCCCCGTTCCGGTGAAACCGGGTAGGATACTGCCGCACCTTGTGAACCAACATGGTTTTACATCATCATATGACCAAAACAAACACAAAACTCCCCGAGCCGGCGCCGCCAATCCCGCCCCTTCCTCCACCTGGCCCGCGCGCTGTCGCCCCTCCACCGAGCCCGTCGCTACCTCCCAGCCCGCGTGTTGCCGCCCCTTTGCCCGGCCCGCGCCGCTGCTGCCCGGCCACCCCTACACGCTGCCACCGCGCCCCCGAGCTCGTCCACCGCGACCTGCCGCCCAGCCCCACGCTGCCGCCCGTCCGGCCGTCCTCCTCCACATCTGCCAGGTTTGCCTTTTTGATCTTGAATCCTTGATGTCATCCATGAATTGTCATCACGTTCTCTCGATTTCTAGCAAGTGATGATGAGTGGTAGAAGAATAAGCAGGTTTTCTCGATGGGATTCAGTTTGGGTAGGAGGAAATTAGTGCTTGATGTTCAGAAACAAGAAAATGTTCAGGTCAGCTATGATGAATGTTGGACGCCAGTGCAACTAAGCTGACGAGGCTACCAACGACACATTGTCTAGATCTGCTCATTTGATACCACTGCTGCTATTAAGCTTTTCTTACCGTGAATTCCTATTCTAAGTTGGCAGAATTATTTTAGAATCAGAATCACTTTACTAATTAAGCATTTTGGATCATGCCATGTGTACTTCCCAAATGTCTCTCATAAGGTGCACCAACCGGGGAGGAGACTGGCTGGGGAATTTTGACAAGAGATCCCAGAAGTGTGTTTAGTTTCTAACTATGAGAGTATGTTAGCTCACTTGGCATGTGTGAATCAGACAACAGACGAATACAGAGTGATGCTCTGTTCCCAGTTCAGTCGGGTCTGTATTCAGCGTTACCACTGTTAGGCGATTGCAACGTCCGACCAGCACGGAGCAAGTGTTTCAAACCATCTCTGTCAACAGTTAAATAAAAGTCTCTGTGATCAGCATGTCGACCATGTTTATCTCCGCTTATATATAACCTACAGACTCTGGGTTTCTTTCGCAGAAATTGCACATTTCAAATGTTGCGATTTCTAACTGGTGTCAACTCAGAATCTTACTTACCAAGTATGTAAATCCATCCAACAGGAAAATGGACTACGTACACATTTATAGCGTGGTAAGCTACCGATCAGAATTTTGCAGGCCAAGCTGGCTTCTAAAGCTCTGATATATTAACTAAGCACACTTTGTTTCCTCCTGTGTTTGATCCTTGCTGTAGGTTAGCTAGGTTCACTTTGGTTCTTTGGGGAACAAACCAACTTCCTAGCTAACTAAAATAGCTAGGCTTTGTCGAGTTGTACGTTGTTACCCGGCCTGTGGTTTTGAGCTCCAAATCAGTGTGCATTTCGATCCCCTGCGTCATATCTGATTCTTTGTTCCTGAAAAAGGATGGAGTATGCTCGGCCTCTGCGTCAACTGATGCATTTACTATGATATAATATACATCTAATAGGAAACTAATTCGTTTCCTAAGCTGACATGCACTCTGGCGGATTGTCCGCCTAGTCCGCGGGAAGATCCACTTGCATGCCTACTTGTCAAACATATTGCCTACTGTGTTTTCTTGTCTTGAAATATTGTCACTAACCCAGCAGGCTTGAAACTTTGACTTCCTGTTTCTTAAATATAATCATGATGTAATCTTCTGCCGCTTATTTTCAACTCTAAACCTGAAGCTATATATGAGCTTGTGAATACTTTTTTTTTCCTGAATTTTTCTTAGTGGATCGTATTTTTCTTTCTTGAACGGAAGTTGATTGTAGATCATATCGTATTTTTGCACTAGTGTTTGTCACATATATGCTAAAAAAGGAATTTTGCACTAGGGTTTTGCACTAGGAATTTTGCTAAATAGATGTTGCATATTTAACCATTTGTTCATGTTTTTTGCAGTTACCGGAGGGTGAGCGGGGGGAGTGTTTCGACGGCAGGGTCCCGGATCATCTTCGACGATTTGATCACGCTTCGAGGGTGAGAATCCGTTCACCTCTCTTGTACCTAGGTTTATTTTTGTGTCTAGATCACCAAGTCTGTCGCGTCACCTAGGCGTCATCCAGACCGTAAGCGTTACGCGACTTAATATGCATTAGTGGTCTCGCATATTTTGAACCGTAACGCTTACGGCTTTTATCGGGCAGTCGGCAGATTCGTAGTTGGGTATGGTTCTCCCTGGCTCTACCTCGATTCGAGACAGGATTTCGGTGACGCCTCCTCGTTGTTCTCCGGATGCACATCCTCTTGGCTTTTTGTCGAGACATGTATCGGGAGAGCAGCAGGGAGGTGCTGCCGAAATTCTGCTCGGATCGGGGTAGAGCCAGGGAGAACTTACCCAATCTACGGATCCGGCGGCTAGTTAGGACCCTCTTTTCCTATTAGACATGTAGGTTGATGAATGCGTAAAAATATGAAGCATTTAATCTCATGTTTGATATAAAATGTTATATTTGTTGTTTGGCTCCCAACAAAGTAGAAGAGGATGGCTAATAATGGGTGGATATACAGTGGCCGTATTAGTGCGACTAATAAAACAGACGATTGGGTACGGAACACCCATTTGTTAGTGAATGAGTTAGCGTGTGGTTCGAAGGCAATGGTTCGGGCACTTTGTCCCTGCGCTCATTGCACTAAGCATCATCGTCAGGGAAAGGATGACATGTATAAACACCTTCTGCAATATAGGTACATGTCTAACTATGTCACGCAAGTCGACTTTGCTCGGTACGAACGTGACAGAGGTGAGGTGATGCGTTAGCGGCTCAATGGCAATGAGCACGATGGGATTAGAAACTGGCTAGATGATCTCATCGATGCCGACCAGCCGGATTCACCACCTTGACGGGAGAAACCACCAGAACCAGAGGAACCGCTAGAACCAGAGGAACCGGAGCCAACCGTGAAGTCCTTCCTTGATATGATGGCCGCGACTAAGAGGCCTACGATGGTGCAAAGATTTCTCAGCTCGATGCCATCTCTCAGTGTCTAGCCGATAAGTGCCAGTACTCCGCCACCCGTTCTCAGTTTGAAGCTAATCTGAGAACATGTGGTAACATGTTGCCCGAAGGGCATTATCTGCCTAAAACCTTTTATGAAACGAAGAAACTCATGAAGGAGCTGAACATGGATTATGAAAAGATAGATTGATGTCCAAAAGATTGCCTTTTGTTTTGGAAACAGGTTGCAGATGACAAGTACTGCTCCATTTGTGGGGCCTCTAGGTATGATGAGGTAAAGGGAAAGGATGGCCAGATGAGGCAGTCGAATGTCGCTCTAAAGATTCTTCGGTATCTCCCATTCATGAAAAGAATCCAATGGCTTTACTTGAGCGAGGAGACTGCCAAACAGATGACGTGGCACAAGAAGGAGAAGAGATATGAGGATGAGCACGGACAGAAGAAGATGGGGCATCCGTCTGATGGTAAGGCATGGAAGAACGTCGATGACAAATACCCCCGGTGGGCAGAAGAGGCTCGGAATGTCAGAATTGCGATAGCAACAGATGGCTTCAACCCATATGGTTTGTCGACGGCTGCGTACAGCTGCTGGACGGTGTTTGTTATTCCGCTCAATCTCCCCCCGGAGTATTAATGCAACGGAAGACCATGTTTCTGTCGCTGATCATTCCAGGGCCCGAGTACCCGGGGAAAATTTTTAGTGTCTACATGCAACCGATTGTGGATGATTTGAACCACTCTTGGATACACGGGACGTTGACATACGACCGAGCATCGAAGAGAAACTTCTTGATGAAAGTTTGGTTGCAGTATACCATGCATGACATGCCCGGGTACGCCCTAACGTGCGGATGGTGTACAGTTCGTAAGTGGACATGCCCAGTGTGCAGGCACCGACTTGAGTTTCTTTGGCTAAAGTCGGGTCGCAAGTATGTTGCGTTTGACACGAATCGACAGTACCTCAAAAGAAAGCATTCGTTCAGAGAAGACAAGAAGAACTTCAAGAAGGGCAAAGTTGTGCATGAAGTAAAAGAGGTACCAAAGTTTGATGGTTAAGTTGTTGATGCCGAGCTATGTGCTCTCGTGCCTGTGGCACCGGGAACTGGCCATCTATTTGCGGGATATGGTGTAACGCACAACTTGACTCATGTGGTAGCCTTAACGAATCTTGTGTATTACAAGGACCTTGAACTTCTCCATAACATCGATGTGATGCACACCGAAAAGAATGTCAGGGAGTCCCTTTTTCACACAGTCCTGAACATTCCTGGAAAGTCAAAGGATAATGTCAAGGCTAGAGTCGATGTTGAGAAGCTTTGTGATAGGAAGAGATTACACATGCAGCCTCCTACTGTCCATCGAAAGAATTGGTTCAAGCCGCATGCCTACTACTGCCTTGATAATGTCCAAAAGAAGGAGTCATTCATGTAGCTCAAATATGTCGTGATGTTCCCTAATAGTTATTGTTCGAATATAAGTAAGGGAGTCAATCTTTCGACAGGACAAGTCACCGGGCTCAAGAGTCACGACTATCATATATGGATTGAGCGGCTGATGCCGGTGATGGTTCGAGGGTATCTCCCCGAGAAAGTCTAGCGAGTTCTTGTGGAGTTGAGCCATTTCTTCCGCACGCTCTATGCTAAGCAGATATGTCCTCTGGTTATTGAGAAGCTGCAAGTTCAGGTGTCGGAGTTGCTATGCAATTTGGAGATGATCTTTCCGCCAGGCTTCTTTACTCCGATGGCACATCTCATTGTGCACCTCGCGAACGAGGCACTCTTGGGGGGCCCGGTGCAATTTCGTTGGCAGTTTTGTATTGAGAGAGAGTTTAAGTATATTCGAAAGATAATTGGAAACAAAGCCAAGATTGAAGCATGCATAGCTGAAGCAACATGCCTTCGGGAGATGGCAGACGCTGCGACAACCTACTGGCCTGATGATGTTCCCACTATGCATAACCCGGTCTCTCGTTACAATGTCGACGTGCCCAAGGATGACCCCAAGCTCGAATTATTCCAATTTCCCGGTGGCAAGGCCGGTAAAGGACTAAAATATAGCTTGCCGAAGGAAGAGAAGGATTGCATAATGCTCTATGTGCTTATGAACATGAAGGAAGTGGTCGATTTCATTAGGTAAAATGGTGAACAACTTCTTATTTTCTCGGTCTAATGCTCTATGCAGCTAGTAACTCGGTCTCCGTCTAATGCTTATTTTCTCCTTAGCGACTTCACGGATGAACAGTGGTCGGGACCAACGGATCCCTCTCCCATGGAGTTGGACACTCTACTGAAAGAGGGTGCTCCTGAAAATAAAAAAAACTTTGTGTCCTGGTTCATGGAAAAAGTAATTTCTAACCTGTCCCTCTCACCTTGCAATATGTGACTTGTCCCTCTTATTCCATGTAACTAATGAACGAAACAAACCTGTAGGGAGCTGATCCCAACGTTGAGATGTCAGATGAGCTGAAATGTGTTTCCCAAGGTTGTAACTGTGACGTCATGAAGTATGAGAAGTATGATGTGAATGGGTTTCGCTTCCATACAGAGACGCACCAGAAGGGGCGACCAAATGCAAAAAGGGTAAATACTGGGGTCTTCACCAGAGGAGCCGATTCCCTTGATTACTACGGAAGGTTAGAGAATGTATACGAGCTGACCTTCAATCGTACGAACGTACAACTCAATCTTGTTCTGTTCAAGTGCCACTGGTTCGACCCAAGGGGTGGACTGAGAAGTACCCCTTCCATTGGGTTAGTTGAAGTTTGGCCTTCAACCACCTATAGCGGAGCCGACGTCTTTGTTGTTTCTCACCAAGCCAACCAAGTTTATTATTTGCCCTACCCATGCCAGAAAGCGGAACTCCAGGGCTGGGAAGTCGTGTTCCAGGTATCGCCACATGGTAACCTACCGATTCCCTCCGAGGACGATTACAACAACATTAACCCTGTAACGTACGAGGGAATTTTTTATCAAGAGCAAGAGGACATCGGGCACTTTGATTTAGAACCGGTTGATCTTGAGGACCTTGGGAACAATGCAGAAACTCGGGGTGAGTTAGTGGTGAATCTACATGATATAGATATGCTCTAGAAGTTCCATACAGAGAATGACAACGATGATGAGCCTCCACCCTTCGATGAGAATCCAGCTTTCTACTCAAAAGATAGTGATAGTGATAGTGAGAATGAGAATCAGAATGATAGTGAGTATTTATTTTTCAATGCATTTTATTATGTCTTTGTGCTTAATTATTTTCTTAATTGCATTATGCCTTTATGCTTTGTATATACATTTTATTATGTCTTTGTGCTTAACTGTTTTCTCTTATTCAATGCAGGTGATTGAAAAATATGAGCAGTGGCAAGGCAAGCTCTTCGTCCTTGCTTAATGCGCTGAAACAGCGCAAGAAAAATGCTACACGGAGTGGGAGACAGCCAAATCCCAATCCACGTTACCCCGATCTTGCTGGTGCGGGAGGAGGACGAGGTCGAGGTCGAGGTCGAGGAGGAGGACGAGGACGAGGTGGAAGGGAAGGAGGCGTGGACTTTGACCCACCACCCTCCGCTTCTAGCGACGTGGCTCCTGAGTTCTTCCTGACAGAGCAGCCTTTTGGGGACGAGGCGGAGCCAGAGACCGAGAGGGAGGCGGAGACCGAGACGGAGTCTAGAGACGAGGCGGAGGCGGAGGCTGACACTAGCTATGAGTTGGTGCCGCCGAAGAAATTGCGAAATCGTGGGGAATCGGGAGTCCCTGAGGAGAGGTTAGAGCCTAGGACCCAGGAGGCGAAAGCCCTTATTATTCCAGATGGCCTTGAGTAAGTGTACTAATTTTGCAATTTAAAACACGTAATTTCATATTGGTCATAAATAATTTGGCATGTGTACTAATGTTTATTATTGTGCAGCAATTGGAGATTTCCTCCGGGGACCAAGCCCCGCCTTCCTAACAGCCTGGTTGGAGCTCTGATTAGGAAGTTCTGGCCGGGCTATCACATTTCCCCCGATGGTGTCAGGAGGCTAGCTACTACTTGGGCGGACTACCAGACTACTCGTGTCCTGGGATTTTCGACAGCTGTTGATGCTGTCATCACCAAGTTTTGGGTAAGTCATATTTCTCGAGTTAATACTTGATGACTCCACCGTGCTAACTCATGACTCTTGCAATTGATTTTTATGCATGATTGAAGTGCTTTTATCGTGTGGCTGAGGAGGACCAGGAGAAGGCGGACAGGACTTTGCTTGGGGCTTGTGTGAAGTTGACACCCCAGGTGTGGTACAACCAGAAGGTCACGGCCGCTAGTCACTTCTGGGTCGACAGGGGCGTGAGGATCAGGAAGGAAGACATTGTCGGTAAGAAGCCTAATCCTGAGTACTCGATGACGCCAGAAGAGTACATGCCGGTGAGTAAAATGTCAATGAGATTCTACATTGCTGCTAAGTTGCCATTGCGTTGTCTAGAGTTGAGTATTGCATTTTCAGGTTGTCCCCGATTGGGCTGAGCCGCATCGACTCGCATGGGAGGAGCTGGTTAGGACGAGGTGGCTCAGAGAAGACGAAAAGTTTGCAGCCTTGTCGAGGCGGAACACGGAGAACCAAGGCGATGGTGGAACACACTACGCGGGAAACCGCAACTTTGACCGCTTCAAGGGGAAGGTGGTATGTATATACATGGAACGACCTGCATTTATTTCTCGTCATGTTCGTACTTCATATGCATAATATTTCTTTCCTTGATGCAGGTGGCCGAGGCACAACCCGGGGAGGTGATTCATGACGTCGCCGTCTATGAGATGATGCGGCGAAAGAAGCCCAATTCCTCGCAGCCTCAGCCCTTGTTATCCGAGTACTACGGCACTGCCTAGAATGACTTGGCGGACTACAGCACGATGGTGAAGGCTCGTCACCCCCATGTGGATGACCCCATTCACGCGGAGATCGACGAGGAGTCGTTGGTCCTGTCGGGGCACGGATTGCAGCATGGACGTCTCAAGATTCTGAATAAGAAGGTCAAGCCTACCCTCACCACGAGCTTCACGCGTCTCAAGGCTACCCACCCCGCCGACAGCCCCCCTATCCCGCCTCATAGCCAGCCTCGTCGATCCACCTCCAGAGATGATGTAAGTTTTACTCATTTTCATCATCTTTATGACTTTTGTTTCTGCATGGCTAACTGCTGACGAGATTCCTTGTATTTGAAATTGTAGCCTGAGTTCGAGGCGGCCTACGATGCCGCTCATGATGAATATCAGGTGGCCTTTCGGCAGTATCAGGAGGCAAATGCGATCTTCATGCAATACGTAAATGTAAGTTTGAACCTTTATTTTTGCAAAAGATACAAGTCCCACTTCTCCTAGTTTGTTGTATTACGGCCTGACATCTAAACTATCTTGCAGACGATGTTGGTGAATATTCAAACTGGACAGAATACGGATTTAGGGCTTGTGCCTCCCATGCCGGGGCAGCCGCCATGCATGCCATCGAGGGACAGTTTCGCTAGGACATACTACGCATCGACACCGGTAAGTTCTTTGCTAGCTCACTGATTATCGCTTTACTTTGCCTCGCAAGGTGCTAACATGTAGGCAACATGTAGGGAACGGGAGCTCTTGGGAACCAGCACTTTGGCCATGCCTCGCCGGATGGGCGTCAGATCACACCGCTTCATGACAATGGTCCTTCTCCTGGTCATTCTGTTGGTGGTTCTCCCGATCCTCATCCCGACACTTCTCCTACTACCTCACGAGATGGTTCTCCTGCTGCTTCTACTGGACGCCACCCTCGCCGGAGGTCGCCTCTTTTCACCAGGGGAGATCTCGGGTACACCCCGTCTCCTCCAGAGTTGTAGGGTTTTATTGTCTATGCATGTGTGACGATGTTGATACATGTATGAATGATGTGATCGTGTTGATACATGTTTGAATGATGTGATCTTGTTTGATACATGTATGAATGATGTGATTTTGTTTGAATTTTTGTGAAATACATGTTCAATATTGCTGTGAATAATATTGCAAGAAATAAAACTGCAGCGAAACTGGGGAAAAAATCTGGGTTGGGCCTACGCCGAGAGCCATGCCGTCGGCGTAGCCCCTGATATGTGCCAAATGGTACAGGCTACGCCGAGGGCCAAGCCGTCGGCGTAGCTGCCTGCCTGGGACGACCAGAGTCTGCCACGTGCGATGGGTACGCCGAGGGCCAAGCCATCGGCGTAGCTGCCTGCCTGGCACGACTAGAGTCTGCCACGTGCGATGGGTACGCCGAGGGCCATGCCGTCGGCGTATGTCTAGGCCTACGCCGAGGGCCGCGGCCGTCGGCCTAGCTGCCTGTCTGGGGCGCCCACTGTCTGCCACGTGCCGACGCCATGCCCTCGGCGTACCGACTGCGCCGTTAGCCGCCCGTGTAACGGCGGGCTCGCCTTTCGCCGACGGCTACTACGCCGACGGGCCTGCCACGGCCGTCGGCAAAGCTTACGCCGAGGGCTAGACTATACGCCGACGGCTTTTTTTGCTCCGCCGAGGGAGAGTTTCGCCGAGGAGGCTACGCCGACGGCAGCCCTCGGCGTAGCGTAGGCCGACGGTGTAATGGCCTACGCCGAGGGCTTTTAGCCGTCTGCCTAGCCGGCGCATCCAGTGATTTTCTCTTTCAAACTAAGCCCGAGTCGGTAGTAGTCTAACGTTTTCGACCCCTTACAAGCTAGTTAAAGTTGACCTGCTAGCTAACACGTCCGAAGGCGTTACGTTTACGGCAGGAGTCCCATATGCAAGTAGTATTACGATTGATCGATCGAATCCGATAAAAAAAAGCTGGTGCGCGTGCCTCCTCGTCGACCGATCTCTACTGCCAGCCAGGGCGTCCGCGCCTGAGAAGACCGCGCGCGTCGACACACAGGTCGTCGGTCGCCCGAGGCACGCACGAGTTCGAGATCGTCGGCTACAGAGCCCGCAGGTCTTTCGCCCGCGCCACCGACTCCTCCATCAGCGACGACACCAACCCCTTGATCAAGTCCGGCGCGTTCCAGGTCGGTGGCTACACCTGGGACCTCGTCTGCATCTTCCACGACAACGGTTACGGTCATCTTAGATCCGTCGCCCTCGAGCTGCTCGGCGGCGACATTTCTGAGGACGTCGTCGCCACGGCCAGCCTCCGGATCGATGACCCGCTCGGCCGCTTGCCGGCCGCCGTGTGGCGAAGCGACGCCGGCAACACGTTCTCCAAGAAATCTAACCGCGGGTGCTGCTGGACGCTGTCCCTCCCAGACGCGTTCTGCGGGTACGAGGACTGCTACGTGAGCACCGACGACCGCCTCACCGTCCTCTGTACCGTCGAGGTCCTCAAGGAGGACGCCGCCGCCGTCGCAGCGGAGCCCAGCAAGTGTTTCGTGTCGGCGGTGCCACCGCCGACCGTCCCCGGGGACATCCACAAGCTTCTGCTTCTCCTCAAGAAGCACCCCGAGAGGTCGAACGTGACGTTCGTCGTGGAGAACGGCACCGAGATCCTCGCGCACAGGCTCGTGCTGGCTATGCGGTCGCCGGTGTTCGCGGCGGAGCTCCTCGGGCACATGAGGGAGAGCACCACGCGCCGTGTCCAGATCGACGACATGAGCGCCTCCACCTTCAGGGCCATGCTCCGCTTCATCTACAGCGACGAGTTCCCGTTGAAACCAAGCACTAATGCCGTGCACGTGGCGGGATTAGGCACCCAGCTGCCTTCTCTCGAGAAAGATGAATGCACGGACAGGAGGAGGAGCCGTGAATCCATGGTGCGCGACCTTCTCGTGGCCGCTGATCGGTACGATCTCGAGAGGCTTAGGCTCATGTGCGAGAACATACTGGTGGAGAGCATCGACATCACGACCGTCATGCCAACGTTGCAGCTAGTGCGTGGCCGGCAAAGCTGTCTTCAGCTCGAGGATTCCTGCATCGAGTATATAGCGTCTGATCCCGACGTTTACGCCGCGGTGAAGGCGACCAAGGAGTACAAGGAGCTCAAGAAAACATGCAGCTCTTTTATCATCGAGGTCAACGAGAGAGTGGCCACTCATAACATGGCTAACCCCCCTGCTTCTTCCTCCACCAGTAGCTGCCGACCACCAGAGAAGAGCATGTCCACGTTTAACTCGTCGGAGGTGGTCCGCGGCACGCACGAGTTCAGGATCCCCAATTTTAGCTCTGTTCAAAGGAGCCATGGTATTGGCCAAGTTATCACTTCCAACATATTCAAGCTAGGAGGTCACGGCTGGACGGTTGATGTCTACCCATCAGGGTACTCGGTGGAGGGCTTTGAGAACCTCGGAGAGTACATATCTGTCTACCTCCATCTAAGGACTACTCATCCTGGAACTGCCACTATCAAGGTGTCCAGGAGGTTCAGGGTTAATAATGAACCTGCTAGTGGCAAATTGCCTTCGAACATGCTTTGGTCAGAAAGGATTTATAGTAAGGCATACCCAACTTGGGGGGATCAGAAGTTCATCTCCGCAAAGTCACGGCGGTACATGGGATATGATGGCTCCCTCACCATACACTGTGACATGGAGATCACCAAGGAGGCATACACTACCAGCACAACCGCCATGCATATGGCAAGGCCCACAATCGTCCTGCCACCGTCTAACATGGCCTCGCACCTCGAGCAACTAATGGTTACCGGGACGTTCCTGGTGGAGGAGTGCAAGATCAACGCGCACCGGCTCGTCGTCGCCGTGCGGGCGCCCCTCCTGCTTGAAGGGGTGGAGCCATCGACGGCCTCCGTACGAGTTGACGACATGAAAGCCGCCGTGCTCAAGGCTCTGATCCACTTCGTCTACACCGATGAACTGCCTACCGTCTACAGCTCGTCACGAAAGACAACGCGGTTAGCATGCTGGAGCTGGCGTGGCGTCACCAATGCAAGGAGCTCGATCTTTACTGCACGGAATTCATCTCGCTTGCAATGAAGTGATGAAAAAACTTTTCCATCCTGCCATCACATTAATATTTTCCAAGGTGGACTAACTTTTTAGCTTTTAATTTCCCACTATTTCTTCATTTTTCTTCTCTTGTGCGTTGTGCCCACCGAATTGAACTTGTTCATTGTTTAGCATAATTGCTGAAATATGTACTATAGAGATAATCCATGTTCGTTTCAGGGACGATGAGAATTGACCAAGGATTTTGGAATTTTTCTTTGTGCATTTCGTGTCAACATTTTTTTTGCTCCTTGCTTAGGATGATTGTTGAAATGTTTAGTAGATATTCCTCGGAAAACTCTCACGTGAGTTTGTTGCTGTTTCTTTTACGGAGTAAATGAGTTTTTATTTACATCTCCAATAGCTGCAAACGCTGAAATATATTTTGAATTGTTCCCCTTTTCACCACAAATGCAACAGCTGGTTGTCCTTCATTTTAATCTTCTAATACTTTATATTTTTCCGTACATTTGAGACATCACTGTTCAGGTCCAGCGGAAATGTTGGACCGTGGCAGTTGGGACCACCTATGCCGACGGATGAAGCAGTTGTGGGACCGTGCACCTTGCCATAAGGCACCATCGGTGGAGAAGCCTTCCTCTCCGTCGCTACCATCTTCAACTCTGGGACTTTCATCACACTCATCGCCAAGCTCCGCATCACACATGTCATACGCCGAAGTTGTTGCTTTTACATCGCACAACGTTCCTCCGCGTTTGGCTGGAGCTGCCGACCGACCCTCTGTCGAGAAGGAGGTCGGGCATCCGTGGGAGCATCTTCGTCGTCGTTTTGCTGGGTTGTGGAAAAGCTTTGATGATCAGGTCCCAAGCACACAATCCTTGATTGTTTCTCCAACATCAACCTCTCCATCAACAAGTCATCCGCTGTGTTCATCATCAAGCTCTTCGTCGCTCCCGAACGAGATCTAAGGTTGCAACGAACTCCAACCAGCTTTGTTGCTGGAAGTGTGGATCGGTTGCTCTTCCTATGGTCAATGTGGCGGATGCGAACATTGCGGTTACACCTCTCAATCCGAGACCACAAACCCCCCATGTGTTATTGAGATAGTAGCACGGTACAGGGTAGCGGCATTGCCTTCATCAGCATTGGTGCCCACCGTACCAGCTACTTCGTTTCTTCCTTGGTCTCTGAGGGTAGCTTCCCCATAGACGATACTGTCACGATCATCACCGACCGACTTCGCCTGCAGCTACTGTTACTGGGGCGGTTACTTCATCATCTAGGCCGGCCCTGTTGTAGTGACCCCACGAGCCCCACGGGCTTCCGTGGATAGCACCCCACTACCAATCTTGACTCTACTGCTTTATAAATTATCTCCGTCTTCTAATTCTAAATCCTTTCTTTCTAGAGGGAGCGTGATCGACTCCGCAGGTTTATCTCCACCTCCTTCTAATTTCCCCTCTCCTAACTCTTGTCTGGAGTGAGCGCGATCGGCTAGGGTTTCGATGTGCCGCCACTTAGCATAACCTCCTTGCATCATAGCAGATTCACACAATTGCCTCCTGCTACGCCCAAATTGCGGCAGGTGACGGAATAGGTCGCACCATCCATCGGCGAACAAAGACGGCACAGGGACTGAACCTAGTGGACACCTATAATAAAACCAGAACAAAAAAGAACTTGAAATCAGATAACCATACAAATTCTAATAAGGGAAGCGCTACGCGTCCCCCGGGGGATGGAAACTTTCCATCCCCCGGGTCCCCAGCCGTCTGATCTGGCCAGATCAATGGTCAGATCTGCTTTCTGTCCATTATCCGCTTTTGCTTCAAAATAGTCCGCTTTTGCTACATTTAGTCCCGCTTTTGCTACCTGTAGCAGAAAGCGGTTCGGCCTAGAAAATAGAAAATAGACTGGACCTCGCCGGAGATTTCGCCGGAGACCTCGCCGGCGACCGTGTAGCAAAAAAGTTGTGCTAATGTAGCAAATCCGACATCGCCGGAGACTTGCCGGAGACCCCACCGGAGACTTTCGCCGGAGATCTTGTAGCAAAAACTTTGTGCTAGTGTAGCAAAATCGCAAAAATATTGTAGCAAAAACAGTTGAAAAGTGTAGCAAAAATCCATTTCACCGGAGACATCGCTCGGACTTTGTAGCAATTTTTTTGCTACCATAGCAAAACCTACTTAGCCAGACATCTTGTAGCAAAAGTTTTACGATATTGTAGCGAACACATAGAATAGTTCTAGCAACACAAATACATGTATGTAGCAAATCCCCACCACGGCAAAAGATTCCCAGAACGTAACCCTCGTCATCGGTAGCACCTCCGAACATCGTGAGTAGCAAGTCGTATCGCCTTAAGTAGCAACCCTGCCAGTCGTCTGTAGCCCCTGTCGGTAACCACTGATCCTCAACGCCACCTGCACACACGTACCGCGGGAGAGGCCCGTCGTCCTCGATGGCGCCCTGTAGCACGCAAATGGGGGCGAGCCCCACAAGGCGGCAGGCCGGAGGGCGGCGACGCGCGGCATGGCGACAGCGCACGGTGGAGCGGAGGGCGGCAGGACGGCGGCGGGCGGCAGGGGCGGAGGGCCGCAGCACGTGGGTGGGCGAGCGAGGAACGCGGGGATCGAATGGAATGCCACGAGCACTACCATGTGAACAAACAAACGAACCCAACAAACAAACAAACGAACCCAACGAACATCCATTCGACCCGTCCTCACCCACTAGCCAGCTCGCCAACGGATTCCCGAGACTGCCCCTGGACCCCGACTAGTCGCCACCACCGCCGCCACCGCACCACGACTGGTTCTTCCTGCCGGCGCCGCCCTTCCTCCCCTCCTCCTCCCGAACCCCCTTCCCCTCCACCCCCTCTCCGACCGCCGCCCACCCCGGACCCCTCGCCCCCGCTCCCCGCACCGTCGCCGGAGCAGCCCTCGCCGCCAAATCAATACGCTCCGCGCCGCAGATACCCACGGTACGCGGGCGAGCGGAAGACGCCGCCGGCCTCGCAATTCGCCCTCCGGTGGTACGGTATGCTATCCACAGCGGTGAGTAACAACGGTGAACAAACTCGTGTTTGACTTTTGTTGACCGCCGGTGCCTGATAAAACCCAACATGGTGATGCTTCCAGGCCATTCTGCTGTGCTTCGCCTCCCTCCTCGCTCCGAAAATTGTGACATACTGTATATGTCACCTTCACATTGTGGGAAGGAAATAATCTTACCGTCGTTCGGTTTCCGACTATACCAGGGAGTGGACAGCTTGCCGCATCTCGCCTTCAAAATAGCGGAAATGGTGGAGGTAGAAGCTGAGGGGCTCCACGTAGTCATCGAAGCTGAGGCGGCGCATCACATTTAGGGTGCTGCATTAGGTTCCGTTGAACGGTATCAAAAGTATGTCCCACTTTCTATCAGAAACTGTCGGGTGTATTACTGGTATCCGCGCGCGACTAAGTCACATATTGTCGCGAGCTCGAATCCTCATCACCCATATTTATCTTATAATAGCTTCTTCGATCACTGACAGGTGGAAACCCCATGTAAGGCAGCACCAAGGTCAAATGTGCAAGAGATAAACATACATGGGTCATTTCACAAAAGTCACACTATCAAATGCCACCTCTAGTGTATTTTAATCGGTCAAACTCACTAAAATTCAATCGGATTGGTTTAAAATGCTCCTTGGTTGCAAGTTGTGGATTAGCGTTCCCTCGATGCAAGACGTAGGACTAAAAAATTTGATTAACTACCATACCATTGCGGAGATAATATCCTCCCTCGCGTCATCTCCTCTAGGCGACTGCGGGGAAGAAAACCCTAACCCCCGCTGCCTCCCCTGCCCTCCCTTCCCTTGCCGTCCTCTGAGGTTGTTGTCGGCTAAGCCCATCAGCGGCGGGGATTCCCTCGCGGGACCCTAGCGCGGTGGCTTGGAGGCTGGCCGTCGGGGGTTTGGTCTCCATAGCCGGAAGCTGCTCGGTGACCTCCATCATGTCCTCTCTCCAGCTCGGCCCCACCGACGCTTGGTTTTGGCAGTCGGTGGCTAGGTTGCCCCGCCGCGTACCTGGTAGTGGTGGGGACCATGGATTCAAGGGCGGCAGCCCTGTTTGGTGGAGGCGGCGTCGGTCCTGGCGGTAGGGAGATGGTCGTCGGTGTTGTTGGACGTCTTCCTCAGTCGCAGGGGCGTCGAGGGGATTGTGGATGGGGGTCGTTGGACGGTGGCCACCCCGTTGACCCCATGTCCAGATCTGAAGGCGGTGGCCTCTCTACGCGCTGTTCTCACCCCTCAAGCTCCAATCCCTGTGGATCTGGATCTCTCGAGCACCGCGTCGGCGGCATATATGGCGCCGTCTTCCTCCTTGGGGCGACGTTGAGGTACATTCCTTTACCCTCCTTCCTAATTCCAATCTTGCCAATGGTCGATGGCCTCGAAGCCCAAGCTGTACTTTTTGTTTATCTTTTGCTTGCTTGTTGCTTGTTGCCTGTAAGCGGATCTTTCAGCACCTTGTACCTCGCAGTTTTCGGCGTTATTAATTTAATGCAGGGTTATGGCCTTAAGTTAAAAAAAAGAGCCACAGCAATAATCTAAACAGATAGGAAGTGTCATTTACTCCAATAAATATGATCTTCTCAAATCAATTTTAAATATGAAAAGGTACTGTTTGAAACGGGAATGGGTCACCCTGCTCCATCCATTAAGCACCTGCGATCGATTTGCATAACAATGGCGAGGACGACCCATGTGTTTAAGAAACCTTCCCAGTCATGGTAGCCGGTCGTTCTGACAACACACTTGGCCTACATTTTCCTCTCTTGAAGGTGACTGCTAGCTGTTCTTACTGTCCATACTCTCTCGACTCTATCTGGTAACAGTTTCAAGTCAACGAGAGCAGTACTGAACCTCGAGTCGATCCTCTATATATTCACTACTAATATTTTGCTGGCTTCACATCCACATCCACATCCAGCTTAGCTTACACACACTGAGCTAGAAGGCTCTGAACAATACAATGGGCGCAGCTCCACGATCCTGCTCGCATGCACCCGCGGCGAGCAGCTACCTCTTAATCATCCTAGCAGTAGCAGCCACCACCACCTGCTCGCAAGTCACTGGAAGCTGCATTGAAGTCGAGAGGGCAGCGCTGCTCTCCTTCAAGGCTAGCATCACAAGTGACTCCGCGGGCATCCTCGGCTCATGGCAAGACCATGACTGCTGCCAGTGGCGAGGCGTCCGGTGCAACAACCGGACAGGCCATGTGGCCAAGCTCGACCTCGGCAACAAGCTACTCTCCTTCAGGGATCCCCGTGCGGATGGGCTGCGTGGAGAGATAAGTTCTTCGTTGTTTACTCTACGACATCTGAAGCATCTAGATCTTAGTGGGAATTTTGATCTCGGGTTTAAAGTATCGCCTGTACCAGAATCCATGGGTTCTCTCGAGAGACTGACATATCTCAATCTCTCCTACGTCAGTTATAATAGAGTTCCTCAGATAGGGAACCTCTCCAAGTTGGTATACCTTGACATAAGCAACATAGGTGCATTTTCTTCTCCCATGGATATTTCTTGGTTATCAGGTATGCACTCACTGGAGTATCTTGACACAAGCTTTGTGAACCTAAATGCATCGGATAACTGGGTCCATACAGTGAACACCCTTCCCAATCTGGTTATCCTGAAGCTAAGCGGTTGTAGCCTTACCGGTTCTACTCCACCTATGCACCTCAACCTTACTGTTCTTGAGGAACTTGATCTTTCCGTCAACTCTTTGAACCCAACTGCATTGAACTTGTTCCGGGATTCGTCTAGTCTCAAGGGACTAAGCATGGGCTTATGTGAGTTATCAACAACATTTCCTGATGAGTTGGGAAATTTGACATCGTTAGAGACCCTTGACTTGGAGGATAACAACATGAAGGGTATGATCCCAGCAACATTTAAAAACCTTTGTAATTTAAGGTACCTGTACCTCGGCCATAATAACATAAATGGGGACATGGCAGACCTTATAGGAAGGCTTTCAAATTGTTCTTCCAAAAATTTACAAGAGCTGGAATTTATGGATGCTAACATCACAGGCACTTCATTGCAATCAGTGCTAAACCTTGCCAACTTAGAAACATTTGATGCCAATAGCAACCACTTGAGTGGTTCCGTGCCTGCAGCGATTGGGACACTTACAAAGTTAACTTTCTTAGACCTCGGAAATAACAACTTGAGCGGTGTGATATCAGAAGATCATTTTGTTGGTCTGACAAATTTGGATTATATTGACTTGTCACATAATTCTCTGGAGTTCATTGTAGACTTGACCTGGAATCCTCCTTTCAGCCCGTCGGTGGCATTCTTTGCATCCTGTCATTTGGGCCCCCAGTTCCCTAATTGGCTTCAATGGCAAAAGACCATTTTAGAACTTGATATTTCCAACACAGGTCTCATTAGTAGGATACCAAATTGGTTTTGGACTACCTTTTCCGATACTAGATCAAATTTGGATTATATTGACTTGTCACATAATTCTCTGGAGTTCATTGTAGACTTGACCTGGAATCCTCCTTTCAGCCCGTCGGTGGCATTCTTTGCATCCTGTCATTTGGGCCCCCAGTTCCCTAATTGGCTTCAATGGCAAAAGACCATTTTAGAACTTGATATTTCCAACACAGGTCTCATTAGTAGGATACCAAATTGGTTTTGGACTACCTTTTCCGATACTAGATCTTTGGATATCTTCTTCAACCAAATCAGTGGCAAGTTACCACTTAACTTGGAGTTCATGGCAGTGGAAAAACTTTCTCTCCGGTCAAATAATTTAACAGGTTTGATACCACAGTTGCCAAAAAAAATTCACATGTTGGATATCTCCAGAAATTCTTTAACTGGATTTGCGCCTGTTATGTTCCAAGCTCCATCTTTACAGGTTGCAATTCTCTTTTCCAATAGTATAACTGGGACTATGCCGGAGCTGATTTGTCAATGGCCAGAATTGCGGACCTTAGATCTTTCAAATAATTTCCTTGTGGGGGAACTTCCTGATTGTGGTAGAGAAGAGCTGACAGAGGGGAAATCATCTAGCACCAACTCTTCAACTATAAATGGCAGAAGTTCTTTCGGTTTTAAAATCAGAACTCTCCTGCTAAGCAATAATAGTCTCTCAGGTGGATTTCCTGTTTTCTTAAGACAATGCCAAGATCTTATTTTCCTGGATCTAACACGAAACAAATTCAGTGGAAATTTACCTTCATGGATTAGTGAAGATATGCCATCTCTGTTAATGCTGCGGTTAAGATCTAACAACTTCTCCGGCCAGATTCCAGTTGGAACAACCAAACTTGTTGGTCTTCGTATTCTAGACCTATCGGATAACAACTTCTCAGGGGATATACCGCATTCTCTAGGAAACTTGAAAGCTTTAAATGGCACTGCTGACCCTTTAAATCCAACAATGGAGAATCCTTTCCTAGAAATATATCTCATGGATTCCTCATTTTATTATTTGGGAGTATCTAATGATATCTTATCAGTGACAATAAAAGGGCAAGTGCTTGACTACAGGAAGAATATCATATATTTGATGAGCATCGATTTATCCTCCAATAGTTTAACAGGACAAATCCCAGATGAAATCGGCTCTCTTGCTGGACTAATAAATTTGAATTTATCGTCAAACTTGTTGAGTGGAAATATCCCGCAGAAGATTGGCAATCTGTGATCAGTAGAGTCGCTTGACTTATCCAACAACCATTTGTCTGGTAAAATTCCCCTAGATTTGATAGATTTGACACTGTTGAGCTACCTAAATTTGTCTTATAATAATCTTCCGGGAAGAATACCAACGGGACATCAACTAGACACCCTCAGCAGAGATGATCCTGCTTCTATGTATATTGGCAATCCTGGTCTTTGTGGACATCCGGTTCTAAGGCAGTGCCCTGGAGATCAGCCAACTCAAGGAGGAGACCCAATACGCTGGCATGAGAGTGGTCCGTCACAAATGGATTTTCTGCTTGGCTTAATTGTGGGATTTGTGGCGGGCATTTGGATTGTATTTTCTTGCCTTCTGTTCATAAAGAGATGGAGGTATGCTTATTTCCGGCTATTTGACAAAATATATGACAGGGCGTATGTCATATGTATTCTTACTTGGCAGAAATGGTTCAAAAACACTGGTGCAGAGTAAGCAAGACTTTGAAAGAAAAGCTGCATAAGGTTGTTGAATGCTTTTCATTATCCTGTACCACGCATCTTGCATCTTTTAAGAAACATATCTGACACAACAGAGATGATGTTGGTGGTAGAGACTATATAGCTTGCTTTGATGTGGTGTTCAAACTTGTATGTCGGTCTATCTCAGATGTGGAATTCTCATAGTAGTAAGTTTTATGTGTTAGGGAGTATATGTTAATGTTTGTTGTACCAAACGGTGGAGATATAAACCGTATTGAATATAGTTAGATTGTTTCCTTCAGAATCAAGTAGTGTGTGATTTGATTGTAATCCTTCCAGTGTTGGTTAGCTGGCTATGTTAACACGCAGAGCGGCCCGAGAGGGTTCAACGCTTCATCCCACAACTCAGTGTTATCAGATGTCCCTCTATTTACATTTACAGGAACACATATAATGGCGAGCTCATCCAGTTCGAGTGCCATGGCTAAATAACAATTTTGTGACGCAAATATCTTGCTCCAAAGCAATGCCAAATGTTCTCACATGGTGATAATTTTAAGTGGTCTACTTACACCTCAAATCTGTTACAGTACATCTCTTTGTCAAAAAAAAAATCTGTTACATCTCAAATCTGATATACGTGAAGAAAAAAAAGTTGACCTAGTTGCCCCCCCCCCCCCCCCCCCGAAATAGATGAGACCTCTCTAGCAGCGGATTTAATGCGCTCGGATAAGAGCATCTCCACTCGTTGGCCGTTCGCAGGCCGAAAACCGGAGCTAAATAGCGCCGGATGGAGTAAGTTTTCGGCCTAGGAACAGCCGGTTTTTCAGTCGTGTTCCCAGGCCGAGTTCCTAGGCGAAACAAGAAAAAAACGAACCTCGGCGAGCGCCTTCCCCTCCTCGGCCCTTGTCTTCATGTCTCTACGGCTGTCTGATTCGACCTTTTTCTTCTTTGATAGGGCCAGCCACGCGGCGTCGGTGATGCCTTTAGGTCTTGGCGCGGGTGCTCTTGGCTTCCTCGCCTTCTTCTCCGTCGGACCGCCGGTGGCGGATCGGGGTTTGACGAAACCCTTTGGGGGCATGGTGGGTGGGAGCTCGGCGAACTGACGGGAGATGTGGAAAAATGGAGAGGGAAGGTGGGAGGGAAGTAGAAAAGGGCGGGAACTCAGCCCCACCTCGCCGACAAGGTTAGCCCACCCGCTTTTTCGCTATGTTCGGCGTTCCCAGACCGTTTCCAGCGCCACGGGATCGGCCTAAGAACGCCGGACAAAAGTTGGGCCAAATCCAGACGGAACAGGCGTCCTGAAAACGCGACTGGGCGAAAAATCGCCGTCCGGACGAAAAAAACGCCCTGAGAACCCGAGTGGAGATGCTCTAACACTCTGTTTAATTCGGTCCCCAGGGGACTCAAACCCAGGTGGGCTAGTTGCACACTCACTAGTCTTGCCACGGAGACCGAGGCAGTGCTTGGTTCTCATATATACATGAAAATAACGAGTGTAGCAACATATATAAGATGTAGACGCACAAATGTACGGGTCATCCTAGTTGTATAGAAGGCACCGATAAGTTTATTTCGATTCTACAAGGGACATCTTGCTGCGGCTACCACAAAGTTGCAGTCGTGAGTGGACTAATCGTTGGAGAAGAGAGTGACATATTTTTGTACGAGGACGATTTTAGTACTCCCTCCGGCGTAAATTAATTGACTTGGATTTGTCTAAATTTAGATGTATCTAGACATGTTTTAGTACTGGATATATTCTAATGTAGGCAAATCTAAGTCAATTAATTTGGATCGGAGTTAGTATGAATAGAGGGTCTAAGAATTTCTTCCTACCGCTCTGGCTTTCTACAACACCATACGCGCCGAGCCCTCGATAGTTATTCCACATAGACTAGACCTACTGTCTAAGAGCATCTCTAACAGATACCCAAAATGCTCGTACGGTTTGCAGTTCATCATAAACCACTTTTGCATTACGAAATCATCGGCGCAGAATAGGTACCAAATCAAGAACTGCATATTCAAAAAATATAGGTTGGCGCCAGATTGATCACAAGTTCATACATAGTGGACAGTTCAATCTGTTATAAATCATCATATTTACACAACAAAGCGATGCCACCGCGGCATCGATGCAAACCCTAGCGTGTTCCTACCCTTACCGGCAGTACCTACTCACCGGTGTTCGCTTCCGCGGCGGCCAGGGCCGTCTCCAGAAATTCGTGGCCCCTGTGCGAGACCTAGCCTAAAGTTCGAATATTTTACATAATGGTACTCTCACTTTATATATGTCTTTGACTATATATGACTTTAATATGTGTTATTTTTTATACAAGGTTACTAACCACATGTTCTACTGAAAAAACATCATTTATCTGGGATTTTTGAAATGATTCTTTAATGATATTCGTAATCAATCTTCTCTAAGATATCATTTTCAAGTCCTATTATTGCCAATCGATCAAGCCTCTCTTGCGTCATAGCAGGATGCAAAAAATTAAAGAAAAAAGATGTCTCAACTTTGCTTAAATATAGATGTACGTAGAAACATTTTAACATGTCAGACACATATAAATCTAGACAAATTGATACTCCCTCCGAGCCATATTAAAACATGTTTAGATAAATCCATTTCTACAACAAGTAATATGGATTGGAGGGAGTACATCTTTTTAGCACAGAAGGAGTAATAAGACAAAATTCAAACACTACATGAATTTAAGGCTCATCAGGATGAGTAGATAAAATAGTAGAAGAAGTCAAGATGACCAATTGAACAA
Source organism: Avena eriantha (assembly GCA_910589775.1). Lineage (NCBI taxonomy): Eukaryota > Viridiplantae > Streptophyta > Magnoliopsida > Poales > Poaceae > Avena > Avena eriantha. Next base: position 541,595,851 of record OU342745.1, read on the forward strand.
ACCTCGATCGGCATCCGGATTGGTAGTTGGGATGTTCTGGCGAAACTTCAATCAGCAGATCAATTTTTGATCGGCGGCAAGACGCAAGTTCGCAATCAAGAATCAACACGGCGAGCGCGAACGACGCTTGGGCAACGGGCGCCGGCAACGCTGCCGTCCATGTTCTGCTCGTTGTGGGCGAAGTGAGCAGGTGGATTAGATCGATAAATTCGATTAGAACTCACGGGACGCGAGCTGTTTTGATTTTTTTAGCACAACTAGCCGGATCTGATCGGGAATTCGGGAGATGTACGGGCGACCGAGTTAGTTCGATGCCTATGTTAGCTGAATCGATCTGGACCAGTTATTGGGCAAAGAGAATTAGAGTTGGAGCGGGACAAGCCCAGCTAGAATTTACTGCAAAATAGAGAGACATACGGCTACAAGCATGGGCTGGCGCTGGGAATTGGGGGCCCTCGAATTTTGGGGGCCCTGTGCGATCGCCCAGCTCGCACAGGGCCTTGGACGGGCCTGGCGGCGGCGCGCCTACCCGCTGAAGTCGTTGTCGTCGTCGGAGTAGTTCATGATGAAGAGGCCGGCGCGCGCCTGGTGCTCGCGCTGGGAGTGGGGCATCGCACGGCGGAGCTGCCGCTGCTCGGCCTCCCGCTCGACATGGCGGCGCTTGGCGCGGTCCCACACATCGGAGACTAGCGTCCCGAGCGAATTAAACTTCGTCTCGTGGACGTCGTCGTCCTCCGTGGCCGCGTCGTCCTCGTCGTCGGAGTCGACAACGACGTGCGCCATGCGTGACGGAAAGGGCACGGGCGCGGCAGGCGGAGCTCAGACGGGGGCTGCCGGAGCTGGAGGCGGAGCACGGACGGCGGGCATGGCCTCCGGGGCAGAACCACGCGAAGCCGACCCAAGCCGGTGAGGTAGCGCGGGTACGGGACAGTGCTCCGCGAGCACGCGCGACCTGGGAGCACCGGCGAGCGGCCTCCTCCGTGGAGACCGGCGACGCGCGAGCTAGGGATCTCGAGCTCGTCGCGGAGAAGTGCAGCCACTGCCGGCCATATTGCGCCATGATTGGTCGGCCATGGCTGCGGGGTGGCCTAATGCGGCGTTGGGTGGCGGCGATATGTGCGGAGGCAACGGACGGCGGCCGAATCGGCGGCGGCGGCACGAGTTGGGTGGGGCTCTGCGTGCGGGGATTGGGGGAGGAAGAGGATGCGACATACCACATCCGAGCCCTCCCGTCCTGAATATATGCGGGACAGACGAGCCGTTTTGCGAGAGATGGCAAAAATATTGCGTTTCGGACCCTTTTAGGTATCTGGAAAGGTCACTTTTCGGCTTCGATGCCGTATATCGGTCCAAAATTTTGCGAGCCGGCCGATATACGGTATCTGCTAAAGATACTCTAAGCCAAGGAGACCCCAAAACTCTTGAAGAGACTACCATGGACGTGTGCGCCTCCGTTGTAATCGGCAAAATATTGTCTTCGCATCGGGAGAAGTACTCCCTCCTGATCCTTTTATACTAAATCAGCTGACAACTAATATTGATCCGAGGGAGTAGTAGAGATTCTTAAAATGGACGTGAAATTGGAGGTAAATCAACAAAAGCGGTGCATTAATTTAAGCATGCTCTATCTAGGATTGTGGCTTGAGGGGGAAGTATCCTGCACACCTAGCGCACCTGGCTCCAGCTGCAAAACTCATGTCCATAACGCAGAAGTTATTCAAAAAAAATCATATTTCATTCTAGAACATGGATACAACATGTATATATTACTTGCATAAAAATTCAAATGCAAATCCAAATACAATCCACAACTTGACATATAAATGTGGAAGACCAATTTTTTGCTAATGATGACAATAGACTCTTGTATAATAGCCCAATCTCCACTTCCACATTAGTTTCTCTAGGTACTCCATATATCCATAATTACCATGCATTCTGGGTTTGGTCAAAGTCAAAGTTTTTAAAATTTGACCAAGCATATAGAAAAATGTATCATTGCCCATAATACGAAATACATATAATATAAAAACATACCTTATGACGACTCTAATAATATTAAGTTATATTATAGATGTTCATATTTTTTCCTATATGCTTAGTCAAAGTTTAAAGAGTTTGACCTTGACTAAACCAAGAATGCACGCTAATTATGACCTTGTTCCCTCAAACCTTCCACGGACTACACCTTTCACCCTACAAACTTCCTTCACCATCCTTTCAACTTCTCTTCTCTCGGAGTAGTTCTTACCTTTCAGGATGGCACACCTCCCTTCTCAATAAAGGAGGCATGGTACCTCTTATATTTTCTATCATGGACAATTTTCCTACATGCTTTTTGTCCTCCTTTATATCCAAAAACTCTCTCATCAAATTCTATAAAACCGCATTCTTTATTTTTAGCCTATAAGGTTTCATGTTCAGCCGCCCAACGACTTGGTCACCTGGATGAACTCTGCTCCCCCTAAGTCTACATGTGGTCTTGGCGTCAAAAACTTGAAATATAGAATGATTGTATTTTACTGAAATTTTCTTTGAAATTCTAGCACTCTACAAATCTACCATGGAGAGACTTAGCTTCTACATCACCCACATCCCCTTACACCAAACCACCAACATTTCCTTCATAGCAAAATTTTAGAACACATATCCACACCCTCCGCTTATTTCTCAATGCAAAGTAGGCAATGGTCTCTCTAACACGGACTTTTGGCTCTCGGGTGCTACGCACCTCCATACCTAGAAAAATAATAAAAACAAATGTTAAAAAAATTGAACTTTTTTTAAATCAAAGATGACCAGGTATTCTACTCGTTAAAAAATATTTGGAAAGAAAATTATTCGTATGGTCTTCAAGGCAAAAAATAAAAATACGACGTATAAAAGGTGAATAGTACCTGGTCATGGTAACACGGACTTTTGGCTCTCGGGTGCTACACACCCCCATACTTGGAAAAAAATTAGAAAAAGGTTAAAAAATTCGAACTTTTTTTTGAAATCAAAGATGATAAGGTATTGTACTTGTAAAAAAATGTTTGGAACAGAAATGATTCGCATGGTCTTCAGGGCAAAAAAATGACGAATCAAAGGTGAATAGTACCTGGTCATGGGGCATTCCGAGTTTGTTTTTTTACCTAGGATATAATGAAAGTAATTCCCTAGGAATATATTTTTTACGAGTACAATACCTGATCATCTTTGATTTGAAAAAAAAAAATTTTAAACTTTTTTCTAATTATTATTTTATTTTTCTAAGTATGGGGGTGTGTAGCACCCGGGAGCCACACTATAATTCTCCTAGTCATGGGGCATTTCGAGTTTTTTTACCTAGGAAACAATGAAAGTAATTCCCTAGAGAAATATTTTTATACAAGTACAATACCTGGTCATCTTTGATTTCAAAAAAAGTTAGAAATTTTTTTACCCTTTTTTAATTATTTTTTATTTTTTTCATTTATGGGCGGTATGTGGCACCCGGGAGCCACACTATAATTCCCATGGTCTCTCTAGTTATTTGGATTTGATACACTGATAGAGCTATGGGAGAAATCATGGGTAGGCCTAGCGACAAAAGGCATGTTTTCTCTTCGGAAACTAGATCCTTGTTGGGTCGGCCTAACATGGAAAACAAAGGGGTGACTAAATCCTGGAATGGCCATGGGCCTAGGTAGGCCCCAACATAGGTTTTCCCGTGGTTGGATAGATGTGCTACTCCCAACAACCCTAGTTACTGTCTTCCCCACTTTATACTCACACGACCTACACCAAAATTCCTTTATTCACTCAGTTTTGCAGGATGTGGTCAATATTGGCATGTGTAACAGACTAGCCTCGGTTGCTACTGATGGTCCAAAATATATTCGAGCTCGTTAGGGAACCCCAAGAGAAAGGTATGATGAGAATAGCAGCAAGTTTTCCCTCAGTTATGAAACCAAGGTTATCGAACCAGTATGAGCAAGAAAACACCTCCAAGGTGTTGTTTCCAACTTGGAATCCTGTACAACACAACCACATAACTTTTCCCCCAACTTACGGTGAGGTTGTCAATCTCATCGGTTTTGCTGAAAACAAAGGATTAAACGTATTGTGTTGAAGATAGTAATAGCTTTGCAGAAAGTAAATAGAAAACAGTAAATAGTATATTGTATATTGATGGTAAAAGAATGGACGTATTGTGTGGAAGATAGTAATAGCTTTGCAGAAAGTAAATAGAAAACAGTAAATAGTATATTGTATATTGATGGTAAAAGAATGGACCGGACACCATAGTTCACTAGTGGTGATTCTCCTTAAGATAAATGACATGTTGGATAAACAAATTACAGCGAGACAATTGAAAAACATCGAGAAAGCATACATGCATATACTAATCATCTTAACTCCTTTGAGATTCGATTGGGCATTACAATATTATACATAGACAGTAATCCAACTGCATCTATGACTAATAATCCACCTTCAGGTTATCATCCGAACCCCGTCCAGTATTAAGTTGCAAGCAATAGATAATTGCATTAAACAAAGTGTGTAAAGTAAATAATACGATTGTTCTATGAACAAAGGATTGCTGTTTTCTCCCTAGTAGCAACAACACATCTAGTACCTTAGAGATTTCTGTCACTTTCCCAGATTCCTAGAGGCATGAACCCACTATCGAGCATAAATATTTCCTCTTGGAGTTGCTAGCATCTACTTGGCCAAGATAGCTACTAACAACGGAAAGCATGCAAGATCACAAATAACAAAGACATGATAGAATCAATAATTAATCTGAAATAGCATCTCAATATCCATCGGATCCCCGCAAACACAACATGTAGGATTACAAATAGATGATCTTGATCATGAACGAAGCTCACAAGATCTAAACATGGTAGCACAAAGGAGGAGAACCAACCATATAGCTACTACATGGACCCGTAGTCCAGGGATGAACTACTCACGCATCACACCGGAGGCAGGCATGGTGATGAAGAAGGCCTCCAGGATGAACTCTCCCCTCCGGCAGGGTGTTGAGAAGAGTTTCAGATCCCTCCCGATCTAGGTATGGAGATGACGGAGGCTACAGACTCTTTCATGGAATTTTGATCGGGTCCTTAGGGTTTCTGTATCGGAGGCAATATATAGGCGAAGGGGGAGGCCGAGGGGGTGTCCGAGGCGGCTTCACCCCCCAGGAGCGGGCCAGGCCTGGCCACACGGCTAGGGGGTGTGGCCCCCTCGAGGCCCTCCTCCGTCTCGTCTTCTGGCTCCGTGTTCCCCTCGGTGAAATATTGACTTTGGCTTTTGTTCCGTCCAATTCCAAGAATATTACTTTTCTGACTTTTCTGGAACCAAAAACAATAGAAAATGGGCAATTGGCACTGTGCCTCTTGTTAATAGGTTAGTCCCAGAAAATGTGTAGAAGTACTCCAAAGTGTGGACAAAACATAAGAAAGTAGATATAAAACTAGCATGGAACATCAAAAATTATAAATACGTTTGCAACGTATCAACATCCCCAAGCTTAACTCCTACTCGTCCTCGAGTAGATAAGTGATAAAAAGAAAAGAATAATTTTTGAGGTGACATGCACCATCACAATCTTGATCAAGGTATTTATAACATTGATAGCTGGGATCATAGTACTTTAACATAGCATGAAAGATACAGTTCTAACAATAAGACATAGCAACTATGTTGTAGCATGAAAAGGTACAAACAAAAGATTCATGAATAACAATGCTTTGAAAGACGTTTGTTTTCACATAAAGAAAACATAATGAGAATGGTATTCATCTTGTCCTCATAGTGTAGCAAAGCATAAATGCATAGGACACCTTCAAAGTTCGTAAGGGTGACTAGATACAAGTAGTTTAAGAACAAGCAATATCAAAGTTATGCATCAATCAACAAGTTTTGGGACAATGCACATTAAACTAAGAATGGCCACTATGCTCCCTTAATAGGTGCATAAAGATAGAAGATGGAGACTCAACATAAAAGTAAAAGAAAGGCCTTCATAGAAGGAAGCAGGGATTCAAGTTTCATAAAGAGCTTCTAAAAATTATGGTACTTATTAGCTTTCAGCTCTCATTGTCCCTATCATAAGCATCTTGAAGTGATTAAGGTTAAAGTGAACAGACTATGGAGTATATGCTTGACAAAGTATAAGTTGGCAATCTCATGTCCCTTGAATACGAGGGTCGCTCCTCATGCTACTCAAGTTTAGTTACCGGTAAGTTCTTGTCATCGTAAGTACATGTGTATCATAGAGAACTACCAACGGGATACCCCTTACCCGATGATACGGAAGAATCCCCATATCAAAATGATAAGGCAAGCAAACAATAAGCATCTCAGCAATCTTCTTATTTACCATGGGAAAATGATGCTTTTTTCTCTCTTTCCTCTTTTCCCATCTCTTTTTTTTCTTTTTTTTCTCAATATCTATCTCTTTTTTTATAAGAAGAATTCTTCATAGATTGCTCATTATGGTTACGCTGCAGGTTTCCACCATGATTAGGCATGGATTAGACCAGCCACCCAGGCGTTTCTCTAACACACATACATAACTCCATGGACTTACAAGCTCCCCTTTCATTTCACACCGACGACATCCATAAACAAAAGAGCATGATATCAACTGGGTACAATGTACAAGTGCAATATTGAAAGCGTTCCCCATGACAGCATGGTTCTGCTAATCCCCAACGTATAAGTGCAAGCATATACAACATAGATGACACAATGGTTCAAGTTTATTAGGGGAAAGAAAAGTAAAGTGTGCCATCAAGTTCGTGAGAGCTTTAATAACTAATTTTCACATAACAAGTTTAATTCGGAAGGTAGATAAAAACAAGAATATATTTGGAATAGCAAATGCTAATAGGTAGGTATGGTGGACTCTTTGGAATAACTTGGTTTTATTTGTAGTTGGATGCATGAGTGGAACTCATACTTGGTATGGAGGCTAGCAAAAGACTAGGAGTGATCAACTAAGAGAGCAATAATGACCATAATCATACCAAGTGACAAAACATCATTAATTAAAGCATAAGGTGATATTACAAGTCAAAAACTAAATGATCATAGAGGCTATGGTGACTTGGGATAGTCTTAATATGGTGTGAGCATGCACCAAGTCAACCCAAATAAAGCGTCAAAGGAGAATACCACAATACTATGCTTTAATATGCTAAAACAACGCATGATTCTTTCAAGGCACATTAAGCAATCTCAGTTGTGTATAACAAGTCATGCTACAGCAATAATCACTAAGCATAAAGACAAAACAATATCAAGCATGCCATGACAAAGCATAGGTCACAATCAAAAACAAACTCCTCTTATACCACTTAAGCATGAACTTTCCTACTCTTTTCCAATCCAAAACCAACTTATTTGAAAACTAATGTATGAATGAGGGGGTCCAACCAATTTATTCAAGCAAACTAAGCAAACAAAAACCAAAAACAAAGTGAAGACGCTCCAAGAACAACACAACTATGCATGAAACAATAAAAACGAAGTGTTTGGAAGAAACCTTAAATTTTTATTGATGAAGAAGGGGATGCCCAAGGCATCCCCAAGCTTTGACGCTTGTAGTTCTTGGATATTTCTTGGGGTGACACGGGTGGCATCCCCAAGCTTGAGATTTTGTCCATAGTTCATCTTATCACATTACTCTTCCCTACACTCAAAAATTTCCTTCATACAAAACTTCACACAATCTTCATTAGCAACATTAGTGCACTCAAGATAATAATTTTTTTGGTTCAGTTTCAACACAAGTATAACTTCCATTAAAACACAAGCTACTGTAGCACTTCCTTTAAAAAGTTCAAATGATCAAAGAGAACGCAAAGAGAAAGAGATTAAGAGGCAAATGCAAATAATGGCAGAAATCTGTCAAAACAGACCATTAGGTAAAAACCAATTTTTTCGAAGACCTTCTGTTGTTCAAATCGAAAAGTTTTGAACTAACGAAAGTTGGATAACAACCTGGGTCAGAAGCAGAAAAAATTACAGCTCAAACCGACGTATAGAGATTTTTCAAGAATGTTTACAGCGAAGCACAAAAATCTGTTTCGGGACAGCAACTTTCCCAAGCATTACTTCTCTCTAATTAGAGGTTACTCTTGGCACAAAAAAAACACACAAAAATGATAAGGAGTGGTTATTACAGAGGTAATAACTTCGAAGACTCAACTAAAACTTTTGGGTTATCTCCCAATAAGTACTTCTCTTTAACGCCTTTAAGTTAGGCATACCAAGCAAGAAAAGAATCAAGTATTCTCAAATGAAGAAGCATTAAGATTGATACCAGAAATATATTTAATAAGGCAAGGTATCTCATCCAAATAAGTTCTAGAGGATCCTCTCTCAATGCTCATGGGTTCACTATTTTCATAAAACGGGTTTTCAGGAACAATCCAATCAAAATTCTTTTCTAAGGCTTCATGCATTCCTACAAGTTTAAAAGGTTTGGTATCTTAATTTCCTCCCCGTTAGGTTCGGTTTTGTCCATATTTTCTCGTGTACCAATAACATCTATACATGAGCCTAGCATATTAAAGCGATCGAAGACTTTTCTAGCTTCCTTAGCAACATCATAGAATTCTTTAAGCAAGGTTTCCAGGATAAAATCTCTCTTTTCAGGGTCCTCAATTTCTTTAAGTTTAAGAAACATTACTTGCATTATGGGGTTAAGGTTAACAAACCTAGCTTACAATATGTGAACTAAAGAAGCTGCAGCAACTTCATAATCTGGAGCAAGTTCTGCTAGGGATCTATCCTCAATATCCTCATGCTTGCAAACGTGATTAAAGAATTCTTCAATATTATCTTTCCCAATTATAGAGCCACTACCTATTGAAAGGTCTTTCCGAGTGAACTTAGGTGTCAGCATGGTAGGCTAAGAACGAGAGGTAACAACTATAGAAAGGACTAATTTTGTGTGTGTGTTTTTGATAAAGAAGCAAACTAGAACAATTATTTTTTTGTGTTTTTGATAAAGAAACAAGAAAACAAAGCAGAAATAAACTAAGCAAAATAAATAAAACAAAGTAATGAGATTGGTTATGAGGGACTCTCCATGTGAAGATGTCCTTGACTCCTCGGCAACGGCGCCAGAAAAAGAGCTTGATGGCCCAAAATATATTCGAGCTTGTTGGGGAACCCCAAGAGGAAGGTATGATGAGCACGACAGCAAGTTTTCCCTCAGTTATGAAACCAAGGTTATCGAACCGGTAGGAGCAAGGAAACACCTCCAAGGTGTTGTTTCCAACTTGGAATCCTGCACAACACAACCACCTAACTTTCCCCCCAACTTACAGTGAGGTTGTCAATCTCATCGGTTTTGCTGAAAAAAGGATTAAACGTATTGTGTGGAAGATAGTAATAGCTTTGCAGAAAGTAAACAGAAAATAGTAAATACTGGATTGTACATTGATGGTAAAAGAATGGACCGGGGTCCATAGTTCACTAGTGGTGATTCTCCTTAAGATAGATGACATTTTGGGTGAACAAATTACAGCGGGGCAATTGACAAACATCGAGAAAGCATACATTCATATACTAATCATCTTGACTCCTTTGAGATTCGATTGGGCATTACAACATTATACATAGACCGTAATCCAACTGTATCTATGACTAATAATCCACCTTCAGGTTATCATCCGAACCCCCTCCAGTATTAAGTTGCAAGCAACAGATAATTGCATTGAGCAAAGTGTGTAAAGTAAATAATACGATTGTTCTATGAACAAAGGGTTGCTGTTTTCTCCCTAGTAGCAATAACACATCTAGTACCTTAGAGATTTCTGTCACTTTCCCAGATTCCTAGAGGCATGAACCCACTATCGAGCATAAATACTCCCTCTTGGAGTTGCTAGCATGTACTTGGCCAAGATAGCTACTAACAACGGAAAGCATGCAAGATCACAAATAACAAAGATATGATAGAATCAATAATCAATCTGAAATAGCATCTCAATATCCATCGGATCTCCGCAAACACAACATTAGGATTACAAATAGATAATCTTGATCATGAACGGAGCTCACAAGATCTAAACATGGTAGCACAAAGGAGGAGAACCAACCATCTAGCTACTACATGGACCCGTAGTCCAGGGATGAACTACTCACGCATCACACCGGAGGTAGGCATGGTGATGAAGAAGGCCTCCAGGGTGAACTCTCTCCTCCGGCAGGGTGCCGAGAAGAGCTTCAGATCCCTCCCGATCTAGGGATGGAGATGACGGCGGCTATAGAGTCTTTCGTGGAATTTTGATCGGGTCCTTAGGGTTTCTATATCGGAGGCAATATATAGGCGAAGGGGGAGGTCGAGGGGGTGCCCAAGGCGGCTGCACCCCCCCAAGCGCGGGCCAAGCCCAGCCGCACGGCCATGGGGTGTAGCCCCCTCGAGGCCCTCCTCCGTCTCATCTTCAGGCTCCGTGTTCCCCTCGGTGAAATATTGACTTTGGCTTTTGTCCCGTCCAATTCCGATAATATTACTTTTTTGACTTTTCTAGAACCAAAAACAGCAGAAAACATGCAACTGGCACTGTGGCTCTTGTTAATAGTTAGTCCAGAAAATGTGTAGAAGTACTCCAAAGTGTGGACAAAACATAAGAAAGTAGATATAAAACAAGCATGGAACATCAAAATTATAGATACGTTTGCAACGTATTAGCTACTAATGAGCTTGCGTCGCTAGTTTCTTTGTTGTAGGGTGTAGTGCTTGATAGCTCGCTCGATGATAGGACCCTCATCAAAAGTGGTTGTTTCTGCTCGCATGGTTTCGATCCACTTTGGAGTTCTCCTGATCCTTAGAAGGTCAAGATCTTCTGATGGCTTTTGATCCTCATTTTCCTCAACGCGAGAGCCAACTTGTTCAAGAGAAACATTCCCAACTCTAACATTTGTTCGTGATGTGATGTTGTTGTGGAGGACCAAGTGCGCCTCTTCTTCACTTGCTCGTTCCCTCTCGCTATTTGGCATCACTTACATACTGCCTCGGTTCACCCAATCTCAGATTTATGGGCCTCGTAGACTCGAACAATTCAACTCACATTTCACAATCGGTTTTGCCATGGGTCCTCTTGGTCATCCTTTGGAAACTCACTACTAGGAAAAAGCTTACTCATTGTGGGACGCCACTAGTATTTGTTACTCATGGTGCACTACTCAGGGTGCCATGGGTAGTGCACTTACTCGTGGCACACCACATGATGTGCCACGGGTAGGTGTAGATGGTGCGCCACGAGTAAGATTTTTGAAAAACAAAAAAAATACATTTATAGAAAACACCCTCATTTTGAAAAACAAAAGCAATCGAGTCTCCCATCGCCGTTGCCGCCTCGTCGGAGCTCGGGCATGGAGTGTTTGAGATATGCCCTAGAGGCCAATAATAAAGATGTTTTTATTGTTATATCTCATATGTTAACAATAGTTTTATGCCATGTTATAGCTATATTAAGCGGAAACATTAATACACATGTGGTATCTAAAAAAACCAAGTCCCTAGTAACCTCTATTCAACTAGCTCATTGGTCAACAGATGATCAAGGTTTCCCGATCATGGACATTTATATCAATTGAAAATGGGATCATGTCATTAGATGAATGATGTGATAGACACACACCCAACTATAGTATTGCAATGAGATCCAGTCACAAAATTCATTGTGATAACTAGTAAAACGTAGTAACCCACTCCTTTGACCGTGAGATCCTATCTAATCACTATCACCGGAGGCTGGCTTGACTGCATCAACCATCACACCGTAACATGGTGATCATAAAGTTGTCTATCAGGTATTCCAAAGGGGTAGGCTCAGTGCATGCATCAAGATCGGGATTTTCCCATCCGGGTGACGGATAGATACTCTGGTCCCACTTGGTGAGATTACATCTATGAAGCTTGTAAGCATGTAACTAGGTCACGAGGATGTAATATCACAGGAAACGAGTAAATGTGTTTGTCGGTAACAAGATCTAACTAGGTATAGAGATACTGAAGATTAGGTCTTGGACAAACCAGGTATTGCCCTCTCCCTCCCCTGACCCCTAGCGACTCCATAGAAACCCAAGCCAAATTCGATCTACCCAGAAACCCGAAGCCAAAGACAATCAGAACCCCAACCGGGATCTCCACTCCCACAGCCAAACTATACCAGATTTCCCAAATTATAGCCAAAGAGCAAGGATAGAGGAGATCTAAAAAGCAGCCAACAGCCTAACCCAGAGCCTGGAGAGATTAAGGGAGCGAGTAATCAAGATGATTGAAGAGTTGAGATTCCCACAAGAGTGTCCAGGTCTGCCGGATCCAGTCAAGGAGATTTCAAATGGCGATTTCAAGGGAATTCAAGAGGAAAAGGGGGAATTGAGGCACCGTTATGGTCAGAGGATGAATTGGGGCATTTACGAGGTGTAATACCCAATTCAATCAACGATTCATCACCAACATAATCCCCTTTGTAAGATGGAATATAAATTTGAGCCTAGCCAAGGAGGAATCCACATCAGTCCCCGATCCTATTCAGTACCATTGTCAAATTCAAGCCAGGAAACAAACCACCATCGCCATGGCTATCGAGGAGGCTGGAGGAGCTGGGGCTGGAGGGGTGCTGCACACCATCGGCTCGTCCTCCCTGCTTCCCAGCCAAAGGGTGGGAGGCCCTGTGAACCAGCTCGTCTACAGCCGCAGACAGAAAGACAGGGAGGTGGTTGTCGATACCGATGCTGAGGAGGAGCGGAAGCTGGTCATCAACATGACCCGTGCCCGGGAAGCGGTGCGTCCATGCTTCCTCGTTGTCAGCCTTTTCTCAACCCTTCTAGTGAGCTCTGACATGCTGATAGAGCGGATAAATAAGGTATGGAGAGTACGTGGACAAACTGAAGCTAGTCAGCTTAAGGCTGATGAGGAACGCAAGTTCATCATCAAATTTTCTGAAGAAGGAGACTAGAGCCACACTATTCATGGAGGACCATGGGAGTACAAGTTGGATGCCTTCCTTGTCAAGCCCATGGAGTTCGAAACTGATCCCACATCGGTGACGTTCACCCATGTGCCTATGTGGGTTCAGTTCCGCAACATTCCATTCTACCTGCTGACCAAGAGCCTGGCATGGAGCTCGGGTGGCAGATTGGCACAACACTCTTGATCGACAATAAGTCTCGCGACACCATGAACAACAACTTGTTGGGGTTTCGCACCTGAAAACATTATTTTTTCCTATGCAAACCACTTACTGCCAGGATCTATCTAGGAGTAATGCGGTAATGGGAGGGGCTTTTCGAAAACTTACCAAGTTGAAGACCGAAAAGCTTTGTTAATGTTCGGGAGAACGTGGGTGATGTAGTCGTACCGACGCTGACCTCAAGGTTGTTCTAAACTTGGACAGCTCCACCAGCTCCAGCTCCATTTTCTCCAATGACTCTGATGGCTCAAACGACTCGAGCTCCTCGAAGGGGGTCGCACACATACGGTGCTTTACGACGACTCCTGGACCCTGATCCAACAGAGGTTGCGGAAGTCGATCTCCTAGATTCAGAATCCCCGTAGCGTGATGACACTCCGTGGTGAAGAACACTCTCGTTCGCACAACCCTTACAATGGGGCCACACTCACAAGAGAGAGAGAGGGAGAGAGGAGGGCGCTTGGAGGGAGAAGCCTCAAAGCTTGGGATTTATTGGTCTATTTAAATCCCTCCCTATGCCCTCCTTTAAATAGGGGGAGAGGAGCCCCAAAGTCCAATGCCTAAGAAATATGGGACAAAAGGAGAGGAGGAGGTGGGAGGCCACCATAGCCAGCTGGCCAAGGCCTCCTTGGGCCCCACGTGGGCACCAAGGGCCCAACCGGCCACTCCCTTCCTCTCCCCTTTGGGTTCCCTCCCTATTGGGACTTTTCCCTTAGGGAATTGGCACATTAGGCATGGGCTGCCCATTAAATCATATTTAAATCAAATAAATATAAATAAATGTATAATTCAATAGTTAACATATCATTTAATTCCCGTTGCACTGGAACTCCTTCCGGACACCCACCGGACTTCCCCAGAACCTTTCTGGTTTCCCCTTCTCTTTTGTTCGGTGATTCCTATGATACCAAAATGATCTCCGGGCATTGTCAAAGCCTTAAGTGTGTCACCCTAACGGTTCGGGAACACTCCAGACATGGTCGAGACCCCTCTCGGACCAATGATCATTAGTGGGACCTGGATGCCCATAATGACCCCTATGCATTCCACGAGAATCTTTGTCATTGAACCATCAAACATAGAGTCATATTACCTTTATTATTTTGATACTTTACTTGTTCGAGACCTAATCAATGACATTGTCATGTCGGGTTCAATCTCGTTATAGACAAGTACAACTTTACTCGTTCCGAGCTATGCCATCCCTGTGACCTGGTCACACGTTGTAGCATTATGGATGTCATATCTCCGAGTGGGCCTAGAGTATCTCTCCGTCATGCAGAAGAACAAATTACACTCTTGACACATATGCTCTACATGCCCCTCTGAATACCTGAAGACACCTTTATGATCACCGTTTTACCGAGTGACGTTTGGTGCAAACAAGGCACTCTTGGGTGACAGTGATTAAATATGGTCTCACGGTCTAAGGAATTGGTTACTACATTTCCCAGTCATTGTAACGGTAAACTTGTTACTTGATCGTGTTACAATTTTTGTGTTGGGTATGTCCATCACTTTCATTCACCTAATGAAATGACCCCACTATCAATTGACATAAATGTCCATGACCGGGAAATGTCGATCATTGATCGACCAATGAACTAGTATCTAGAGGATCACTAGGGACTTTGGTGGTTTACATATCATACGTTTATTGATGTTCCTATCAATACAGTTATAGCATGATATAAAACCTATTATGAACTTATTGAAATATGTTAATAATCTATATTATTATTTGCCTCTAGGGCATATTTCCAACACAAGTTCCTCGGGGCAAGAATCCATCTTCGCCTGTACGTCATCCTGAGAAAGAGGATTACGTTAGAGGACAAGATCACTAGAGAAGAGGTGAAACTTAAAATTTGTTATGAAAGATTGCTTAACTTCTATCTCTTTTGTGGATACATTGGCCATATGGAGTACATGTGTGATCTTCCTACTGTTGACCAAAGATCAAGTTTAACATGAACATGCGTGTCAAACCGGTGCGCTTCGAGGACCCCCGTGTGTGCTTCCTTCCTGATGACATGGGACAGGCATAGGCCCAACCAGCACCTACAGCATGGTGGCGCACAACCAAGCCGATGATCGTGCCCGTGCCAAGTATGTGGCAAAGCTCAACGTCAATGACCACATTGACTCTCCTACCACAGATGCTAGTGAAAAGGGCGAGGCCCCATTGTCACTGGTGGTGGCGGTGATCATTGAAGCTGTGAAGGGCAAAGAGGAAGCTGGAGTGGAGTCTATCAACAAGGAAGACACACTAAACACCGACATCATGCAGGGTGCTAATGAAGAGATGTCGACTGGGTCTGGAGAGAAGCTGAGCAGGCCAACACCATGCGGGTCGAATGCTTCATCAAACCTGAAGGCATCCAAACGATGGAAGAGGAAAGAACGCGGGATACATAGATACAGAGCTACACCAACACTTTGTATGTACCTATGAAGCACCGCAGAGAGAAAGACAAAGCTTAAACTTGCAGAATCTGTCCTTGTTCAGAGGAAGGAGAGAACAATAGGGAGCCAAATGAAAAGAAGGGTTGCCTTGAAGTTCCTCCCCTGGCTATCTGCATGGGTGAGGAGGGCCTAAGCAGGCTGAGAGAGGCGGAACTTAACAAAGAGGACAAGGAACAAAGCAATGAGGAAGGGAAGAGGAAGGAAGGAAAGGCGGATGTGAGGCAGCGATCGGTCTAGGGGCTACCGGTAAACTGTCGGGCGCTAATGTGTGCGTCCGACAGGAGCCATGATTTACCTAGCATGGAACTACCATGGTCTAGGACAACCACATATAGTTCATGAACTCGTCCGTCTGGTGCGGATGTACAGTCCCAAAGTACTTTTTCTTTCAGAAGTGAGGCAGAATAAAAGAGTAGTTGAAGTTGTTTTTAGAAGGGTAGGTTTTGAGCATTGTTTCCCTGTGTGTGGTAAGGGTAAAGGTGGGGTCTTAGCCCTGCTATGGAGTAAGAGTGTTCTGGTTGAGCTGATAAATTAGCACGCAGCATATTGATGTGAAAATCAGTGAACCAGATGGAATAAAATGGAGAGAAACTTTTTTGTATGGTGAGCCTAGAGTTCAAGATATGCATCTGATGTGGGAACTGCTCAGAAGAATAAAGCCAAGCCCCTATGAACCATGGTTCATGGTTGGTGATTTCAATGACGTTCTATGGAAAAATGAGCATATGTCAAATAAAAGAAGAAGTGATTAGAAGATGCAAAATTTCAGAGAAGTGCTTAGCCACTGTGAGATGGTGGACCTGGGTTACAAAGGTCTACCTTGGACACATAATAATAAACAATATGGTATGGACAATGTGAGAGTGAGGTTGGAATTTGGATAGGGTTGTTGCCTAGTTGGTCCAATATCTTCCCCGGAGCTATTGTAGAACATGTGGTGCCCTCAAGATCTGACCACTGCCCTCTACTGATCCAACTAGGCAAAGATCAGTTTTTGCAAAACAAATGGGCTAAACAAGAGGTATGAGGTGATGTGGGAGAGAGAAGAGTCCCTAAGTGAAGAGATTCAGTTCACCTGGACAAAAATTCGATGCGCCCAGGACTTGGGTGGAATTAAAGAGAAATTGAGCGAAACTATGTCAAATCTTCCGATTTGGAGCAAGGAAAGTTTTGGGCCAGTAGAAAAGGAACTAAGAAGGAATCTTCAAAGGCTGTAGCTAGCCTATAACCCTGATGATCTGGAAGAAATTTCTATTATACAGAAAAGAATGGACGAACTACTAATCGGGGAGGAACTAATGTGGCTACAAAGATCGAGAATCACCTGGCTGAGAGAGGGAGATAAAAATACAAGCTTCTTCCACAGAAAAACTTCAAACAGATCTAAAAAGAATAAAATTAAGAAACTCAAGCATAATGATGGGTCTTTTGCTAAAAATAGTGAGGATATGAAAGAACCTGCGGCTACCTTCTTCAAGAACTTGTATAATTAAGACAAAGAAGTTGACTCGAACACCATCCTCAATCTAGTCCAAATCTTGGTAACGGAAGATATGGACAATGAACTCTTGAGGGAGTATAGTACTAATGAAACTGGAGATGCACTCTTCCAGATTGTCCCGCTGAAAGCCCCAGGCCTGGATGGCTTCCTAGCGATATTTTTCCAAAGGAACTAGGTATTATAAAGGAGGATGTTACAAGGGCAGTGAAACACTTTTTTGAAACTGGCATTATTCCGGAAGGCATAAATGATACATTGATTGTGCTAATTCCAAAAACAAGTGAAGTTGATGATTTAAAGGACTTTAGGCCAATTTCCTTATGGAATGTCATGTATACAATGGTCTCTAAGTGCATTATCAATAGGCTGAGACCTCTTCTTCAGCTTCTGATTTCAGAAACCCAAAGCGCCTTCCTTCCTGGTCGTCTAATATCTGACAACGCACTGATAGCCTTTTAATCTTTCGATCATATTAAAAAAAATATGATGACAACTATTGCGCATATAAGCTGGACTTGACCAAGTCCTATCACAGAGTAGACTAGGGCTACCTTAAAGCAATTTACTGAAGTTTGGCTTTCATCCGAAATGGGTCAATCATGGCTTGTGTTACATCAGTGAGCTTCTCGGTGCGTGTGAATGGAGATTTGACGGACAAGTTTAGGACAACTAGAGGGATTAAACAAGGAGATCCGCTGTCGCCCTACTTTTTCTTATTCGTGGTTGAAGGTTTAACAAAAATATTGCATCGTGTAGTATGCAATCGGGAACTTCATGATCTGAAGTGTTTACAGAGGAGCCCCAGACATCTCACATCTCCTCTTTGCAAACGATAGCCTCTTTTTTTTAAAGCTACAAGTTAGTAGGAAAATGTGGTTAGGCAGGCCATCATGAGTTTTGGAAAAGGCACAGGATAACTCATTAGCCCATCTAAATGTTCTATACTTTTTAGCTCAGCCTGCCTTGTGGCAGACCAAACACAAATCAAGAGTATTTTGGATGTCACCAACTGTTCTATTGAGGAAAAGTATCTCGGCCTACCTGCCCCTGAAGGTAGGATGCAAGATCATCGTTTCCAACCCATCAAGGACAGATTTTGCAAGAGATCAAATGTCTGGGATGAAAAGTACATGTCCATGGGAGCCAAAGAAGAGCTCATTAAATCAGTTGCTCAATATCTAGCTATTTATGTGATGGGGATCTTCAAACTACCAGCTGTTTTCCATGAGGATTACATGCAGATAATCAGACCGTTCTGGTGGGGAGAAGATGAATACAAAACAAAAGTGCATTGGGCTTCATGGGAAACCTTGACAAAACCTAAACAACAGGGAGGAATGGACTTTAGGGATTCTGTTTTTTATTCAATCAAGAAGTGTCGGCTCGACAAGCTTGGATATTAATTCAAAATCCTCAAAGTCTTGCTGCAGACTTATCAAAGCCTTATACTTCCCTAGGGGAAATCTAATTGATACAGTATTTAGGTCGAAAGCTTCCCCGGTGTGTCATGGGATCGATCATGGACTCAAACTCTTAAAACAAGGAATCATCTGGAGAATAGGAGATGGAAAGAATATCAGAATGTGGAGGGATAATTGGTTACCTAGGAACTTTGCCTTAAAAGCGCAACTAGGCAAGACAAAGAACAGGCATAGAAGGGTAAGCCAGCTAGTCGATGAGACCACTAGAACTTGGAACACTCAACTTTCCAAAAAAAATCTACCCCCATAATGCTGATGTTATCCTGCAGTTGAATGCCACCGTAGCTACGAACAAAGATTTCTTAGCGTGGCAATACAAAAGCAATGGGCTCTTTTTGGTCAGAAGGGCTTACAAGCTGGCGTACTATCTGAAAATAACACAACAAGTAGATCTGGTAACAACCTTGCAGGCGAAAATAATAGAACGCTTTGGAAGCTGATTGGAATGCTCATGTGCCTAATAAAGTGAGAATTTTTGGATGGCGAACTGCTTGTGACAATCTGGCAACAAAAAATAACAAGTTCTAGAGAAATCTGGAAATGGATAGCACATGTTCTTTATGCGGTTGTGGAGAGGACTCCAGCTTCCACGCCATGGTCGCATACACAAAAATCTAAGGCATTAAGGCAAGAGATGAGGAAATGCTGGGACATCCCAGCTAAATCCTTTTTCAAGTGGTCTGGACCTGATTGGCTACTAGTCATGCTTGCTGGTATTAGCAATGAAAGAAGAGGGCTTGTTCTGATGATGCTTCAGTGATGATGGCATTTGAGAAACGATGCCATTCATGGGAAAGGTGAGTGCAACATCAAAGGATATGTAATTTTTCTTAATTGTTACCTGCATGAACTCCATCTGAATTGCAGGTCAAGTAATAATAGCAAAGGAAAGGAGCCCATCATTAAACATGGGAATCCTTTAAAGGCTATAGGTGTCTTAGTTGTGTGCATTCCAAAACCTGTGAAGATCAAACATGGACGGCTCTGGCCAATGGTTGGATTAAAATCAATGTTGATGCCTCTATTGACATCAAAAATAGAAGTTGTTCCATTGCCTGTATTAGCAGGGATCATCATGGAAATGTTCTATGGGCACGTAATGATACTAATCTAAAGTGTCAGGACATCCCAGAAGTTGAAGCAAATGCGTGTCTCCTAGGACTTCGGAGTATTAATGACGTTAAGAGATCATCGATTATCCTGGAGTCAGACAATTCGATGGTCATTGAAGGCATCAAGCGGAGAAACGAGGGACACTCCCGACTCTGGAAGATGTATGGGGATATTAAAACAATCCAAGACAACAGTTCTTGTTTGACATAGTAAAAATAGAAAGAGAGAGCAATAAGGTAGCGCATGTGCTGGTTGCTGAAAGCTAGAATTTCAGGCTAGAGCAATTGTTGGATGGGGCATGTCCCTCCAGCTGATGCAGATATGATTGAGTCCTAATATGTAAAACATGTTAATCTGAGTATATGAAAGCTCTCTTTTCCCGCAAAAAAGGAATGAGACTCGACGTTTAGGGTTCATGCGATCAAGTAATCCATAGAATGCATGGGAGCCATCATGGGCTCCCAGATCCTGTGGTTGGTCGTTGATCAAAGAGTTGTCTTGATCATGTCTGTGCATTCTCGAACCATAGGATGACACTCTTAAGGGTAGATGATGCTTAGGGATTGACTCAAGATCATTGTAGAAGAGAGGTAGAACTCCAAAAGTATTCCGGGGGAGATTGGAAGTGTTCATAGACAAAATGACATGTTTTATAATTTAATTATTTGAATTAAATATTAAAATAATATTAAAAATATATGTCCTTCCCCTAATGGGCCACCATGTGGCACCCCATTAGGGGGCGCCCCACCTCCCCTAGTGGTCGGCAGGCTAAGAGGGGGAGAGGGGCGGCGGCGGCTGCGCTAGGTGCCCTCCTTGGCCTATATAAGGAGGAGGGAGACCCCTCCCTGATTCCACCCATTGGCCTTTGCCTCCTCTCTTCCTCTCTCCTCCTCACGTGTGGTTCCGCAATTGGAACCTACGTATGGGGATAGAGGTTTCTCTACCATACATGCCATCATGCTATTGGAATCTCGGCGCGGATCAATCATTTTCAGCTGCTTCGTTGGACCGAAGCCCGGGGGACAACGTCTACACCAAACGCGTGTAGAACCACATAGGTGCTGCACTCGTCGCTTGTATGCATGCACGACCTTGAGGTCGGCGTCGCCGTACGACTACATCGTCAATGTTCCCTCTGTTACCTTACATCTGCATAGAATAGATCTTGGCTATGTTGTTAGGAAACAATTATTTTCTGCTACAGAACCCCTTCATGGAGGCGGGGGCCGCGTCCGCAACCTACAACTGCATGGAGGTGCGGGAGACCGTGGCCGTACCAGTGACCCCTACTAGTGGACAGAGGCGGCGGCAGTAGGCGCGAGGGCATGGACGTCGAGCTCGAGGTAGGGGTTCTTAGAGCCGAGGATGACGAGTTCGGGCCGAGGATGACGAGCTTGAGCTCGAGGTGTGGACAACAAGGTGGATCATGGGTTGGAGTAGGACAACGACGCAGTGTCGGATGTCGGCGAAGAGTGAGAGGACTGGGCGGCGGGCGGCGGTCGGAGAGAGGATACATGAAGGAGAAGGAGATAATAAGGAGAAAGGAGAAGGGAAGGAGAAGCAGAGAAGAAGCAAACGAGGAGGTGGTAGGTAGGAGAAGGATAGGTGGTAGGTGGGGTGTCCGTTTTAAATTCAAATTCGGATCCCGCTCTCACTTACCCGTGGCGCACCACTACGGGGTGTGGCACGGGTAAGTGAGCCCTCTTTTTTGTAGCAAAAAATATAATTTTTGAGTAACTTTTTTCCTTTTCGAGGACTCTAAAAAAGCGATAACATTTAGAGGCGGTTCAAATTGGATTGAAAATTTTGTGTAGATGCTTTTTCATATGTTAAAGTTTTTTATCCGATGTCATATGCAAAAGTTAGAGTTGTTTTACCAAGACATAACATTTGTTTTTCAAAATATATCAGAATTCATGTCTGTCATTTTTTCCTACAACTATACCCTGTAATATAACTACTTCCCCAAAGATTTCCAAATTGGAAGTTTTTATCATTTTCTTTTCTTTTTCCAAAACTAAAAAGGTATGGGGTGCGCCATGAGTAACCTACCATCCTTGTATAGCAGGGGTGTCCCCTCTTATTCGTGGCGCATGGAACCCTGGTGCGCCACGACTATCCAAATACTCATGGCGAACCACTATGCCATGTGCCACGAATAACGGGGAGATGTCCCTGCCAGCCCGTACTTCAATCGTGGAGCATCTCTTACATAATGCACCACCAGTAAGTGAATTGTCGTAGCACATTAATATGTGGTGCGCCACGAGTAATACCCATGTTGCGTTCACTTTGTGATGCGCCACGAGTAATAAACCTACCTATAGCAATTTTTCCTAATAGTGACTATAGGACTCTAGAAATGTGATGGTTTTAAGATAAATTAATCACACCCTCTCTATAACAATCTCGAATGATCTGACCGAATGATTATGTTTTCTTACGTTGCATTCCACTTTCCCACACATAGTATATACAAGTGAAAGCATAATCTTGAAGTTCAGGCTAACGAACAAGGATATTAAAGTACTACTAAACACCACTAAAATATGAAAACTTATCAAGTCAAAGCAAACCTTAAACTTGTTTAGCACACTCGAAAAAGATGATTCTAACTGGTATCACTAGCTAACCTTGTTGATTTCCGTGTTGCTTTGACTAGATAAGTTTTCCATCTTTTAGTGTCGATTTCCATGTTGCTTTGATCTACAAATTAGCAACACGGAAATCAACGAGATTAGCTAGTGATACCAGTTAGAATCACCCGAAATCAGCAAGGCTAGCGTGTTGATTTCGGGATTATGAGGTTGGACAATACCACTACAAAGTTATGGTTTAATATAAGTTTTATTCTATACAAATTTGTATATCAAAGTATTTATTTAGCATGTGTGCCCCTGTAAGCCGTGCATAATCATGTGAAATAAAACATCATGTTATTTGATAGTTTTGACAACAAACACAATGCACACCACATGCTCTATTTTAAGGGTTGCATCCGAACAAGAAACTTTATGTTTCGATAAGGTCTCATTTCTAATACATTTTTGGGCCAATGTTGGAACCATAAACCATTGTCAAGGAACACATAGTGATTTAGTGGTTATCTTGATAACCTTTAAGGTACTTCAAGTACAAAGAGACTACATGTTGTCAACTATTTTTTTTGAACTTCATGTTGTCAACTAAATATTGAACCCTTTGAAACATGTTGGATACATAGTTGACAAGAAAAAACAATAAAACAACATGGGAACAATTTGATGACAAGTTCCTCATAGGCACAACATGTACCCTTGAAAATTCTTGTTGACCTAATAATACACCAGAAACTACCGTCAAGGTATTTGTGCCACCATACATTTTACTATGACAGCCTTGTAGTGTTATTTGAAAATATGTTCTTTGATAAAATTGACATTATCAGACACTAAATGTGGCACAAAAGAATTTTCCACAACAACGGAGCCACCAACTAAACACATTCCACGACGCTTTCATACTTCAGAGTTTCTAAAATTTTTGAGGCATGTTCTAATAAAATCAAACTAGTAAGATCAAAAATACCATAGAGATTGAATTTGAACTAGAGTAATTTTTTTAGACAGAATTTGAACTATTCCCTTCGTTCAGAAATATAAAACATTTTAGCTTTATGAAATAAATGTATTTAGACACCTTTCAGCGTATATGTTCATAGATGTAAAATACACTAAAAAAAATCTACATTCAATTTATAAAATTAAAACGTCTTATATTTTTGGAGCGGTGAGAGCGATAATTGAGAGAAAGAGAGACCGAAGGTAATGATTACGAAACAAATTTGATAAATAGGCAAGTCAAAGACAAGGGGAATGATTCCACGAGCGCCAGCCGAACAAACAGACGAACCAACCCAACGACATCCCTTCCCCTTCCCCCACTCCTCAGCGCCAGAATCCCGATAATGCCCCTGGACCCCGACAACTCGCCGCCGCCACCGCCGCCGCACCGCGACTGGTTCTTCCCGCCGGCGCCGCCCTTCCTCCCCTCCTCCTCCTCCCGGACCCTCGCTCACAGGACTCCCTTCCCATCCACTTCCCGCTCCTACAAGCCCTACACCCTCGCCGACCGCCGACCGCCCCCGACCCCGACCCCTCGCTCCCGCTCCCGCTCCCCGCACCCGTCGCCGGAGCAGCCCTCGCCACCACCCCCGTCCGCTCCACGCCGCAGAGACCCACGGTACGCGGGCGTACGCCGCGGCGATGCACGGACGCTCCCCACCGCCGCCGCCAGGGCGCCCGCGGCTGCTGCCACGCCGGTGCCCGAGAGGAAGTCGCCGCCGGCGTCGCAGGCCGCCCTCCGGTGGTCCGGCATGGTCTCCGCGGCGGTGAGTAACGGTGAACTCCGGGTTTTCGTGGTTGACTTTTGTTGACTGCCGGCGTTTCATAGCGGAATGTTATCCTTGCAGGCCATTTTGCTGTGCTTCGCCTCCCTCCTCCGCAGGAACTTCTCCTTGCACGACCAGGTCCACCATCTGCGAGTAAGATCCTAACCCATTCAACCTGCACATTACTACAACAAGCCAAACAATCTTACCGTCGCCTGTTCCGATTCCGGTTCTGCCAGGGACAGCTCGCCGCCGCTTCGGCGAAGCTGCAATCATGCATCGTCGTGATGGACTCGTCGCTGGACATGAGCGGCATGTTCTCGTACCAGAGCGACGACGACTCCGTGCCGAGCAGGAGTCTCAAGAACTTCTCCCTGCTGCTCTCCCTCTCTGCGCTGTACGCCCCGATAGTGATCCTCAAGTACATAGACCTTCTGTCCAAGCTGAGGAGACCACAGGACTCTGAAGAGGTTGCCATCAACAAGCGGCTGGCGTACAGGGTCGATATATTTCTGTCGCTTCATCCGTATGCTAAACCCCTGGTTCTTCTCGTAGCTACATTGTTGCTTATTGGTCTTGGTGGACTGGCTCTTTATGGTGTCACTGACGATAGCTTGTCGGATTGCCTTTGGTTGTCGTGGACCTTTGTCGCTGACGCGGGCAACCATGCGAATGCCGAGGGCTTTGGGCCTAAGTTGGTTTCAGTTTCAATCAGTTTTGGTGGGATGTTGGTTTTTGCCATGATGCTTGGGCTTGTGACCGATTCTATTTCAGAGAAGTTTGACTCTTTGAGGAAAGGAAGGAGCGAGGTCATAGAGCAAAGCCACACCCTGATCCTTGGGTGGAGCGACAAGCTGGTAAATCTGAGAATCAACCTTTGCTGGTTTCTTCCACGCAGCGTTTTCTGTTTCTGCCTGGCTGAACAGTTATTCTCCTGACTGTTCGGATACGAGTGTTAATATCAGTAAGTAGTAGCCTTTTAATATGAATAGCGCCCAACTAGTTATCTACAGGCAATGTTATAGGAAGCTGATCAGGTCTCCAGTTAACAGTGTGGATGCCATATTAAGCGTGGTCTTTTTTACTTTACTTCTGGCATTTGATTTTTTGTCATTCTGGTGAGGAGGAAAAAGATTAAAATAGCCAAACTAGTTGTAGACACAGTGGGAGTTTTAAAATGAAGAGTAGAATACATATAAACATATGTAATATTTCACTCTCCCATTGTGTTTTGCGTCGTCAACTTCTATAAGCAGTTTATGCATATATTCATAGCTATTTGTTGCGTCTCTCCAGACTAACCTATTTCCCTTTATGGCAACAGGGATCTTTGCTGAACCAAATTTCTATTGCTAATGAGAGTTTGGGAGGAGGGACTATCGTAGTGATGGCCGAGAGAGACAAAGAGGAAATGGAAGCAGATATTGCTAAAATGGAGTTTGACTTGAAAGGAACAGCTGTAATCTGTAGAAGTGGAAGCCCCCTGATTTTGGCTGACTTGAAAAAGGTAAAAATATGATTACAGATTCAGAGACATTATAATTTTTTCCTCTGTTTGCCATTGTGGTATCTTTACAGTAAATAAGTGGATAATTGTGATGTTAATTAATGCATTATATCCTATTCTCTTATTCTGGACTAAATCAAATCTACCATCATGCACAAGGTCTCAGTTTCTAAGGCGCGTGCAATTGTGGTTTTAGCTGTAGAAGGAAATGCTGACCAGGTTTGTTCTGCTGATTAAGTTGCACTGTTAAACATGAACTTCATGCTTACATTATTTGTCCCTTCTCCAGAGTGATGCACGAGCACTGCGAATAGTCTTGAGTTTAACTGGAGTTAAAGAAGGGCTAAGAGGTCACATTGTCGTTGAGCTTAGTGATCTTGACAATGAAGTGCTAGTTAAACTTGTTGGTGGAGACCTTGTGGAAACTGTTGTTGCACATGATGTGATAGGTCGGTTGATGATACAATGTGCGCGTCAGCCAGGCCTTGCTCAGGTTTCATCTAACCGACAATTTTGAATATATCTAGTTCCTTCAAAGGGAACTCGTCTTGAGCATTCTGATTGGTTCTATTTATTTTTCCACTGTGGAATCCCATGTCATTGACATTTTTAGCACAGAGTCTGTTTTCTTCAGAAATTTCTAGCATTAAACATATGATCTTCGCTTGATTTTAGAAGCACATAAGCTATTTAATTCCATTCATAGTTATAAATTTATGCTGTTGTTTGCTCTGTCACTTACTGGCTTATGTGTTTCATTTTACCTCCACACTGCTTTCTTTTAGCTTGGACTGCAGATTTTATATGAAACTAATGTTGCCTGGTTGCTCTACATTTGCGACCTGCACACACTGACATGCTTACCTACATCTAAGAAATGTTTATTATAATTACCGTACTGGCTGAGCATTTGATATACTTCAGTAACTACATGCAGTCTTTCTAGTTTCTAACTGCATGTACCTTCAAACATACACAGATATGGGAAGATATCCTTGGTTTCGAGAACTGTGAGTTCTACATTAAAAGATGGCCTCAGTTGGTTGGAATGCAATTTGAAGATGTGCTGATTAGCTTTCCTGATGCTGTTCCATGTGGAGTTAAGATGGCAGCTTACGGCGGCAAGATTATTTTGAATCCTGATGATTGTTATGTCATGCAAGAAGGTGATGAGGTGATAGTAATTGCAGAAGACGATGATACGTATGCCCCGGCACCATTACCTAAGGTAATTTGTTTATCTTCATAACCCACTGCATCAACTGAATTTGGCCTGTACATTGAGTTTATCAGTAACTTTAATAAGTCACTGTGTTTTTAGCAAGTGCCATCTAACGTCATATTGTGCCTACTGTATTCAAACATTTTGTTTCATCTTGATTTTCGAATATCGTTTTATGTCTTAATGTGGGCCGTTAACTTGTGCTACAGATTTTCCTTTAAAGCTTCATATGAACTCTTTGTAAGCACCTTCTGGAATGCTTCCCTCAGAAAAGTTCTCTTATTAGGATACATGAAGTCAAACACAACTTGATTGCTTTGGCATTAAGATTTGAGAAGCATCCCTCCCCCCTTTTGTTCAGTGAGAACCAAAAGTGCGACAGGATAATACCGTTTTATGCTTTACAGATATCAGCTTTGAGGCTTGTCTTCACTTTCTGGAACTATTGAACTAGTAGTCTTAGCTTCCTAAAATAATTTAGTGTAGACACTGCACATATATAGAAGTCATGTAATGAAGTTTACGAAAGCAAAGTCAATTTTATTATTCAGGTTAAAGAAGCTGTTTACATAGACATTGTTCGCCATGAAAGAAACCCTCAGAAGATTCTTCTTTGTGGAATGCGACGGGATATAGATGATATGATTGTGGTAAGCCCTTTCTTCAAGCCCCTAATTACCTTTTCTCTGAAAACTTGTGCAGGTTAGGAGAGGCTATCCGCCTAAAGATTTTCTTGTTCCAAAGTCTCCAGAAAGAATATTATTTTGTGGTTGGCGACGTGATATGGAAGATATGATAATGGTAACTTTATCACAAATTGGCATTCTCACACTCTTCTGGAGTATTCACGTGGATGTAATGCAGTCTTTGTAGAACAGAACTGGATTAAACAAACTGTACACAAAGAAGATAAAATTTGTTAAATATATTACTTTGTCATACTAATAGTATGACCCTGTTGTACCGACTCTAGCTTAAAGTTGTAAGCACTGTAACATATCATGCCATTATCAAACAATGTACAGATTTGCATCCTGGTAAAAAATGTACAGATATGCGACAACAGACCTTTTGTGTATCTTAGTTCCAGGCATAGTTCTTTTAGTTTGGGGGAGCAGGTCAACAACATATCATAACTTGATTTTAGATATTCAGGTACTGGATGCTTTCCTAGCCCCAGGGTCAGAGTTGTGGATGTTCAATGATGTACCTGAAATAGACCGAGAAAGAAAGCTAATTGACGGAGGTCTGGACTTCAGTCGTCTAGAAAATATTACGTTGGTTCATCGTGAAGGAAATGCTGTCATTCGCCGTCACTTGGAGAGCCTCCCTTTAGAATCGTTTGATTCTGTAAGTTCTGCTAAAAGAAGATTCTTTTTCTGGATAAAGTACTCTGGAGCTTCCTATGTCCTTTCATCTGACTGACCTCCCTATGACATTTGCAGATATTGATTTTGGCAGACGAATCTGTGGAAGATTCAGCGATTCAAGCTGATTCGAGGTCTCTTGCAACGCTATTGCTGATCAGAGACATTCAGGTTCTTATAGAAATGCTATTTTGGTTTTCAATTATTTGTCCTGAACTCCTGATGCACTAAGATCTTTGCATGAACTGATTGTTGCTCCTGCACTTCTAAATACTGCAGGCAAAACGGCTTCCATACGAGGAAGCTTTCCGAGGAAGCTTCTCAGAAGGTTCTTGGATGGGGGAGATGCTACAAGCATCTGATAAGTCTGTTATAATCAGTGAGATACTGGATCCTAGGACAAAGAATTTACTAGCCATGTCAAAGATCAGTGACTATGTTCTTTCGAATGAGCTTGTGAGCATGGCACTGGCGATGGTTGCAGAAGATCGGCAAATAAATTATGTCTTGGAGGAGCTCTTTGCTGAACAGGTAGGTGTTCTCATAATTTTTTTCCCTTCGAAAGAGCTTCTACAGCAGACAGATAATATTAGAGTTGTTATGAATTATACATGTATCTGATACATACATATATCTGACCTTTTATGAAGTGCTCGAGTTTCAACCTGACGTTACTATGGGGAACTAGGTTAAGTTTACCTGTCATTGCCTCCAGGGAAGGATATCATTTTAATGAATACGTGATAAGTTTGCTACTGTACACGTACATGTTCCTCTGGTTCAAAATGTCTACTGTTAGCACACTTGTGAGGTTAACCTATCGAACTCTTAAACTGCATTTGAACTCTTCTGCAGGGGAATGAACTGCAAATACGAGCGTCTGACCTGTACCTCCGAAAAGACGAGGAGCTGAACTTCTTCGAGGTGATGCTACGCGCAAGGCAGCGTAAAGAAGTTGTCATTGGGTACCGTCTCGAGGACGCCGAACGTGCCATAATCAATCCACCAGACAAAGTCTCCAGGCGGAGGTGGTCACCCAAGGATGTTTTTGTCGCCATAGCCGAGAAAGAATGAAATATCATCAGATCATAGAGATGATTGCATTAGAACAAGCACCACAACAGCAACTAAGGCGAACTGACAGTAAGATCGAGCGTGGTGCGTGTGCCGCCGCGTCTGGAAGAAGAACAAGCGCTGCACGTGAGGGAGCAAAGCATGAAGCAGATGGTAGGATCAATCTAGAGTCTAGATACACCAAGCGACCTTCGCACATAGGTTCAGTTTACTGTATATATATCCTGTCTGAGAAACTCAATGGGAACATATATCAGCTCGGCATTCCCAGTTAAGGCCACACAGAAATCAACCTCGCTTTGGGGTCTATAGTCTTTAGGCTGTTGTATGTATAGGCTGTAGTGTTGGTTAAACGGAGCAATTGTAATGCCAATTGTACATTTTGTTTCTGGAAATTCCAAGTGTACATGTGAGAAACAAGAACCTTTTCTAGGCTGGAAGAAGCTTTCTGAATTTAAAAGATGAAATGGGGGAGGGGAGGATTCAGAAGTTAAAGAATGTTTCATGGACTTCACATCCTCGATTCGCGAGGGTCATTTTGAACTCGGCAGTTGGCGGTAAAAAAAACTTAAGTTTTACCTATTTTCGTGATTTTCTTTATGGGGATCTTGAAAGGGGTCCGAAAGTAGTTAGACAACTACCGCTCTGGCTTAGTTTGAAAGATGAAATATGTTCTAGCACGATGGGAGATTTCAGTCCCATGAGATTCTTACGCGTTTGGTTGCATGACAGAAAAATCAATGGGGTTTTTTTTGCGAAGAAGTTGGATGCTAAATTTCGTGCTCCTTACAAAAAATTCTATAAGATTAGATCTTATGAATCAAAACGGCCGACATAAGAAAAATCCATACGATTTAATCAAAGAGGCTCTAACATGAAAATGACCGTAGGCCTTTTTGTTGTGGGCAATGAACCTTACATTTTGTTTGCGCTCATTGTTGCTAAAAAATAGATTTTGTTTATTTAGCCCTTAATATTGGACAATTACCTTTTTTTTAAGTTGGAGGAGAGATCGAGGCACTATTCGAGAGGAAGATCCTCGCCCCTTGTTACCTTGACCTAACCATTCTACCTTGACCTCCCTGCTACCTCCCCTCCTCGGTCCAAACCGTTAGTTCGCGATTCCATCTTTATGCTATCGCGCTCTTGACTTTCATGAGTTTTGAGCCTCAATTATTGAAAAAGGAAGTTGTGAGATTTTTTGTGGACTTGGAGCATGGCTCATTTCGATCACACTATGTCACATTTAATCTTAGAGGCGTCACAATTTCTTATGTGCTCCCTCCTTTTGGGTCTATAGAGCGGCTAGTAAAAATCGCAACTTAGCAAAATAAGGAGTTGCATGGATTGTGTGTGCAAGCTTAAGTAGCCAAGTGAAAAAAAACCTTGTCAGGCCAGGGCTTTAGGGGGTACCCTAGCCCACTTGTGGCCGGGTGGGCGACTGGAAATCACTCCGTGAGGGAAACATCAGGCCTCGCCAGCGCTCGGCGAGGGAATTTTCGCAGGAGGAACCTCTGGACGAGGATACTCACCCACAACCCCCTTCGGGAGGACTCGTGGATCCCTTTGATCCCACCAGGGTCACTATGGTAATCTGCTTACTCCGAAAGAAGACGACAACCCCAATGGGAGCATTGGATGCTACTCCTGTACAACCCCTATGCTCCCTCTTTTGGCAAAAGGCGGGGCTGGCGAAGCCTCGACGACAGAGGCCATGTCTACCCATTTTGGTGAAAGAAATCAGTGGACGGTGCGTCCCCTGTAGAAGGACGTCACCTATGACTGCGGCTTTACGGTGGACCGGTGCTCCCTGTTGGTCTTGGACTTGGTTCATGTAAAGTAGTCTCATAGACCAGCTTCCCTTAGGCGGCAATGTGGCAACCCTTCCCACCGAACGAATTGGGGAAGAGGTCCAGCGCCACTATAAAAGGGGAGCCACCCCAACCTTACAAGGGGTCGATCCTTACGATCTAAAACCCTAGGCTTCTTTCACTTACCATTATACCCTCGTGAAGCACTGCGAGTAATACAACCAAGAAGGAGTAGGGGTTTTACCTCCTCACGAGGGTCCCAAACCTAGGTAAAAAACTACCGTGTTAATTCTCTGTCGTGTGTGAGTTTTGTTGCTGCCAGTGTCGTTGAGGAGATCTAAACGCGTGTTTAGTCCCCTCACGAATCCGGGGCTTGTTGGTGCCCCTATTCCTTCGCAGGACTTCACCCCGACATCTGAAGTGCCATGTAGGGGACTGAGGCACGCTTTCAAGATCCTTATCGACCTTGTCAGCATGGCATCCCACACTGGGGCGCACACCAAGCCAAGAGAGGGCTCCCACCATGCATCTGCACACGGGGTTGTGCTGATTGAAGCTCAAAGGTTGCTCCGCTACACGCCAACGGTGGCTAAAAGGAGGGCATGGCGCGCTCGCCTCGCCGAGCTCCTTGGCAGTACGGGCCTCGTGTCTGTTCCGGTGGTTAGTGATGACTGCAAGTGCACAGATCGTTTGTAGCTAGATTTGAAATAAAGATATCGATCACATAGGAAGTAGTAGGGAAAAGACTAAAATGCTTTTAGTTATAGCTAAACGAAGTACTTAATAAATAACTTTAAGATGCAAGATAAGTAGAGTTGTTTTTGGGTTTTTGGTTGAACAAGGTAATTTAAAGTAAAGCAAAACTTAATGCAGAAAGTAAGAATCGCGTGTGTAATAGAACTTTGGAACTACAATAGGGGAAAAGGCGTTCTCGGGGAATAGTGGATACACCACTAGCAATTTAGACTAGGAAATCAAGATTATTATAACGAATATTCTCATAATGTGTATGTACGTGGGAGGAGCTCCATATATGGACGATTTGCCAGCAACCGCTGCACACATCGTCCTCATAACCACAACAGTCAGCAATCGACATCAATCGAGTTACTCCGCTATTAAGGGATCTCTCCCGTGGCATGGACATGGCTTGGTGAGTTCTCCTTGATACCCCCAAGTTAGCACGTAAGGATTGATAACAGCTTTATAGTCACAGTAAGTGTTATCATCCCTTCGTCTACCAACAAGTAATCCCCTTCATCGAGTCCCCATAAGACGCAAATATTAAGAAGGTGCACAACTCCCAATATCAAGATGAAGACAATTAACATATACACATAATGATGTATAATATAATAATCTCTATCTCATCTTAATCATATGACAGGGTTTCTCCATCTCCCAAGAACTAGAGATCTACTCAGACATGGAGGCAATCAACATCATAGCAATGGTAATGGAAATAATCATAGGTGAATAGTACTTGTATAAATCCACAATGAGTACGGGAATTACAACAAGATCTAGACAAGATGTAGATGGGATGGATGGAGATGGTGGTGATGCAGCGGTGGTTGATGAAGATCGATGCCTTAGCCTCCCGGATCTGCGCAGGGCGAAGATGGAACCCTGCGGATGAGTTCCCTCTCCAGATACCTTCCGAAGGTGAGGTTTCTGCGATTTCTGGGTGACATGGGTATACCCTACAGGTACTCGAGCTTGGTATATACGGCCTGAATACGTAGAGGCCCACGGTGTCGCCAAGGCCCAAATGAAGAACTCGAGTAACCTACGGACTCTCGATGATTTGAAGAACAAGAAGAAAGCTAGAGATAGAAAGTTCAAAGGGGAAAACCCTAACCTGTAACCGACTCGATCTGTCACTCGAGACCTAGCCTATCTATATAAAGGCTAGGAGGGGGTGGCGAGGAGGACACACGCAACCCTAGTTTCCACAACCCTCGCCAGATTGCATCTGCGCACCATTGTAATCCTCGATTCCTTTGATAATTCCACGAGCAGACAAGTAGGAGTAGGGACCTCTACGAGGCCTGAACCTGGGTAAATCTTTGAGTCCCCTGTGTGCTTGTTTGCTAGCCGATAGATGTCTCCAGTGCTCCCTCCTTCTCCAAAACCCAAGTCCATAACAATGGGCATTGATGAGTTAAACCCTCGTCAATTAGCGCCGTCTGTGGGAAGTGGGAGTGCTGATGTTGCGGCTTCTTCGGCCCCATCAACCGCGATCTACAACTCCGCAACAGCGGAGATTCACCAACTCTTTAGCGCATTCGACTTCACCGTCCACACGCCAGCCACTCGCCCGGCTTTCAAGTCTGTGGGCGACAGAATCAGCTTGGCGATCAGGAGCCTCCGCTTCCAAGTTAGTCAGATGGGCACGCTTCGCATGCCTGACCAGCCGACAATACCATCGATTGCCCCATCATCATGGTTCCCTCTGTCGATCGGCACCCTCAGCGAACTCAACGCCCCAACAACGGCTAGGAGTACGGACAGCGACAACAGTCGCGAATCCGATCTAGGAGATCTAGCAACTGAAGATGGAACCTACGGTTCTGGATCTGAAAGTTGCGGGAGCAACAGCTTCCCCAACCACGTCATGTGCGCCGTCATCAACGCATGCGACACCTCCGCCAATCGCGACAACACGGGCAACAGCGGCCACGGAGCTGACCCGCCAAACGGCGACATACCCAACGCTGGACCACCGCCAAACGGTGGCCCATCACCAAACGGCGCCCCCGTCAACAACAGGGGAGCAGTCGAGCCTCCAACCATAACAAACGAGCAGACCGGCGAACGCGTCGTGATCACGCTCAATGAACTTGAGTGGGCTCGCTGCCGCAAAGCCCTACGGGGTAACCCTTTACCCTGGCTCAACAACCTCCCGCGCGGATCCATTCACAGTTGGGAAGAGCTGGTATACAGCTTCGTGCGCAACTTCAAGGGCACATACAAACGACCCGCATTAATCGAAGAGCTGAGATGTTGTCAGCAAAGATCGGGCGAATCGCTACGCTCCTACATCCAGAGGTGGTCCATCATCAAGAACTCCACGGAGAACATCTCGGAGGATCGTGCAATTGACGCATTCAACGGCGGCGTACGCTGCATAGAGCTCAGGGAGGAGCTGGGCCGCTCAAAGCCCAAAACCATCGACCACCTGATGGAAATCGCGAATCGCTAGGCAGATGGAGAAGACTCGGTGAAAAACCGCGTTCACTCCGATGACGAGGCAGAACTCGAGCGCAGGCGCGATCGCCGAGGCAAACGCCGCATGCGCATCTACGATGACCGCGACGACGTCAACATGGTCACAGCCGGCTACGCCGACAGACGCGACGACAACCGCAACATCAGTTACCGTAGCGGCGGATACCGCGACTCCGGAAAAACCACGCAAGTATGGCAGCGCCGCAACCGCGATGAGGCACCCGCAACATCCATTGAAGATAAGCTGTCTGGGCTATGCACGGTGCACTTCTACATCGACAAGCATGATGGAAAGAAGAAGTAAAGTCACCTCCTCAAGGACTACTGCGAGTTCCTCAAATTACACGAGGGACTGGCTCGGATGAACCGCAGCGCAGTCGAAAGGGGTTATGGAGCCGCCCCAGGCGCCGTGGCACATGGAGCTCCGCCACCACCACCCGGGCCACCCCCGAATGTAGCTGCGCCGGACCAGCACCACGGAGGTGAACCATACCCACGGGCCATGGGCACCATGATGATCCAAAAGGGGCGCCCCTTGAATCGGGTGTAGAAGGCCATCACTCGCCAAGTCAACTTGGCCACAAACTCGCCACCTTCTACCACTGAGTACCTCAGCGGAAGCGAGTCCTGCATCACCTTCGACAAGCGCGACCATCCGCCCCAAGTACCTCGCCCAGGCCATTGTCTCCTTGTACTCGAGGCGCAAATCGAAGGCTTAGACATGAGCCGCATCTTCATGGACGGCGGAAGCGGCATCAACCTTATATTCGTGAGTACCTTGCGAGCAATGAGGATCCCTCTGACTTGCTTAGAAGCCTCGGACACAACGTTCCACGGCATCGTCCCAGGCAAGGGCGTGTATCCCCTTGGCAAAATCAACCTCGACGTCATCTTCGGCACGCCGAAAAACTTTCGGCGTGAGCGCATCGACTTCGAGGTCGTCGACTGGCCCTCGCAGTACCACTGCATCCTCGGACGTGTCGCGTTCGCTAGGTTCATGGAAGTACCACACTACGCCTATCTGCAGATGAAGATGCCAGGCCCTAACGGTGTCATCATAGTCAACGGGAGCTTCGAGAGATCTGACAGTTGCGACAGGGAATTCAACAGAATCTCCTAGTGCTTCGGCATGCAGGAAGAACTCGCAAGACTAAAGGAGTCGACATACAATAGTCTGCCTCCCCTAAGCAGACCAAGTTCACCTGACTTGTCCTTCGACTCATCAGTGCACACGAAGAAAGTCTAGGTCCACCCATCGGATCCCGCCAAGACGACCCTCATCGCCAACAACTTGAGTCCCGCATAGGAACTCGCGCTCGTCGAATTCCTCCGTGAGCACTGGGAAATTTTCGCTTGGTGTCCAGCGGACATGCCAGGAGTTCCCAGGGAATTCGCCGAGCACGCACTCAATGTCAATCCAGACGCAAGACCGGTCAAACAAACAATTCGACGATTGTCTGAACCAAGGGCAAAGGCAGTTGGAATGGAGATCAACAGACTCCTCGAAGCCAAATTTATACGCGAGATTAAGGAAAGCACTTGGCTCGCCAACACGGTGCTAGTACCAAAAAAGGACACCGACATCCTACGGATGTGCGTGGACTTCACCTCTTTGAATAAGCACTGTCCAAAGGATCACTTCCCGCTACCGCGAATCGACCAGATCATCGACTCCACCGCAGGATGCGAACGCCTCTGCTTCCTCGACGCCTACTCAGGCTATAACCAGATTCGAATGAAGGAGGAAGACCAAGAAAAAACAGCGTTTACAACACCTTTTTGTGTGTTCTGCTACAACACAATGCCCTTCGGGCTAAAGAACGTAGGAGCCACCTACCAGCGATGCATGCAGGCTTGCCTCAAGAACCAACTCGGTCGCAACATTCAAGTCTATGTCGATGACATAGTAATCAAGACCAAAGAGGAAGCCTCACTAATCGACGATTTGCATGAAACCTTCGCCAACCTCGACCGCTACCGGATCAAGCTCAATCCGGACAAGTGCGCCTTCGGCGTACCATCTGGGTAATTACTTGGGTACCTTATCTCCGCAAGGGGAATTGAAGCAAATCCGAAGAAAATAAAAGCTATACTGACCATGGAGAACCCGAAAAACATAAGAGGCGTCCATCAGCTGGCTGGGCGAATCGCGGCTCTCAATCGATTTATCAGTCGGATGGGTGAAAAGGCTCTGCCCTTCTACCAACTTCTCCGCAAAGCTGACAAGTTCGAGTGGACCAATGAGGCACAGGAAGCATTCGAAGACCTCAAGCGCCTGTTATCCACCTCGCCGGTACTGGTGACCCCACGCGAAAGGGAACCATTGTTGCTATACATCTCCGCCACTAACCAGGTGGTCAGCACAATGCTCGTAGTCAAACGAGCCGAAGAAAACAAGGTCCACGGAGTCCAGCGCCCAGTCTACTACCTCAGCGAGGTACTTACACCAACAAAACAGCGGTACCCGCACTACCAGAAACTGGCGTATGGCGTCTTCATGACGGCTCGGCGACTGCGCCACTACTTCCAGGAACACTCAATCTGGTAGTAAACGACGCCCCGCTTGGGCACATCCTCAACAACCCCGACGCCACCGGACGAGTCGCACTTTGGGGGATCGAACTGTCTCCACGAGACATCACATATGAAAAACGCGACGCAATCAAGTCACAAGTTCTCCCTGACTTCCTCGTGCACTAGATGGAGAACCAGCTCCCCGAAAAACCAGATATGTCCTACCTCTGGACAATGCACTTCGATGGATCCAAGCGGAAGGATGGAGCTGGTGCAGGTGTCATATTGACATCGCCCCAGGGAGACAAGCTGAAATATATCCTCCGAATGCAGTTCACCGCCTCTAACAACGAAGCTGAATACGAGGCCCAGCTCCACGGGATGAGGATGGCAAAAGCCTGCGGCGCCAAAAGGCTCATAATATATGGCGACTCCAAAATGGTAGTTAATCAGACAATGCACGAGTGCGACGCACTAAACGGCAACATGATCGCCTACCGCGACCTCTACGACACACTCGAAGGGGAATTCGACGGCTGCGAGCTGCGGCACATAGGTCGTGAAAGCAATGAAGAGGCGGACGCACTCGCCAACATAGGCTCCACCTGCGCCCCCATACCACCCGGGGTATTTCTCGAGCGCATCTGCGAACGCTCCATCAAGCCAAAGGCCGCAGAGAAGAAAACAAGCGCAGCAACGGACTCGGGGGCTACGCTGCCCAATGAGCCAATGGCACTCGACAACTTGGAGCTGGATACAGGACTTGAAGGACCAATGAGTGCCATGATGATCGAGCCATCCTGGACTCAACCGTACATCACGTACCTTCTCAGCAAGAGGCTACCGCACGACCCGACTGATGCGCGGCACATCGCGCGGTGATCCAAGGCATTCGTTGTTATCAACGGCGAACTGTACAAGCGCAGCATCATAGGAGTGCTCCAGCGATGCGTCTCCATGGCCGATGGAAGAGTTGTCCCCCTCGACATCCATGAGGGGACCTGCGGGCACCACGCCGGCAGTCGCGCCCTCGTTGCCAAAGCTCTACGAGCTGGATTCTACTGGCCTACGGCCATGCGCAACGCCAAGGACATCGTCCAGAAATGCAACGCTTGCCAGCGATTCGCGGACAAGCCACACGCACCTGGCGCAGAACTCTGGCCAATTCCATTGGCCTGGCCCTTCGTGCAATGGGGACTTAACATGGTCAACAAGCTCCCAAAGTCCTCACGAGGAGGCTACGTCTACCTCCTGGTCGCAGTCGACAAATTCACCAAGTGGATAGAGGCCATGCCAGTGATCAATCAATCAGAGCACATCACAGTCAAGTTCTTCGAGTCCATCTTCTACCGCTTCGGAGTGCCGCACAACATCCTCACAGACAATGGGACGAACTTCACATCCCAGGAGTTCTAAGAATTCTGCAAGGATCTAGGAATCAACGTCAGCTATGCCTCGGTAGCACATCCACAGACCAACGGTCAGGTCGAAAAAGCCAATGGGCTCATCTGCGGTGGCATCAAGAAGCGACTCCTCCGGCCACTAGAATAAGCCACGGGTTGCTGGCCAGATGAACTACAATCAGTACTCTGGAGCCTACACACAACTCCAAACAGTGCTACAGGGTACACCCCGTTCTTCATGGTGCATGGGGCTGAAGCGGTGCTACCCGCCGAAGTACGATACAAAGCACCGCGTGTGGTCGCTTACAGCGAGCAGGAATCAACTCTCGCACTTGAAGACTCCGTAAACCTCCTTGATGAGGCAAGGGAAATCGCCGCAGAGAGATCAACAATCTACCAACAGAACCTGCGCAACTACCACAGTAGGAGGCTACGCCCCAGATCCTTCGTCGAAGGTGACCTGGTACTGCAACTGAAGCAGCAAGGGCATCTCAAGCTCGAGTCCCTCTGGGAAGGACCATACTTGATTACAGAAGTAATCCTAGGTGGCGCCTATCGCCTTCAAAATTTAGAGACAGGAGTCTCATACTCCAACCCCTGGAACGTCGTGTAGCTGCGACACTTCTACCCTTATTCGCTTTTTACTTTTACATTGCAAATAAGGCTATTCAGCCAAGGCTACTTAGTCACACATTGTACTCCGTACTACCCCGGAAATAAATAAAGCTAAGTGCCCCGAAACTCTGTGTTTTTCTTTCATTTTTGCAAATTATCCACTCGGGGGCTGCGCCACCCTGTACACATCTGTTCTACAAACTCAAAACACGATATCCTGAGTAGCTGGCACGCCAATCAAAACCCATGACAAAACATCAACCCAGTTGCAACGCACCTAACAGGTTGACAAGGGACTGAGATAAACACAAAGCCAGGCTAACGAAAAGGAATCGCAGAGTGCAACGCACTCACAAAACTTACACGCTAAAACAAGCTCTTTTATACATCATCGTCAATCAATTATACACAACATATAAACGAACTTTACAATGTTGATACAACTATGTGCATGATACAAACTAAACTACTGTTGCAAGAAGAGAACATTGGTCTGCTCCTCGAAGAAATCGACGATCTCCTCTGCCGGGCGGTCCACTGCCTGATAGTGCGGCACCATATCCCAAACAGAACCCGCTAGAGGCACAGGTGGCCTAGCCACAATAGCTACAACATCCACATCAGGCCTATGCAGTCGCACCAGTGACAGAGCAGCCTTGGCACCAGCCACTAATTGTTGCCGCACACACTCGGACCGCATTCAAATCCTGGAATCTAGCGAGAAGGGCCAGCAGGCTCGATGGAACAACGTCCAGCAGGAACATCGTCTGGTAAATATTCTTCAAGCATGACTGCGCTTTCTTCAAGAAATGAAGCACTCGCGACACACGATCCTACAGGGTCGCCAACGCGATCGCGCGATCATAATCTACCCAGAAGTACCCACTCGCCTGAAGCTGCTCTTAGGTCAAGTCATGCAAGAAAAACAAGTTGTTGCTTATGCCTCCCGACAGTTGAAGACGCATGAGATCAACTATCCAACACATGACCTCGAACTCGCAGCAGTTGTCTTTGCTTTGAAAGTATGGAGGCACTACTTGCTTGGCAACCGTTGTGAGATCTTTTCTGATCACAAGAGTCTGAAGTATATCTTCACACAACCTGATCTCAACCTTCGTCAGAGGAGGTGGATTGAAGCAATTAATGATTTCGATTTGACCATCAACTACACTCCTGGCAAAGCTAATGTCATGGCCGATGCTCTCAGCCGAAAAGCTTATGTCAACAACCTCATGGTGGAAGAACAACAGCCTCTCTTGTGCGAGGAATTATGTCAGCTCAACCTTGAAATTGTGGATCAAGGGTATCTTCTGAATCTTCTGGCAACCCCTCTATTGGAAGAAAAAGTTCGCTCCATCCAACTTGGTGACCCTTACACTAAAAACATCATCTCCAAGATTTAGCTTCCGAAGTATGAACCTTTCCACCTTGACGACCAAGGCACTCTATTCTTTAAGCACCGTATGTTCGTTCCGAAGTATCCGGGTTTGAGAGAGCAAGTTCTTAAAGAAGCTCATGATTCTGTTCTTTCTATCCACCCTGGCAGCACTAAGATGTACATGGACTTGAAAACACAATATTGGTGGCCTGGGTTGAAACGATATTGTGCCAAGTATGTCTCCGAGTGTGATATCTACCGCAGAGTTAAAGCTGTCCATCAGAAACCTTCCGGTCTTCTACAACCATTGAAGCCTCTAGAATGGAAATGGGAGAGAGTAGAGATGGACTTCATAACTGGGTTTCCAAGGTCGCAGAAGGGCAAGAATGCAATTTTTGTTGTCATCGACAGGCTTTCTAAAGTGGCTCACTTCTTTCCCGTCAAGGAAATAATTTCTGCAATTCAGTTGGCTGAGCTCTATATCAACAGAATTGTCTCTCAGTATGGGGTTCCTCTTGAGATCAGCTCAGACCGTGGAAGCATCTCACTTCCAAGTTCTGGGGAAGTTTCCAAAATGCTTTGGGAACAAAGTTGAACTTCAGCACAGCTTACAACCCTCAGTCGCAAGGACAAGTTGAAAGGATTAATCAGATTCTAGAAGATATGCTCCGTGCTTGCGTCATCTCTTTCGGCATGAAGTGGGAAGAATGCCTTCCTTATGCTGAATTCTCTTACAACAATAGCTTCCAGAAGAGTCTAAAGATGGCACCATTTGAGGTTCTCTATGGATGCAAGTGCAGAACTCCGATTGGTTGGTCAGGCGCAGGTGAAAGAACATTGTTCGGCCCCGACATTGTAACTCAAGTGGAGGAGAAGGTTCACATCATTCTCGAAAACCTGAAGGTTGCTCAAAGTTGCCAGAAGAGCAACTACGACAGAAAGCACACAGACATGGAGTATGTCCCTGGTGATCTCGTTTACCTTCGTGTCACTCCCATGAGAGGCACGCACCGGTTTGGTATCAAAGGAAAGCTGGCTCCTAGATACATCGGTCCTTTTAAAGTTCGTGGAAGAAGAGGAGAAGTCGCTTATGCTCTTGAGCTCCCTGAAAAACTCAAGGTCCATGATGTTTTCCATATCTCTCAACTCAAGAAGTGCTTCAAGGATCCCGGCAGGACCGTGGACCATGAGCTCATCAATCTCCAAGAAGATCTGTCTTATCAAGAACACCCCAAAAAAATCCTAGAAGTCACAGAAAGAAAGACTCGCAACAAGTCTATAAAGTTCTGCAAGGTGCAGTGGTCGCACCATTCCGTTGATGAAGCCACTTGGGAACACGAGGATGAGCTTCGTGCCAAGTATCCTACCCTCTTCATGTCTTCTTCTTCTTCCTAGAATCTCGGGGCGAGATTCCTGTTTAGTGGGGGAGAGTTGTAGCATCCCATCTGTCTAACATCTGTAATGCTACATGGTCTAATAATAAAATGCTACTTCCTACATATAATTGTTGCATCATAATTATATCATGCTCATGTCATCATGCCACCTTGCATTTGGGCATCATATAAAACCCCTTTTCTTTTGGATCTTGGCTCATATGCTTTTATTAACTGTATTTGCCACTTGTTATATTGTATTTGGTTCTTGATAAATGCTTGATGCCCAAGTTGAGTTGGGGGCATATCTTTTATTAACTCCAC
This sequence comes from Avena eriantha, assembly GCA_910589775.1. NCBI lineage: Eukaryota > Viridiplantae > Streptophyta > Magnoliopsida > Poales > Poaceae > Avena > Avena eriantha. The sequence continues at coordinate 541,637,793 of OU342745.1, forward strand.
CACCTTTCTTTGCCACCACCCCATAAATTCCACCATCCAACTATATGTGGGCTTTGCATTTTATTTGGGTTTACATCTAGCTCATAGATAATTGGGATGGGTCCCTTCTTTTGTTCTACATGCTTCCCTCCTTGTTTTCACAAGGTGGTATGTGGAGGCATACATGGTCACCTTTGAATGCCATGTAGAGTAGAAATATCATTCTTTCTACCTTGTATGTCTGTATTTAAAGCTATGGCTATGCTTGAATTCATGGCGGCTATATTCACATTAGTGGCACATACACACTACCATGGCCACCTTGAAAATTGATGCATGACTATTCTTTGATGTTGCTATATGAGGTGAAGAAGCTTCCATGAATGTTTGTGGAGCCTTTTGGGAATAATGGGAAGCTTGTTTAAATTGCATGTTTTTGAGCATTTATCACAATGCATGGGCCATGCACACATGTTTCCTCTCATGTCTTTTCTCTCTTACTTGACCTCTTTTGTTTTGTTTGAACTTAACTCAAACCCACCTTACAAACCTACACTTATCTCTTGTGCATGTATGTGGGCCTCCTTATCCACATGCCTTAATGCCTAGCTATCTCCTCTCTCTATCTACACCTAACTCAAACCCTAAACCCTAGCCATTCTCCTTCCTAGCTTTGGCTAAAACCTAACCCTCCCCTCTCTATCCTAATCGCCACCACTACCAGGCCGAGCCTCCCTGTACCACCACCCTGGCTCGACCCAAAACCCTCCCTAACCTAACCTGGCCCGAGCCACCCCTTCCCATGCTCGACACCAGCCCTAGCTACCCTAGCCGAGCCCTTCCCTCTCCGTTCTTCTCTTCCTCGCTGCCAAGCATACCCCACCGCCCCACACCTGTTCCTCCCCTCTGGTTCCAGCCGCTGCTCGAACCCTGGCCCAACCTAGCCGAGCCAGCATGTGAGAGGAGGGAGAAGGGAAAAAGGTGACCACCACCTTTTACACCCGAGCCCCATGTGCTCTCCCTCTGCCCTCAACCTTATCTACCCCCCCTTCTCTGCCTGGCGTCGCCTCAGATCCGCCCAGGGCCTTGCCCTTCTACTCCTCCAAGATCACCACCTACTGCTACCCCTCTCTCTCTTCCATCTCCGTTCGGCCACCGTCGGCATCGGCTCGCCACAGTAGCTAGGAGGAGGCGGGCGTGGTGTTGAGGTGTCGAGGAAGACCGAGGAGACCCCCTGCACCACCCCTGTACACGGAGTCGAGGAGGAGACGGACAGATCCGCTGCACACCAATGTGTCCGACGAGGAAACCCTAGCCTCGGGTCGTCAGCTCCACCACCGGTCCTCTACATTCCGGCACGATCCGACCCCGCCAACACACTCTCGGTGAGTAGCTGCATCTCCCGGACACCCTCCCACCGCGTGTAGCTTCCTGGACGCGCCGTTCTTTTTGTCGAACACCCTCTGTGCACGGTGCTCGCGGTTGCTTCTCCGCCGTCACGCCACGGTAGGGTCTTTTGGCCGCGCAGCCGTTACCCAGCATCAAACCAAGCCCACCCCAGCGGTAGCCACCACCACGCGCGCGCTCCAGATCGCGAGATCGAATCCCTGATGTGCTCTGTCCGCGCCTTAGTTTCGTCAGACAAAAACGAGAAGAAAAACAGTGCGCGGTGGCATTTTCTCAAAACCCCCCTGCCTTTTTGCGTGCGCAACCCGCGGTCCCACCCGGGCCCGCCTGTCTGCCTCTGTGGCCATTTTGCAAAAAAGGTACCGCAACTTTTTGATTCATCAACCCACGCTCCAGCCTGGACCCACATGTCATCCGTGGTGGCATTTTTACGAAAAGGCACCGCAGGTTCCACAGCCTCAACCCGCAGCCCCCGTCCGCGCCGCGTGGCAGCTGCACTCTCAACCACTGGCTTGTGGGACCGTTTGAGGTACGGGTCCGCTTGTCAGCTGCTGTGGCTGGCTGAACACGCGGTGAGAAAAGTCTGCCGCGCGCCGTTTTCGCCAGCTCAGCGCGACCCAACCTGTCTGTGACTCGGGCTGGATCCCTCTGAGTACAAAAAGTGTCTGTTCTTTTTCTGTTTAATAAAAACAATTTCAAAAATGTTTAATATGATTTTAAATCCAGTTTTAATAACTTTTAATTGGTAATTCAAAATTTGACAAATGATATATGTTTTTGAATCAGAAAAATGTGAGGATTTCAAATCTGCCATCCAAAATAATGTTTGACTAATTTAAATTTTCGAAAATGTTTAATTGCAACAAAAATACCTTTTCTTAAATAATTAATAACTTTAATTCTATAACTCCAAATTTGACAAATAAGATGTCTAAATCGATCAGCGCGACGAGCCCGTTCTGATTATGTGTTCCATGATATGAATTGAAGCATGCATCATGTATTTATTAAAAATCAGAACTGTTTATGGCAATAAAACTTGACCAAATAATTAATAAAATGACTTATTCTTGTCCCCACACCTCACCCTTGCCATGCTACATTATTGCCATGTAATCTGTGCATCATTCATCATGGCATGCTTGTTTGCTTGTCGCATTTTATTTATATGCTTGTGCACTTTATTTATGTTGGCCCTTGTTTGTTTGGTTCTTCTTTCGAATAGACGCCGAGCAAGGGAAATATCAGGAATCCCAGGAGTACTACCCAGATCCATCCCTCGCTTCAACTGAGCTGCCAGGCAAGCACTACCACATTCTTGCATATATATAGTACCTATTGCTTCTATCTTATTCTTGCATCATTGAGTCGCGATTGCATTAAATTGAATCCCAAGTACTGCATAGCCTTTACTTTAAACCCCACCGAGCTTGTTCCTCCATCCCATGAGCCATTACTATAGGAGTTGTTTGAGCCATGCGAGTCGTAGAACAACATGTGTAGGGTATGTGAGAGTCTGATGGATAACGATGTACTTAAACAACTCAACCTGAGTAGTTTGGGATAACTAATGAAAGAGGCACCGGTGGGCAATATCTGCTATTTGGTTTTTCATGCTCACTTGTGTCCCGTAGGACCTCGAGTACTTGATACCTGTTCCTTGAATATTCGCACTATCCACATACGGGAGACTCTATGAATCCCCTTTGCAAGAGCTTGATTTGCACTGTATTTCTTGGGGCCACAAAGTAGTTTGGGGCTTTATTACTATCCTGTACTTATGTCATCTTTACTGTAATATTTAAGATAGTGCGTGGAGCACCTGTACTGTTTAGAAATTGCGGAGTGTTTTTGCGGTATCGACAAGCCCAGTCATACTTTCGGGTTCCCAATCGTTTACAGCCATTGGCGCAAACCTTGGGTCCGTCTCGGAGCCGGCCAACTTCGTTGCGGGTAGCTTAATGGGGTGGCCCCCTGAAATATTTTATGAATCCTGTGATTGCTTTGTCGTGAAAGCCTCGTTGGGTTTTGATTTGGTTTTTCCGAGGTCGATCGTGTGTGTGTTGCTATTTGTGCACCCCTGCAGGGTAAACCTTTCTGAAAGCCGTGTCCACGGTTATGGACGACTTGGAGCACAGTTTCTCGATCATAGACAAGTATAACTAAAGTACCGTCTTTAATTTGACTAAATAACGGATTAGTAAACAGTGCAATACTCATGGAATGGTTAATAAAACTGCCAACGGATGGGTTGTTCGCCCTCTTTCTCGTTGGTAAGCGAGAAGGAGGATGGATCTGTTACTTTATACTGTTACAACTGTTGTTTCTAATTCACGAACATCCGTCTATCATTGGTTAGGCGGATGGTTAGCGAGTATCTATAGACTTGTTAGTTATTATCTTTTGCTGCAATTGCGTCACCCCAGGTATATGTCCCCTTTAGAGGCATAAAGACTTGCTGAGTACGCCTAGGGTCTCACACAATAAATTGTTTGATTCAGATGAACAGGTGTATTCGCAAGATGGATACTGGGTGGAGGAGACGGATGATGTTGGCAACGATCACTCGTTGTAGAGATTCCGGGGATGGGGATCCATGAGATTTGTGGGCGGGATGTGCTTATTTATGTGGCATCTTATGCCGATTTGCTTCTTGTCCGTACTCAGATCTTGTTTCCCGCTTCCGCTTGATACTCTGTTGATTGATGTATGAGGAGCTATCCTACACTATTATCTCTATCTAGGATATTTTGGATCTTGCCGTATGGCATTGCAATATTTCTATTTCTTTTAGATGGTATGGCTGTGAGAACTATTGTAAGGTAGCTTGCATACATACTCACTTGTGTATGTATTTGATCTCTTCGCCTGTTGCCTATGCCTCTCGCTCTTGTCCCGATGTTCTTGGAAGTGGTTAGGGCGGCTGACGGGCCTACACGTGGGTGGCCCCTGGGCCCTCGCTGTACCACTTTAACCACTTTTGGTTCATCCAGGCTTGAACTTAGAGCGTAGGGTTCGAGGTTGTTATAAACGGGTCACTTGATGTGCCCTATCACAAGCCAAGCAAGAAGCAATAAGAAGACTAAAGCGGTGCACAGACAAAAGATTCGAGTGCATTCAAGATTAGCAAAACTATCGGCAGATACACTCGCCAAAAGGCATGTTTCCGACAAAAGACATAAGCTATCTAACTATTACAAAGCTACTGACGAGCAACTGGTTTCTTCGACTTTGACTTTGGCTTTGGGGGCCTCATCAAGTCTGTGGCGGTATCAGATGCCACTGACTTTCCGCCGGCCCCTGACGCCGCAGCCTTCGCCGCCTTCTTGGCCCGCTGCAGCTCCTCAGAGTACTTTGCAACTGTGTCGATCAGCTGTGGCCCATACTTGCCACAAGCAGTCGCGAAAGGAGCAAAGACTACCTGCTGGCCACCCGCACCGACGGGCATCACCCTTGAGACTGCTGCAGGATCAACTTCGATTCCGTGGGCTTGCACCATCGCGAGTGACATTGACGCACCCGCCGCATGGAGCGAATTGTTGAAGCTTGCAGGGATGCCACTGGCAAAGGACTCCACCAGCTCGTCCATATTCTCGATATGTTCAGCCTTGGGCGTTAGCTCTTCTCGGAGGCGACTGAGCATGCCCTTGGCCTTGGAGAGCGTACCAATTGCACGGGGTGAAACTATTTGACAAGGCGGAGGCAGGGCCAACTATATGGCCGGAGCTATACGGCCGGAAAAGTTGCCCCCGCCGTATAGTTAGTCGTTGAACCTTCTGCCTCCCTTGTTCGCTTCTGGTTTTCTTCTAGTATTATTAATATTTCTCAAATAAGCAATTTACGTTGTTTTTGACTCCTTTTATCCACAGTACAACTGCTCCAAGAATTGTATCCATTGGATCCATCATCTGTCCTGATCTTCGTGAAAACAGACATAAAATGTGCGCACGAGCGCCGTAGAATACCAAGATCCTACATATATAATGAAAAATAATAAATGTAAAACATGATGCAAATATGCACTCATCAACTTCCCAAGCTTAGACTCTTGCTCGTCCCGAGCAAGTTTTAGCTTAATGGATGTGATTGATACGTCCATTTTGCATCACTATTTTATGTCATAATTTACTATTATTCATTGATATATTTCATATTAAGATATGATACTTACGTTATTTTATCTATTTTTGCATGATTGATGACTTTTGGAGGATGAACCACCGGAGTCAGGATTCTGATGGAAAAAGCACTATCTAGATGCAATTTTTGCGAAGATCAGAAAATCCTAGAAAATATACGGAAATTCCTATTTTTCCAGAAGATGAAGAATGCCAGAAGGGGAAGTGGAGATGGGCCACAGGGGGCCCACACCACCCCCTGGCGCGGGTCCCCCTGGGCTGCGCCACTAGGTGGTGTGGCCACCCTGGCCCACCTCTGGCATCGCCCTTTGGCGTATATAATCTCCTCGGAAACCTAAAGTTCGGGGAGTGACCATATAAAGATTTCGCCACCTCTATGGGGCAGAAACTACAGAGAGAGAAAGAGCTCTCTAGCAGGCAGAAATCTGCTAGGGAAATTCTTTCCCGAAGAGGGGAGATCGTCGGCATCCACACTGTCATCAAGCTAGACTTCATCGGGATCATCATCATCATCAGCTCCGCCATCATCTCCACCAGTACCATCACCACCACTCCATACCGCTGTGACAATTTGGTTGAATTTTGCATAGTTCTTAGGGGAAACTTTCCCGGTGTTGATTACTTGTTGTAGTTGATGCTATTGAGTGGAACCATTGAATTGTTGTTCATGTTCAGATTGTTACTTATCATTATTTCATCTCTGATCTTGATCCATATGATGTCTCATGAGTAGTTCATTTAGTTCTTGAGGACATGGGAGAAGTCATGTTGTTAGTAGTGGAATTGTGTTGAGAAAGATTTAATAGTTTGATATTTAAGTTGTGGTGCTATTCTTCTAGTGGTGTCATGTGAACATCGACTACATGGTACTTCACCTTTATGGGCCTAGGGGAATGCATTGTGTATTTGGCTACTAATCGTGGGGTTGCCGGAGTGACAGAAACCTAAACCCCCTTGAGGAATCCTTTGCATAAGGGAGTGTAGGATCTTGGAGTTTAAGGTTATGGTTAGGTTTTTATCTTAATTACTTTCTTGTAGTTGCGGTGCTTCCAAGGGGTATAATCACAAGTATGTATTAGTCCTAGTATGGTCAATACATTAGCATAGGTTCACCCATACAACACTTATCCAACCAGAGAATATTAATTAACTATATGAAGCAAAAGCACTTGACAATATTCCCATGTGTCCTCGAGAATGTTTGGTCATCCTAAGTAATACAACCGGCTTGTCCTTTGCTAAGAAAGGATTGGACCACTTACTACAATTATTATTATTGTCTTTTATTTACTTACACTTTATTTATCTGCATTGTCAAAGAAAACCTAAAAATCCGTTTGCTAAGTATTCACAGAGAATTCCTGATCCAAACCACTTGTCAACACCTTCTGCTATCGAAAGTACTACGACACACCCCCTATACTTGTGGATCATCAAGACTATTTTCTGGAACCGCTGCCGGGGAGTGAAGCGCTATTGAAGAGTGGAACTGGTAAAGGAAACTTCTACTGTGAGTATTGTTTATTTTTGTTTGTTACTTTATTTTCAATATGGATAATTCACTTAGTTTCTTATTTCGGAATGCTACTATCACTGTTAAGGTAGTAGATAAACCACCACCTGCTGAAATTGATCCTTTTAAAATTCCTACAAAAATTGTTGATCGTGTTATGGATAACTACTATTTTGGAGATGGAACTGTCCATCCCGGTGATCATTTTCTTTTTATACATGAATTATGCGGATTGTTCCAGTGTGCAGGTATTACAACAGATAAGTTAAGAAAAAAGTTATTATCTGTATCATTGAAAGGCAGAGCTGAAGAATGGTATAAGCTGCTAAAGAATGGTCAATCTCTTGAATGGGAGAAAATCGTACATCTCTTTTATTCCAAATTTTATCCTCCTAGTGAGATTCATAAAGATCAGAATCAATTATATAACTTTTAGCCTCATGATGGAGAGAGTACTGCCCAAGCTTGGGGAGATTGAAGTTACTAATGCTCAAATGTCCTATTCATGAGCTCCCTAATAATATTATTATCAATAACTTTAATGCAAGGCTTTTTATTCATGATAAGGATTTATTGGATGCTTCTTGTGCTGGATCATTTACACGTATGAAATAAGAAGCTAAATGGGATCTTCTAGACCGGATTCAAGACAATGCTGAAGCATGGGAGAATGATAAAGGAAGAAAGTCATGTATAAATTATGATTATGAATGCATTAAATCTTTTATGGGAACTGATGACTTTCATAATATTAGTGTTGCTTATGGTCTTGATTCTCAAAGTATTGCAAATTGTTTTAAGGCGTTTGCCTCTTATATTAAAATTCCTAAAAAGAAATGGAACAAGTATCATGAGCCATATAAAGATATTGTTAATTGTGTTCCTGCTAGAAATACTGAAGTTTATACTACTGATTGTATTTTACCTGAACCTTACATCGAGAAAATACCTTTCCCTGTTAAGGTAAAGGAACATTCTATGATAGCTAGTATGGTTAACAAAAGTACAAAAAAGCTGTAGAACCTGATGAACAAATGTTGAACCTGCAGTAGCAAATGTGAAAGACCTTGTCACTAAAAGTGTAGAAGACGGGAACATTATCCTTTGTAAGGATACTTCTAATATTGTTTCACATCCTAGTAGAACTAGGAAAGCTAGTGTCCCTGTGTTTTCTGCCAGAATAAGTGATCATTACTACTATGGTTCATGTGATAGTTATATCGTTAAATTTATTCATGATGCTGAAAGTTATTAGAGAGAGGGAAAAATGTTTTTATGCATCTCAATAATATTAAGTTTCCTCGCTTTATGCTGAAAGTCTTTATGTTGCACTTGTTTTGCTTTCCTATGCTAGTAGCCTCTGGTTTCAATAATTTATCTTCTTACAAAATTCCCTTGCATAGGAAGTGGGTTAGACTTAAATACGTGTATATTTGCTTGTTGATGCTCTCTTTTACTTCAATTCATATTCTTATGTGAGCATTATTGAAATTTATCATGCCTAACTTAATGACTGTAAAGAAAGAGCTTTTTGGGAGACAACCCATTATATTTTTGCTTCTAGTTTATTTTTGTTTATTTGAGTCTTGGAATTTATTGTTTCTGTAATAACCTCTTCTTATCCTTTTTGTTTGGTTTTTGTGTCAAGATTAGCCTCTAATGAGAGAGAAGTAAGATTTGGGAAAGTTGATGTCCCGAAACAGATTTTTGTGCTTCACTATAAAAAACATGAAAAATCCCAGAACGTCATACTGATCTGTAAATATTTGTGTGCATGCCCCAGGTTATTATTTAACTTTCTTTTGTTTTGCACTTTTTGATTTGAGCAACAGTAGATTTTCGAAAAAATTGATCTTTACCTGCTGGTCTGTTTTGACAGATTTCTGCCATTTTTGCATTTTCCTCTTAAATCGATTTCCTTTTTGAATTCTTTTGGACTTTCGAAAGGAGTTGCTACAGTAGCTTATGTTTTGATGGATTTCAGTTGAAATTGAATCCAAAGGTTTATTATCTTGCATGCACTAATGTTGCTAATGAAGATTGTGTGAAGTTTTGTATGAAAGAAATTTTCAAGTGTTAGGAGAGAATGATGTAATGAGATGAAGAATGGTCAAAAGACTCAGGAATGATATTTTTGAAGATTCTTACAATTAAGATATTGATATTATTCAAGTGGTGACTCCGGAAGAATTTATTAAAGAACAAATTCAAAAACCTGTAGAGTCTGTTTTCGAATAGGTAACAGTTTGTTGAGAAAAGGTCCGCGAAAAACTTTTCAATCTATATTTTTACAGTTTTTATCTAACATGAAAGATAATGAGTCGAAAAAGGGACGAAAACGGGGCCCGGGGGCTCACACCACCCCGTGGCATGGGCCCACCTGGCTGCGCCACCAGGTGTGTGGCCACCCCGGATCCCGTCTCTGACCCGTTTTCTCCCAGTACCTTCCTTTTGTTGTTAAACTTTGTAATATATAATCCCCCGGATCCCTCGAGGTCCGCATATCGTGTTCTTGTCATGTTTTTTTGTTTCGATCTGTTTCTGTCAAGAACTATTCTCAAGTTTAGAAGCACGATGGTCTGCACCAATGATAAGGGCAAGAAGCCTGTGGAGGATGATCTCCAAGACCCCAAGCAGGAGGAGGAGATCAAGGGTGAAGTTGAAGAGCAAGTGAAGGAAGACCAGCATCCACGCACCAGCACCACCATTGCAAGCATTGGTGTGGTGGAAAATCCTGTCAAGCTCAAAAGGAGTGCATGGATGTCCACTGGAGGGAAGGTTCCGCGCCTTTGCTTGGCTTCACAGTCACTTCCTTGACGCATCAAAGAATCCCTTCCATACCCTTATAAATGAGCAGTAATTCCAAAAGATGCCTAAGGAAAAATTACCCTCCAATTGGGATATGCCTCATTCTAACCATGCAAGAAAAGAACACTTAAAGGAGGAAGAGTGGGGAAAGAATCACAAGGGATGGGATTCATAGTCCGACATGATCATGAACCGCATTGAGCACAATTCGGAGTTGATTCGTACTCTCACCTTCGAGATTTAGGATTTGAAGAAATTGATTGAAAACCTTATCGAGAGAACACCACCACCACCGAAGGAGTAATTTTTCATCAGGTTTTGGCATCCCCTTGGTTTGTTCCAAGATTGGGGGAGTGCCGCGGTATCACATCATTATCTTTCATCTTTTTACCTTTTTAGTAGAGTCATATCATGAATAGAGAAGTTATCATATAGGATGGTTTGCATTGTGGAAGTATCTCTCCTCTAGTTAGTTATCTATGTATCCCTTGGTGTGAGTTGCCGTTATGGACTATTAATGAGAAGTTCTATCATTTACTTTTTGCACATCTTATTTTAGTTTGCAATTTTTGTTATATGATTGATCTTGTTGTTAGTATTGGTATCACTTTGGGACCATTAAGTAAATTTAGTTGGTTTTGGCAAACCTAGCTCTGGTCAGTAGCAACACTATTTGAGGATTGAATGGAAAAGAGAAAGGTACTTTTAGAAATATAATTTCATTATCTTTCTTTCTTCATTGGGTCATAAGCTTAGTATTCCCTAGTTAAGATCTTTTGTGTTTCCAAGGAAGATTGCATGATTGTTTCTATCACTTGTATGTTTGTTTGTTTCCTTCAACTCTTATGATTGCAACCCAGCCTTGCTAGCCAAAAACCTATTCTGAGAGGGAATGCTTCTCGTGCATCCAATCCTTGAACTAAAAACCTATGACATTTATGTCCACCATATCTACCTATTAGCATTATTGCTATTCCAAGTAAATTCTCGAGTTTTATCTATCTTCCAAATTAAACTTGTTATGTGAAAATTAGTGATTAAAGCTCTCACAAACTTGATGGCACACTTTATTTTCTTGTACCTAATAAATTTGAACCATTGTGACTATCTTATGAAGCTTGTATGCTTGCAAATTATAAGTTGGGAGTTAGCAAAACCATGTTATCATGGGGTCTGCTTTCAACATTGCACTTATTATTTAGTTGATATCATGTTCTTTTGTTATGGATCCCGGCGGTGTGAGATAAAAGGGAAAACGCCTGGGTGGCTAGCCTAAGCCATGCCTAATCATGGTGGAAACTTGCATCATAACCATAGTGAGAATTATGTGAAGCATCCTCAATAAAAACCTATGCAAATAGCAAATAAAAAGATCGCTGAGATGCTCATTGTTTGTTGCCTTGTCATTTTGATACGGGAAAGCTCCTATGTCATGGGGCAAGGGGTATCCCGTTAGCGGTTCTCCATGATAAACATGTACTTACAATGACAAGAACTTACTTGTGACTAAAGTTGAGTAGCATGAGGTTTGGTACTCATAAGCAAGGGGCATGAGATTTTCAACTTATAAATTGTCAAGCATATCCTCATATTTTTTTCACTTTAACCTTAATAACCTCAGGATGCTTATGGTAGGGGCAACGAGAGCTGAAAGCTAATAAGTACCATAATTTTTGGAAGCTCTTTATGAAACTTGAAATCCCTGCTTCCCTCTATGAAGGGCCTATCTTTTACTTTTTAGTTGATTCAGTAAACCTATTCCTTTCTATCTCAAGCAAGCATTTGAGTTGTTGTGATTCAATCATCCATACGATGATTTATTCAATCATGTTTCTTATGTTCCTTGTTTTGCACGCTGCTCTTAACTGAGTGAATATTACTTTGAAAGCTATCATTGAAAACCCATTATGTTTCACTACTGCAATTTGTTAACCATTCTCTGAGCAAGAACAAAGTTTGCCATTACCAATATGTTTTACTCTGTGTATCTTTATTATGTTTCCCTTACTCATTACAAGTTAAGTTATATAATAGTGAGTTTTTTTCTATTATGATTTGTGTATTGATGAATGTGCTGCTTCTTGTCCGTATTCTCTTTATCGACACTTCACTCCATAAACCTGTGGTCATGTTTATTGAGCTCAGTTTTCGCTTGGGGACAAGCAAGGTCTAAGCTTGGGGGGAGTTGATACGTCCATTTTGCATCACTATTTTATATCATAATTTACTGTTATTCATTGATATATTTCATATTAAGAGATGATACTTATGTTATTTCATCTATTTTTGCATGATTGATGACTTTTGGAGGATGAACCACCGGAGTCAGGATTCTAATGGAAAAAGCACTGTCCAGATGCAATATTTGCGAAGATCAGAAAATCCTAGAAAATATATGGAAATTCCTATTTTTCCAGAAGATGAAGAATGCTAGAAGGGGAAGTGGAGATGGGCCATAGGGGGCCCACACCACCCCCTGGCGTAGGTCCCCCTGGGCCGCGCCACTAGGTGGTGTGGCCACCCTGGCCCACATCTAGCATCGCCCTTTGGCGCATATAATCCCCTCGGAAACCTAAAGTTCGGGGAGCAACCACAAGGGAGTGTAGGATCTCAAAGTTTAAGGCTGTGGTTAGGTTTTTTATCTTAATTACTTTCTTGTAGTTACGGATGCTTGCAAGGGGTATAATCACAAGTATGTATTAGTCCTAGTAAGGTCAGTACATTAGCATAGGTTCACCCACACAACAGTTATCCAACCGGAGAATATTAATCAACTATATGAAGCGAAAGCACTTGACAATATTCCCATGTGTCCTCGAGAATGTTTGGTCATCCTAAGTAATACAACCGGCTTGTCCTTTGCTAAGAAAGGATTGGACCACTTACTACAATTATTATTATTGTCTTTTGTTTACTCACACTTTATTTATCTACGTTATCAAAATACCCCTAAAATTCCATTTGCTAAGTATTTATAGAGAATTCCTGATCCAAACCACTTGTCAACACCTTCTGCTCCTCGTTGGGTTCGACACTCTTATTTATCAAAAGTACTACGATACACCCCCTATACTTGTGTGTCATTAGTGATCCTCGTATTCATAAAGCTGAGTCGATTAAAATAAATAAGGTAGTTGAAGAATGTGTTTATCATATACGATACATAGGAATAAGTTCGTGAATAGTACCTTACTCGAACCATCAGAATAGTATTAGCAAGCTTCCACACCTTAGTTATCAACAGTTTATAAAAGATGAATCTCAACATAATGTAAAATTATCCGATTCAACTGAATGAGTTAACGAGCTAGTCCCAAGTGTTTTAGGACCAACGTATTCACTTGGGATTCAAAATTTTGAAAATGTTTCTTTGTCATACTACAATACAATGGTATATGCCTATTTGCTCTTTGCACGTTCGCTCTTTTTCTTCTTTCCTTTTCTTTTATTTTGCATATATGCTCACACTTTTGTTTTAAGTGTTGTGCAAAGGATCTATCCATATATTCCACCTTATGTAGGAATTCAAAGTTTTAACAATCTCTGTTATCAAATTCCAACTATATATGAAGCATTCTTATGACTTGGAGATTCTACCTCGACTTGTTCTCACTCTATTTTGATAGCACTTTTCATTTTCCTTTGTTCAAGGTTTCTTTTTCAACTTAATTCTATAGATAATTTTTCTTTTGTAAATCAAATCGTAGACTTACATCATATTGACCAAATTATCTTTATGTGTTCCATTCATACCAATGGTGTGGAAGACTCCTTTTGCTATCATCAAGTGCAAGTAAAATCATACTCAAGCCATTCATATATCATTAAAGTAAACACAAACTCCATATTGCTCCATATATAATAATAAACTCGGAATTTCATTAAAGGGATCGACTATTCCTGAAGGGAATTCTAATGATGCAAACTATATTTCTAGTTTGAACTAATGCAAGAACTTTAATATAAAACTTATAAGAAAGATTACAAGGTCTTTCAAGATCTCCCCAAGCTTGGAATCAAGCCAGGTGGGATCAATTAACTCCTTGTGGGTACCTATTCCTCCTCTTGGGTAGATATAGCGTCACCTTCTTATTTTACGTTGCCCTCTTTAACTATGCTTTCAAAGCGAATGCTAAGCTTGGCCATGTCATATTGGAGCTTCAACATTTTCCTCTTGAGGAATTTCTTCTCATTCATCCTTGTTCATTCCCCGCTCAGCTTGTCTCATCATCTCCATCCTTTGTGGGAACATGTCCTCCCAATTTGGGAGAGGCTTGATCTCTGGGCCGGTTGATGACGACGATCCTTTGGGTTCTGCTTCTTTGATCCTCTTCACAGGCTTCTCTTGTTTCTTCTTCTAGATCTTGTTGACATGGAAGGGTTACATGGCTTCGCTGCACGGATGTTGATAAAGGGCTTGTATAGGGATGGCAAAGATCTTTCGAGGTTGGAGGCTGTGGCTCTACGAAAACTTAATGAAAATGGTTCGATGCGATCAACTTTAAAAGGAGGGGTCAAAAACCCTAGCCGCCTTGCGTAATGAGCAACTATACGGGCATAACACGTATAGCTCCCACCGTATAGTTATGAACCGACTATAGATTAGATCTATGGTGGAACTTAACTATATGGCCGGAACTATACGGGCGGAATTTCTTACTCCCGCTGTATAGTTGGTCGTTAAACTCTCTGTAAGCGGAATTTTTTTTTGGAGATGGGTCGATAACTATACGACCGTAACTATACGGGCGGAATCTTTAATCCCGGCCGTATAGTTGGTCGTTAAACTCTCAGTACCCCGAAATTATTTTGTCAAAGGTGTTGACAACTATACGACCACAACTATATGGGTGGAATTTGAATTCTGGTCGTATAGTTGGTCGTTAAACTGTTAGTACCTTTTGTGGATGGAAGGGGTGATGTCGCGCCAACTATACGACTGCAACTATACGACCGGGATTTTTATTCCCGTCGTATAGTTGGTCGTTAAACCTTCTGTGTCCACCAAAAAAAATTCTTTTTCTCCTAGGATTCTTATTAATCTGAAACTTAATGAAATATCAAGTTTTGATAGAAAAATATCAGCTTAGATTTTTGACCAACTTTGGCTTAACCAAACTCAATTTTTCTTTGCTAGAGCATCAAATGTTTCTTGTTTGGCACAATATCCGAATAAAACCATAAATTCAATTTTTAAAAACTTAATCAAACCTTATTTTGCATGGGTTGACTCCCATGAAGTGCTCTTTTATGGTCAATAGCTTGACCGTAGCATTTCTCATTCCTTCTTGAGTTCATTCTTCTTGCAGTTGCCCTTCCTTGTATATTTTTGCTTAATCACTTCTTCTAGAGTGATCAACTCTATGGTGACTGCACTTATATCTTCTCTTACTCGATAATGTTTCAAACGCTGTCCATTTACCACCCATGCAAGAGAGGGTGTTTTTCCTTGGAGCTTCACTGCTCCCGATGGGTAAGCTTCTTCAAATATGTATGGTCCTTCCCACTTTGATCTGAGCTTTCTTGGAAACAACTTAAGACAAGAATTATAGAGCAACACTTTATCTCCACTTTTAAAAGTCTTATTCTCTATTTTTCTATCATGCCATATTTTCACTTTTTCCTTAAACAGTCTAGCATTCTCGTAGGCTTCACTTCTAAACTCATCTAAAGCATGAATATCTAATAAACGCTTTTCTCCAGCTGCTTTAAGATCATAATTTAGGTTCTCGATCACCCAGAAAGCTTTGTGTTCCAATTCTAAAGGTAAATGGCATGCCTTACCGTACACCATCTTGTAAGGTGTCATACCCATTGGATTTTTGAAAGCAGTACGGTATGCCCATAGAGTGTCATTTAACTTGCATGACCAATCTTTTCTTGATTTGTCCACCGTCTTCTCGAGTATGGTCTTCAATTCTCTATTAGAGAGTTCCACTTGACCACTCGTTTGAGGATGACATGGTGAGGCAACACAGTGGGTTACTCCGTATTTGCTGAGGATTTTCCTGAAAGTTCCGTTCATAAAATGAGAAACACCATCAGTAATTAAAAATCTAGGAACTCCAAATCTGGGAATATGACATCCTTAATCATCTTTACTGAGGTAGCTGCATCTGCATGATTTGTTGGAATAGCTTCAACCCATTTAGTAACATAGTCATCAGCAACAAGAATATGAGTATAACCATTAGACTCTATAAATGTTCCCATGTAATCCATTCCCCATACATCAAAGGGTTCAATTATGAGACTATAATTCATTGCCATTTCTTGTCTCCTACCTATATTACCTCTTCTTTGGCAAGCATCACAATATTCCACATACGTGTGTGCATCCTTTAATAAGGTGGGCCAATAGAATCCAGATTGAAGTACTTTTGCAGCAGTTCTATTACCTGCAAGATGCCCTCCATACGGACTGTCATGAAAAGTTTTCAATATTGCATTCATCTCATGGTTAGGAACACACTTCCGTATCATTCCGTCAAGTCCATGATGATATAGATATGGATCGTCCCAAAAGTAATATTTAAGATCATTAAAGAATTTCATTCTTTGATTTCTTAACATACCCGGAGGTATAAATTTTGTTGCTAGATAGTTAGCATATATAATATGCATACCAAGGATTAGCAATTTCAATGTTTGCTAAATATTCTCCCGGAAATGACTCATTAGTAGGCACGGGGTTATTAATTATTCCCTCCATCCTAGAGAGATGATCTGCTACTGGGTTATCTTTACCCCTCCTATCTACTATTTGCAAATTATATTCTTGTAGTAATAAAACTCACCTAATCAACCTGGGCTTATCATCCTTTTTCACAAGGAGGTAACGCAAAGCTTGGTGATCCATATGAATTATCACCATAGAATTAATTATGTAAGATCTAAATTTGTCGCAAGCAAAAATTATAGCTAGAAACTCTTTTTCTATAGTAGCATAGTGTTTCTGAATCTTATTAAGAGGTCTACTAGCGTAATGAATAACATTCAAATTCTTTCATATCGCTGTCCCAACATAGCACCTAAAGCATAGTCACTAGCATCACACATGATTTCAAAAGGTTCATCCCATTTTGGGGATTGCATAATAGGTGCTGAAACTAGTTTATTCTTAAGGTTCTCAAAAGCTTCAATGCATTCATGATCTAAATAGAATGGAGTTTCCTTATCAAGAAGATTGGTGAGGGGCATAGCTATGTTAGCAAAATCCTTTATAAACCGCTTATAAAAACCTGCATGTCCAAGAAACATTTTTAGATTTTTAATGTCCTAAGGCATTGGAAGATTTTCTATAGCATTTATACTAGTTCTATCTATTTCTATTCCCTTCTCCGAAACTTTATGCCCAAAAAATTTACCTTCTCTTTCCATGAAACGGCATTGTTCCCAATTAAAAACCAAGTTTGATTTCCTACATCTCTGCAAGACTTTGGTTAGATTGTAGAGGCAATTAACAAAAGTTGTTCCACAAACAATAAACTCATCAAAAATCTTTAGAACACACTCCTGAAAAGTTCCCGCTGCATTACATAAGCCAAACATAATTAATCTATAAGCATATGTGCCATAAGGACAAGTGAAAGTTGTTTTTTCTTGATCTTCCGGCTGTATGGCAATTTGAGAATATCCAGAATAACCATCAAGAAAACAAAAGTAAGAATTATTACTAAGTATTTCTAAAAATTTATCCATGAATGGTATAGGTTTATGATACTTTTGTGTATCACAGTTTAGCTTCCTAAAATCAATGCACATACAATATCCTATTATGGGCCTTACAGGAACTAGCTTACCATCCTCATTCATAGCAGCATCAAGACCACCTTGTCTTGGTATGCAATGAGCTGGGCTAACCAACTTACTATTGGAAATAGGATATATTATGCCAGCATCTAGTAAGCGTGTAACCTCTTTTCTTACTACTTCTTTCATCTTCGGATTAAGTCTTCTTTGTGTATCTACTATAGGTTCAACATCATCAAGCATGGTAATCTTATGTGCTACGATAGATGGATCTATTCCTTTAATATCACTCAATGTATACCCAAAAGCTTCACGATGCTTAACCAAGACTGAAATGAGTTTATTTGTTTCATTTTCCGATAGATTCTTGCTAATAATAACAGGACATTTATTTTCATTATCTAAAAACTCATACCTCATATTGTTTGGAAGTTTTTTCAATTCTATTGGTGGAGGCTCTTCATCTCCTTTTCTTACCAGTTCCTCATAGTCATGTGGATTTCGTGCTTCCGGAATT
The DNA here is from genome assembly GCA_910589775.1 of Avena eriantha. Taxonomy (NCBI): domain Eukaryota; kingdom Viridiplantae; phylum Streptophyta; class Magnoliopsida; order Poales; family Poaceae; genus Avena; species Avena eriantha. The sequence goes on from OU342745.1 coordinate 541,655,908, forward strand.
GAATCAAGGTAAGCATCCATGTCTTCTTTCTCCTCATCATCTGGTGCTTCCTCCTAGTTAATCAGACTCCTCTCTCGACAATCGTCTTCTCTTCCTTGATATCCTCCACTTCATATGGCCTCTTCTTTAGTTTGGCAAAGTGGAATGTCATTTCCTCTTCTCCAAACTTCAGTGAAATAGTCTCCTTCTTATTATGAACTCGAGCTTTGGTGATGGAAATAAAAGGCCTACCTAAAAGGATAGGACAAAAAGAATCTCGAGCCATATCAACAATATGAAAATCAAGGGGGTACATGAGTGATCGAATAAAGACATAGATATTTCTGATTACTCCTTCCGGTTTTATATTGGTTCTATTAGACAATTTAATAGTAGTGTCTACCGGTTCCACATCTAGATTATTTAAATTGTAGCGGAGTTCCTCATAAAGCGATGAAGGCATAATATTTATAGTGGAAACTGGCTCACAAATTCCATATAAGAAAGTTTCTCCACGATATATAGGGGTAATTGGTTTAGAAGTTTCGTTACCTCGAACCTTACCTTTGATGAATTCTTAGGTTTCAAGGTCTAGCATAACCACTTCATCGTCCACTATTCGTGCTTCCATAAGATCCTTTAGTATAACATTATTTATATTGGTAGCTTTGGGGTTCCTTTCTGGTTTCTTTGATCTCTTCTTTATTCGTTCTTCCTCTTTTTGCCTTTTTCAATGATCCCTTCAATAGGTATTGAGGAGAACTCTTCCATCAGCGCTCTTGCGCGCTTATTTTCTTCAAGGGGTTTACGGGTTTCCCATTCTGTAGGTACCTGCAAATGTCCTACATAATTCTCAATAATTTTCTTTAGTGAGTAAGAATCAATACCGAGGGTTTTAATCATTGCATCTGTCCTCTCATCTGCAAGGAAATCGTTAATGCAAGCATATTCTGAAAAACTATTTGTAATATTTTCTTTATCTTTAAGATTTTCCATTCCTTCTTTCATTTTTATTATTAGTTTCCATGCTTCATCATAGGTATAAGATAGAAAACTACCATTAGAAGCAGTGTCTAGATTCATCCTATTTTCAATATTTAGCCCTCCATAAAGGTATGAGTGATTAACCAATCAGGCAAACAATGATGGGGGGCATTTATCTAGGTAACTTTTATACCTTAGATATCCTTCATATAAGCCCTCACTAGGATTATTTTTGAAACTGATAATAATACCTCTCATCCTGTGAGCTTTGCTTTCAGAATAATATTATATAGGAATTTGGTTGTCAATTCCTCCCAAGTCCTTAGTGCTTCTGCAGAAAAAGATCTGTACCAGTCGCAAACATTATTAGAGAGAGTTTGTCTAAACAACTGGGTTTTAACCATATTGAGATTACAATCATCAAAAATAAAGGAACTGAGAATGTCTTCAAAGAATTGTAAGTGTCCATATGGACTTTCTTCATTGGTTCCTGCAAATTTCTTAGAATGCAATAATTCAAATAATAAAGGATCAATCTCGATTCCATCCGGATTTATGCTTTTATTGATAGCTATAAAGGCATCCATGGGCGATCCCATTTTCCTTACTGCCTCAAGCTGGTTTAAATTCTGAGTGTTGTCCATTGTTGCGGTCCTGCAACTCAAGTAACAAATTAGTACAACGAAAGTAAATAACTAAAAGTAAAGTGACTTATAGCGCTAAGCTCCCCGGCAACAGCGCCAGAAAATAGCTTGATGACTGCAAGTGCACAAATCGGTTGTAGCTAGATTTGAAATAAAGATATCAATCCCATAGGGAGTAGTAGGGAAAAGACTAAAATGCTTTTAGTTATAGCTAAACGAAGTACTTAATAAATAACTTTAAGATGCAAGATAAGTAGAGTTGTTTTTGGGTTTTTGGTTGAACAAGGTAATTTAAAGTAAAGCAAAACTTAATGCAGAAAGTAAGAATCGTGTGTGTAATAGAACTTTGGAACTACATTAGGAGAAAGGCGTTCTCGGGGAATAGTGGATACACCACTAGCAATTTAGACTAGGCAATCAAGATTATTATAACGAATATTATCATAATGTGTATGTACATGGGAGGAGCTCCATATATGGACTATTTTCCAGTAACCGCTGCACACATCGTCCTCATAACCACACCAGACGGTAATCGACATCAATCGAGTTACTCTGCTATTAAGGGATCTCTCTCGTGGCATGGACATGGCTTGGTGAGTTCTCCTTGATACCCCCAAGTTAGTATGTAAGGATTGATAACAGCTTTATAGTCACAATAAGTGTTATCATCCCTCCGTCTACCAACAAGTAATCCCCTTCATCGAGTCCCCATAAGACGCAAATATTAAGGAGGTGCACAACTCCCAATATCAAGATGAAGACAATTAACATATACACATAATGATGTATAACATAATAATCTCTATCTCATCTTAATCATATGATAGGGTTTCTCCATCTCCCCAAGAACTAGAGATCTACTAATACATGGAGGCAATTAACATCATAGCAATGGTAATGGAAACAATCATAGGTGAATAGTACTTGTATAAATCCACAATGAGTACATGAATTACAACAAGATCTAGACAAGATGTAGATGGGATGGATGGTGACGTGGGCATACCTTACAGGTACTTGAGCTTGGCATATATGGTCCAGTCTGACAGAAGCCCACGGCATTACCAGGGCCCAATCCAGGATTCAGGTGACCCACGGAGACTCCGATTGCGTGCGGCACAAGGCGAAGCTTAAGATAGAAAGTTTAAAGGGACAAACCCTAACCTATAACCGACTCGACTTGCTACCGAGACCTATTCTATCGATATAAAGGCTAGGAGGGGGTTGAGAGGAGGACAATCACAACCCTAGTTTCCACAACCTCGCCAGATTGCATCTGCGCACCCCCTGTAACTTTCGACTCCCTCGATAATTCCAAGAGAAGACAAGCAGAAGTAGGGACCTCTATAAGGCCTGAACCTGGGTAAACCTTGCGTCCCTGTGTGCTTGTTTGCTAGTCGATTTATGCCTCCAACGCTCCCTCCTTCTCCAAAACCCAAGTACATAACAATGGGCATTGATGAGTTTAACCCTCGTCAATTGGCGCCGTCTGTGGGAATTGGGAGTGCTGATGTCGCGGCTTCTTTGGCCCTACCAACCGTGATCTACAACTCTGCAACAACAGAAATTTGCCTCCTCTTTGGTGCCTTCGACTTCACCATCCACACGTTGGCCACTCGCCTGGCTTTCGTGTCTGTGGGCGAAGGGATTGGCCTGGCGATCGGGAGTTTGCGCTTCCAAGTTGGTCAGCTGGGCACACTTCGCCTCCCTGACCAACCAACGGTTCCTGCAATTGCTCCAGCATCCTGGTTTCCACCGCTAATCGGCTCCCTAAGCGAACTCAACGCCCCGACAACAGTCGGGAGCACGGACAACGACAACAGTCGCGAATCCGATCTGGGTGATCTGGCCATAGAGGATGGAGCCTACGGCTCTGGATCTGAAATCTGTGGAAGCAACATCTTCCCCAATCACTACATGTGCGCCGTCATCAACACCGACGACACCGACGTCAATCGCGACAACGTCCGTACTAGTCCGTCTAATAGTGGCATCCCAGTCGCGAATGGTGGTCCTGCCAACAGCATGCCCACCAACAATGGGACAAAAGGAGACCCACATCTCACGGCGAATGAGCGCACCAAAGAGGGCATGCTGATCAAGCTCAATGATAACGAGTGGGCCCGCTGTCGAGAAGCTCTGTGGGGCAATCCCCTGCTCTCAAACTCATCACAAGACATGTTGATGGGTTACCATTGGCTGCTCAAGGAAGAATACGAGCACCAACAACAAGTAATCGCGCAGCTCGACGCACGCATAAAGGCAGCGGATGAGTCGCCTTCAGCGGGCTCAGCTCTCTTCCATGGGAGGATCCTCCTCCAAGGGCAACGACCACGTGGCCGCCAAACGGTGCTCTCGATTGGCCCATCTCACCGACAAGGAGCAAGAAGAGGGTACATGAGTCCTCTACTTCTCGTCTATGATAGTGGATACATGGGGCAACGTGCTCCCGAAGACACCGCAAGCGGCGGTGACGGCACCCACCATGTACCTCCCCAATAACCAGCCTCCGGCTGGGGATCCGCGAGCTACCATGCACCGATCTACGTTCGCAGGCTTGGGGCTAGTCGAATATGCCCTCATCAAGGATCCAACACCAGACCCGAAGAAGAACAGGCTCTGGCCAAACGCTACTCTTCACCCTCCTCCAGCGATGATAGCCACAACTTGTCTCGGCGGCGCCGCTCACGGTGGCACGACCGCGACTACGACGCGTGTGATGACATCACACAGCGCAAGGTCGAAAATATGCGCGCGAGGCGTGCCTGTTCGACTGACTCGGAGATGACGGGATCAAGCTCTGCGGCGCCAGCTGCTTCAGCAGAGCCATCAGGCAGAAGCGAATGCCTAAGGGGTTCAAACTCCTATCAGAGAACCAAAAATTCGACGGCCTACAGGACCGGAAGATCTGGCTGGAGGATCACATCTCCTCCGTCAGGCTGCATGGCGGAACCACGAGCACGGAGATGCAATGCCTCCAGCTACAGTTGCAATGTGCCGCCCGTGCATGGCTCAACAATCTCCTGCGCGGATCCATTCACAACTGGGAAGAACTAGTCTACAGTTTCGTGCGAAACTTCAAGGAGACTTACAAAAAGGTCCGCATCAATCGAAGAATTACGAGGCTGCTACCAGAAGACCTGCGAGCCGGTCCGCTTCTATATCCAGAGGTGGGCCATCATAAAAAATTCCATAGAGGACATCTCTGAGGATCGCGCAATTGATACGTTCAACAATGGCGTGCGCCGAAGTGAGCTCAGGGAGGAGCTGGGCCGCTCGAAGCCCAAGACAATCGACCACCTGATGGAGATCGGGAATCGGTGGGCCGATGGAGAGGACTCGGTGAAAAACCGTGTCCACTTCGATGATGATGATGACCTCGGCCGCATACGTGATTGTCGAGGAAAACGTCGAATGAGTGGATACGAGGACCGCGAAGAAGTCAACATGGTCGCGGCCGGCTACGTCGATAAACATAGCGACAACCGCAACAACGGGTACCGCAGTGGTGGATACCACGATAGAGGAAAAACCACGCAAGTGTGGCAGCGCCGCACTCGCGATGAGGCACCTGGAACATCTATCCAGGACAAATTGTCCGGACCGTGCAACATACACTTCTACATAGACAAGCACGATGGCAAGAAAAAATCTAGCCACCTACTAAAGGACTACCGCAAGTTCCTCAAGCTCCACGAAGGCCTGGCCCAGATGACTCCTGACGCGATTAACCAAGGCTATGGAGCTGCCCCAGGCGCCGTGGCTCATGGAGCACCTCGACCACCACTCGGGCCACCACCACCAGTGGCTGAACCAGTCCAGAACCATGGAGGCGAGCCATACCCTCGACCACTAGGGAACATGGGGATGATCCAAAAAGGATGTCCCTCCAATCGAGTGCAGAAGGCAATCACTCGCCAAGTCAATCTGGCGACGAACTCTCCGCCCTCCACCACTGAGTACCTTAGTGGAAGCGAGTCATGCATCACCTTCGACAAGCGCGATCACTCGCGCCAAGTTCCTCGCTGATACGTCCATTTTGCATCACTATTCTATATCATAATTTATGATTATTCATTGATATATTTCATATTAATACATGGTACTTATGTTATTTCATTTGTTTTTGCATGGTTGATGACTTTTGTAGGATGGACCGCTGAAGTCGGGATTATGATGGAAAAGGCACTGTTTCGAGGCAAAATTTGCGAAGATCAGAAAATTCCGGGAAATATATGGAAAATCCTATTTTTCCAGAAGATGAAGGAAGCCAGAAGGGGGAGCGGAGATGGGCCCACACCACCCCCTAGCGCGGGCCACCCTAGGTCGCGCCACCAGGTGGTGTGGCCATCCTGGCCCATCTCTGGCTCTGCTCTTTGGCATATTTAATCCTTCCGAAACCCTAAGACTCGAGGAGCGACCACAGAAAGATTCCGCCACCTCTGCGGGCAGAAAACTATAGAGAGAGAGAAAGAGCTCTCCGACAGGCAGAAATCTACCAGGGAAATTCCTTCCCGGAGAGGGGAGATCGTCGCCATCAACACCACCATCAAGCTGGACTTCATCGGGATCATCATCATCATCTCCATCATCATCTCCACCAGCACCATCATCACCACTCCGTACTGCTGTAACAATTGGGTTGAATCTTGCATAGTTCTTAGGGGAAACTTTCATGGTGTTGATTACTTGTTGTAGTTGATGCTATTGAGTGGAACCATTGAATTATCGTTCATGTTCAGATTGTTACTTATCATTATTTCATCTCTGATCTTGATCCATATGATGTCTCGTGAGTCGTTCGTTTAGTTCTTGAGGACATGGGAGAAGTCATGTTGTTAGTAGTGGAATTGTGTTGAGAAAGATTCAATGGTTTGATATTTAAGTTGTGGTGTTATTCTTCTAGTGGTGTCATGTGAACATCGACTACATGATACTTCACCTTTATGGGCCTAGGGGAATGTATTGTGTATTTGGCTACTAATCACAGGGTTGCCGGAGTCACGGAAACCTGAACCCCCGTTAGGAAACCCTTTGCACAAGGGAGTGTAGGATCTCAAAGCTTAAGGCTATGGTTAGGTTTTTTTTATCTTAATTACTTTCTTGTAGTTGTAGATGCTTGCAAGGGGTATAATCACAAGTATGTATTAGTCCTAGGAAGGTCAGTACTTTAGCACAGGTTCACCCACACAACACTTATCCAACTAGAGAAGATTAATCAACTATATGAAGCGAAAGCACTTGACAGTACTCCCATGTGTCCTCGAGAACGTTTGGTCATCTTAAGTAATACAACCGGCTTGTCCTTTGCTAAAGAAAGGATTGGGCCACTTGCTGCAATTATTATTATTGTCTTTTATTTACTCATACTTTATTTATCTACATTATCAAAAACCCCTAAAAATCCGTTTGCTAAGTATTTTTAGAGAATTCCTGATCCATACCACTTGTCAACACCTTCTGCTCCTCGCTGGGTTCGACACTCTTACTTATCAAAAATACTGTGATACACCCCTATACTTGTGGGTCATCAAGACTATTTTCTAGCGTCGTTGCCGGGGAGTGAAGCGCTATTGAAGAGTGGAGCTGGTAAAGAAAACTTCTACTCTGAGTATTGTTTACTTATGTTAGTTAATTTATTTCAATATGGATAATTCACTTAGTTTCTTATTTCGTAATGCTACTACCACTGCTAAGGTAGTAGATGAACCTCCACCTACTGAAAATGATACTTTTAAGATACCTACAAGAATTATTGATCGTGTTATGGATAACTACTATTTTGGAGATTGAACTGTCCATCCCGGTGATCATTTGGTCATTATACACAAACTATGCGGGTTGTTCAAGTGTGCAGGTATTACACCAGATCAAGTCAACAAGAAGTTATTCTCATTATCACTAAAAGGAAGAGTTGAGGAATGGTATAAGCTATTGAAGAATGGTCAAGCTCTTGAATGGGAGGAAGCTGTACCTCTCTTTTATTCAAAACTTTATCCTCCTAGTGAGATTCATAAAGATCGGAATCAAATATACAACTTTTGGCCTCGTGATGGAGAGAGTACAGCTCAAGCTTGGGGGAGATTGAAGTTACTAATGCTCAAATGTCCTATTCATGAGCTCCCTAACAATATTATTATCAATACCTTTTATGCAAGACTTTCTCTTCATGATAAGGATCTATTGGATGCTTCTTGTGCTGGATCATTTACACGCATGGAAGAAGAAGCTAAATGGGATCTTCTAGACCGTATTCAAGACAATGTTGAAGCATGGGAGAATGATAAAGGAAGAAAGTCAGGTATAAATTATGATTATGAATGCATTAAATCTCTTATGGGAACTGATGACTTTCATAATATTAGTAATGCTTATGGTCTTGATTTTCAAAGTATTGCAAATTATTTTAAAGCTTTTGCTTCTTATATTGAAATTCCTAAAATGAAATGGAATAAATATCATGAGCCATATAAAGATATTGCTAATTGTGTTCCTGCAAGAGATACCGAAGTTTATGCTGCTAATCATATTTTACCTGAACCTTCCATTGAGAAAATGCTTTTCCCAATCAAGGTAAAGGAACATTCTATGATAGCTAGTATGGTTAATGAAAGTACAAATAAAGCTGTTGAACCTTATGAACAAATAACTGTTGAACGTAATAGCAAATGTGAAAGATTTTGTCACTAAATATGTAGAAGATGGACACACTATCCTCTGTAAGGATACTTCTAATATTGTTTCACAAAGTAGAGTTAGGAGAGCTAGTGTCCTTGTTTTTCTGTTAGAATAAGTGATCATTGCTACAATGGTTCATGTGATAGTTATATCGTTAAATTTATGCACGATACTTAAAGTTACTATGAGAGAGGGAAAATTGTTCTTATGCATCTCAATAATATTAAGTTTCCTCGTTTTATGCTGAAAGTCTTTATGTTGCACTTGTTTTGCCTTCCTATGCTAGTAGCCTCTAGTTTCAACAATTTATTTTCTTACAAAATTCCTTGGCATAGGAAGTGGGTTAGACTTAAAAATGTGAATATCAGCTTCTTGATGCTCTCTTTTACTTCAATTCATATTCTTATGTGAGCATCATTGAAATTTATCATGCCTATCTTAATGGCTATAAAGAAAGAGCTTTTTGGGAGACAACCCAATATATTTTTACTTTCAGTTTGTTTTTGTTTATTATAGTCTTGGAAGTTATTGCTTTTGCAATAACCTCTCCTTATCCTTTTGTTTGGTTTTTGTGTCAAGATAAGCCTCTAATGAGAGAGAAGTAATATTTGGGGAAGTTGCTGTCCCAAAACAGATTTTTGTGCTTCACTATAAAAAAATCGTTAAAAATCCCAGAACGTCGTACTGATCTGTAATTTTTTTGTGTGCATGCCCCAGATTATTATTTAACTTCTGTTAGTTTTTTACTTTTTGATTTGAGCAATAGAAGATTTTCGAAAAAATTGATCTTTACCTGCTGGTCTATTTTGACATATTTTTGCTACTCTTGCATTTGCCTCTTAAAATCGATTTCCTTTTTGAATTCCTTTTGGGTTTTCAGAAGGAGTTGCTACAGTAGCTTATGTTTTGATGGATTTCCGTTAAAATTGAACTTAAAGGTTTATTATATTGCATGCACTAATGTTGCTAATGAGAATTGTGTGAAGTTTTGTGTGAAAGAAATTTCCAAGTTGTAGGAGAAAATGGTGTAATAAGACGGTGAATGGTCAGAGACTCAAGCAATATGTTTATGAAGATGAAGATATTGATGTTATTCAAGTGGTGTCTCTAGAAAATTTTATGAAAGACCAAATTCAGATACCTGCAGAGTCTGTTTTCGAATAGGTAACAGTTCTGGTAAGAAAAGGTCCGTGAAAAATCTGTCAATTTATATTTTTGCTGTTTTTATCTAACATGGAAAGCAATGAGTAGAAAGAGGGACGGAAACGGAGCCCGGGTGTCTCACACCACCCCGTGGCGTGGGCCCACCTGGTCGCACCACCAGGGGTGTGGCCACCCCAGAGCCCGTGTCTGACCTGTTTTCTCCCAGTACTTTCCTTTTGTTGTTAAACTTCATAATATATAATCTCCCGGATCCCCTGAGGTTCGTATATCATGTTCTCATCGTGTTTTCATTTCGATATGTTTCTGTCAGGAAGTATTCTTAAAGTTTAGAGGCACAATGGTCTCCGCCAACAATAAGGGCAAGGAGCCTGCAGAAGATGATCTCAAAGACCTTGAGAAGGAGGAGGAGATCGAGAGTGAAGTTGAAGAGGAGGCAAAGGAAGACCAGCATTTGCACACCAGCACCACCATTGCAAGTATTGGAGTGGTGGAAAATCCCGCCAAGTTCAAAAGGATTGCACGGATGTCCACTAGAGGAAAGGTTTCGCGTCATTGCTTGGCTTCACGGTCACCTCCTCCACGCACCAAGAATCCCTTCCATACCCTTATTCATGAGCAGCAATTCCAAAATACGCCCAAGGAAAAATTACCCTCCAATTGGGATATGCCTCGTTCTAACCATGCAAGAAAAGAACACTTCAAGGAGTAAGAGTGGGGAAAGAATCGCAAGAGCTGGGATTCACAATCCGACATTATCATGAACCACATCGAGCACAATTCGGAGTTGACTCTTATTCTCACCTTCGAGAGTGTGGACTTGAGGGAATTGATTGAAAATCTCATCGAGAGAACACCACCACCACCAAAGGAGTAATCCATGATCAGGTTTTGGCATCCCCTTGGTTTTTTCCAAGCTTGGGGGAGTGTCGCGGTATCATATCATTATCTTTTATCTGTTTACCTTTTCAGTAGAGTCATGTCATGAATATAGAAGTTATCATATAGGATGGTTTGCATTATGGAATTATCTCCCCTCTCGTTAGTTATCTATGTATCCCTTGGTGCGAGTTACCATTATGGAATATTAATGAGAAGTTTTATCATTTACTTTTTGCACATCTTATTTTAGTTTGCAATTTCTGTTATATGATTGATCTTGTTGTTAGTATTGGTATCACTTTGGCATCATTAAGTAAATTTAGTTGCTTTTGGCAAACCTGGCTCGGTCAGTAGCAACACTATTTTGAGAATTGAATGAAAAAGATAAAAGTACTCTTAAGAAATATAATTTCATCATCTTTCTTTCTTGATTGGCTCATAAGATTAGTATTCTCTAGTTAAGATCTTTTGTGCTTCCAAGGAAGATTGCATGTTTGTTTTTATCACTTGTATGTTTGTTTGTTTCCTTCAACTCTTATGCTTGCTACCCAGCCTTGCTAGCCAAAAACCTGTACTGAGAGGGAATGCTTCTCATGCATCCAATCCTTAAAACAAAACCTATGCCATTTGTGTCCACCATACCTACCTATTAGCATTATTGCTATTGCAAGTAAATTCATGTTTTTATCTACCTTCCGAATTAAACTTGTTATGTGAAAGTTAGTGATTAAAGCTCTCACGAACTTGATGGCACACTTTACTTTCTTGCACTTAATAAACTTGAACCATTGTGCCCATCTATGTTGTGTATATGCTTGCATTTTGTAAGTTGTGAATTAGCAGAACCATGTTACTTATCATGTTCTTTTGCTTATGGATCCTGGCGGTGTGAAATGAAAGGGGAGCTTGTAAGGCTCATGGAGTTCGTATATGTGTTAGAGAAATGCCTGGGCGGCTAGTCTAAGCCATGCCTAATCATGGTGGAAACTTGCAGCATAACCATAGTGAGCAATCTGTGAAGCATCCTGATGACCCACACGTATAGGGGGCGTATCGCAGTATTTTCGAGGGAAGTGAAACCCAATTTATTGATTCGACACAAGGGGAGCCAAAGAATATTTATAAGCCTTAACAATCGAGTTGTCAATTCAGCTGCACCTGGAAACAATCTTGCTCATAGCAGTTTATCAGTAGCAACAGTTCTGTAGTAGGAATAGCAAAGTAACTGTAGTAGTAAAGTAAAGACAGCAGCAACAATAGCAGTAAATAGTGGGATTCGAGTGCAGTAGGCATAGGGATGGATGGACGGGCGTTGCATGGACAAGACAATTCACATAGCAATCAGAACATAGGGCAATTGTAGATAAATAAGATAAATCATCCAAGTACTAGATAATCCTGGGCATGTGTTCCATATATAGTCATACGTGCTCGCAATGAGAACTTGCACAACATCTTTTGTCCTGCCAGCCCGTTTGCAGCGGGGCCTCTAGGGAACTACTGGCAATTAAGGTGCTCCTTTTAATAGAGCACCGGAGCAAAGCATTAACACTCTGTGAACACATGTGATCCTCACATCAAAGCCATTCCCTTCCGGTTATCCCGATTTCTGTCACTTCGGGGCCATAGGTTCCGGACATCAACGTGTGTACACAACTTGCAGATAAGACCAAAAACAATACTATCATAATGAATCAATAACATGTTCAGATCTGAAATCATGGCACTCGGGCCCTAGTGACAAGCATTAAGCACAACAAGTCGCAACAAAGTCATAAAGCACTAATAAAAGATACTAGGCACCATGCCCTAACAATCTAATGCCATTACATGAACAATCTCATCCAATCCCTACCATCCCCATAGCCTACAGCGGGGAATTACTCACTCATAGATGGGGGAAACATGGATGGTCGATGGAGAAGCGATGGTGATGATGATGGCGATGATCTCCTCCAATTCCCGTCCCGGCAGGGTGCCAGATCAGAGTTTCTGGTGCTGTTTCGTGGAATCTGGTGGTGGCGGTGGAGCGGAACTCCTTCGGGAAAAACGTCGAACCCCTGGAGTTTTTAGGTCAGAAGGCTCCTTATAGGCGAAGAGAGAGGTCGAGGGGGTGCCTGGGGGGCCCACACCACCCCCTGGCGCGGCCTGGCCTGGCCCGCACCAGCAGGTGGTGTGGCCACCCCTGGCTCTTCTCCATCTCGTATTCTGGCTCCTAGAGTCTTCAGGTGAAATAGGATTTTTGGCATATTTTCCGGGATTTTTCCTGATAGTTGATTTTCTGCACAAAAAGTAGACACCAGGGCAATTCTTCTGAAAACAGCGTCAGTCCGTATTAGTTGTATCCAAATCACACAAGTATAGAGGAGAAACAATAGCAAAAGTATTCGGGAAAGTAGATACGTTTGGGACGTATCAACTCCCCCCAAGCTTAGCTTATTGCTTGTCCTCAAGCAATTCAGTTGAAAACTGAGTGCGATAAAAGAACTTTCACGAACAAATTTGCTTCATAAGATGTAAATATTATCAGCAATGTGATCAACTACTTAGACAATTCATAATAAAGAGTATGCACCTAGTCTACTTAATAGTCATTGCAAGCTATGAAGAGATTCCAACTCAAGAATAATAAGTAGCATGAGGCACAAACATAAGCAACATTACAATGCTCATAGAAAGGTATGATAGAGTGGTATCTCGCTTGCCTTTGATTATGAATGTCAAGGCACCTCTGAAGTTCAAGTGATGACTAGAAGTAAAGATATCAAGGATACAAGCATCAAAGTCATAACACAAATAATCAAGTAATGGAACAAACACAAAGAAGGACAACTATGCTCTCAAGAAGGTGCTCAAAGAAAATGTGGAGACTCAACAAGTAAAATAAAAGGTTTTGAATAATTTGAAAGGCTTCCAAATGCTGAAAGTATGGTACTCATTAGCTTTGAGCTCTCATTGCCCCTGTCATAAGCATATTTAATGTGGTTAAGGTGAAAGTGAGGTCCAATCTGAGTTATATGCTTGACAGACTATAAACTGAAAATCCCAAGTCCCTTGAGTACGAGGGTCGCTCCTCATGCTACTCAACTTTAGTTACCGGTAAGTTCTTGTCATCATAAGTATGTGCGTATCATTGAGAACCGCCAACGGGGTACCCCTTGCCCGATGATACGGAAGAATCCCCATATCAAAATGACAAGGCAAGCAGACAATGAGTATCTCAGCAATCTTCTTATTTACCATGGGAAAATGGTGCTTTTTCTCTCTTTCCTCTTTTCATAAAACTCCCTTTTTTTCTTTTTCTCAATAGCTATCTCTCTTTTTTTATAAGAAGAATGCTTCATAGATATCATTATGGTTACGCTGCAGGTTTCCACCATGTCAGCATGGATTAGGCCCGCGGCCCAAGCGTTTCTCTAACACACATACATAACTCCATGGACTTACAAGCTCCCCTTTTATTTCACACCGACGACATCCGCAAACAAAAGAGCAAGGTATCAACTGGGTATATATTTACAAGTGTTGAAAGCATTCCCCGTGACAGCACGGTTCTGCTAATCCCCAGCCTATAATTTGCAAGCATATAACTTTCATGGAGAGTTCACAATGGTTCAGGTTTATTAAGTGCAGGAAATAAAGTGTGCCATCAAGTTCGTGAGAGCTTTACTAACTAATTTTCTCATAACAAGCAAACATTTTATTCGGAAGAAAACAAAGCATATTGAATATGCACGGAAGTAGAAAATGATGCTAATAAGTAGGTATGGTGGACACTTTGGAAATATTGGGTTTAGGGAGTTGGAAACTTGAGTAAAACACTCAGTGGAAGTGAAGGCTAGCAATAGTAAGGGAGCGACAAACGAGAGAGCAATAGTTGTCAATATCATGCTTGCAACAAAATAGGACTACTCATGGCATGAAAGTGATTCAAGATCCTCAAGGCGAAATAAATCAATCGAGGCTCAACTGATTATTACAGTCATGTGCATGCGTGAGCATGTGCCAAGTCAATTCTAATGAAACATTCAGAGGAGGATACCACGGTGTCATACCAATTTATGAATAGAGCAATGCAAGCGAACATTCATAAGACATGCTACAAACTATTAGCGAGCTGGAGCTAATCATAAGAAAGCAAGAACTACTAAGCATCCAAAGATAACATACACCCTACTTGAACGGACTAAGCAAGCTCACAATGATGAGTATATGTACAAAAATGAAAACAAATAGAGTTCGTTACCAGCCTCTTACCATGCCTCAAGTTGTCATTAATCCTCATTATTGCTCTTCACTTGTGTGGCTTGAATAATAATATGAAACCAATATTCCACTGAGGACTGCTGAACCCTGTAGCAAACTCACAAAACCAAAGAAGAACAACAAATATTTTTGGTGTTTTTGATTTTTAAACAAGAACCAAAAGGGAAAAACAAACAAAGCAAAATCTTTTTGGGGTTTTCGAATAGTTTAAACAAAGCAAAAAAGGGAAAAACAAACCAAGGCAAAAAGAAAAAGCAAACCAAAGAGAAACAACAGAAATATTTTTGGTCTTTTTGTGTTTTAGGAAGCAAAAGCAAAGAAAAACGAAAACTAAAAAGAGAACGAAAACATGAATATACAAAGTACCGACGCAACATGATATGGAGATGACTGCGGTGTCGGCGTACCTCCCCCAAGCTTAGGCTTTTGGCCTAAGTGGGTATCAATCCCAAGCTGGCCAGGATGAAGTGTCACCCTGGTATGACGAAGAGGTCCCCTCATCCTGGTGCGAGCTCGAGTATGTCCCTCTGTAATGCGTGGAGTAATCATAGGAGGGCACATCCTCCTGGTGCTGCTCGTGGAAACCCAGCAAGCGAAGCTGCTCATCCACATCCTCCTTGGAGCGCGACCACGGTCTCCTGTGAACACTAAACAAAGCAGGCTATGGCAAAAGGATCTCCCTTTCATCCCCGTCAGTGAAAAGCATCCTATATACTAGACTGTTCAAATCAGAAGTAGCAGTGACAAAGTGATGAGTTTTCATGGCAACAAGGTCAAGCCTCTGTGGTGCCAGCATAGCATCAAAGGGATCCACTAAAATACCTAATGCATTGACTATACGCGAGGCAATGATGCCCCCATAGATAGGCCCCATAGCAGCTAGGCGGCGAGCAATAAGCGAGCCAAGATTGTACCGAGTATCATTGTTAAGCGCAGCAGCAAGGAATGCTAAATGATAGTTGGAGATATTACTTGTGTTCTCCCTACCAAGTACACTAGTAGCAAGATAATATGCAGAGTATCTAAGAGCAGGGAGTTGGATATTTCTTATCTTTCCGTGCTGCACCACGTGGTCATCATCATTGGTCACCCCTCGGTAAAGCTCCAACAAATCAGCGGGTCGCCCTTGAATTTTCTTCACGGTCCCTGTCATGCGCACACCTACAATACTGCAAAATCTCTCCAAAGGCATGGTGAAGGGCAGATTATAGATTTTGAAAGAGACAGTAGACTGATAGGGTGTGTTAGTAAACGTAAAGCTCTCAACAAAAGTTTTGGTGAGCATAGCGTATTGTGCACTCTCATCTTGCATATATGAGGTCAAACCAACCCTCTCAATCAGTAGCAAGAAATCATCAAGAATACCTGCAGCTTGTAAGAAAGTAAAACAAGGAAAAGAGGATGGGTGAGCATCCCCATCATCCCTTTCACTACCAATACAAGTTGCAATGAGATCTTCATTTTATGATGGCCTAGCTTGAGAGGCTGTCCTCGAGGGCCTCGACCTCCTAGGTGCATCACTCTCAAATATCTCTCCAAAAGTATGGTTGTTCATGCTTGGTATTCTGAAATTTAAACACCTATTAAACAAGTGATTGCAAAGTAAATATAATGAAGGATTCTACTCATAGGGACTTGTAAGAGGCCTAAACATGCATCAAAACTATATCTCTAAGCATCAAACAAGCTTACAAGCTCTCATAACCAGTCACATACAGCAGCAAAATACTCAATAAATAATCCACTAGACACAAATCTACTTGGACAAGGGGAGGAGTCACATACCAGGGAACAAATGCTCCAAATTTTAGCAAGAAAGAAGGGCTGAGTAAGGAGATCGAAAAATCGAGAGCAAGCATAGCAAGAATGTGATTTTGAGCTATGAACTAGAGCTTACTCGGGAGAGAGAAGAAAGTGGGAGGTGAGAGAGTTAGTGGAGGGGCCAGGGTGGCCCACACCAGGGCATGGCGCCACCCAAGGCTGGTCGCGCCACCATGTGGTGTGCCTGCCTGGTGGGTCCCCCTGGTACCTCCCAGGTACCCCTCTACCCCTTTTTTCATGTAAAAATTTAATATGAATTTTCTGGAATTTCTCGAGACACTTTATTTTTGGGCATTTTTCAGAATAGAAGAATGATTTTCTAACAGACAGATTTTTTTCTTTTGGAAAAATGATGCAAGGACGAAACAAGGCTAGAACTACAGAAGTTCTAACATGCAAGCAACTAACAACAAAAAGAAAACTAAACGAAAGCAAAGACTAGAATGCAAAGGGTAGAAATAAACGGAGATAATCATAGTGAAAACATTGTTTTGTTCAATGGAATCCTTTTGTTAACAATGTTGATCAAGTATTGCTACCAAAACAATTGCATATGAGACAAAACTTTGTATTCCACTAATGATTATGTTACCTCGACCTTGATAGCAATGGTCCCAATCATAATAGTTTCAAATTTTTCTCTTGGTATGGGACAATATATTTCTCCAACTTGAATGCCCTCAACATGTTCAATTAAATTTAAACCATAAGTCCTTTCAATCTTCTTGGGGAAATAGACAGTATGTTCCTTGTCATTAACATTGAAGGTCACCTTTCCTTGATTACAATTAATAACAGCTCCTACAGTATTAAGAAAAGGTCTCCCAAGAATAATAGACATATTATCATCTTCAGGCATTTCAAGCACAACAAAATCAGTTAATATCAAGCAATTGTGAGCCACCTGAACAGGTACATCCTCACATATACCCACAGGAATAGTGGTAGATTTATCAGCCATTTGCAAAGATATATCAGTTGGTATTAATTTTTCAAGCTGAAGCCTCTTATAGAGAGAGAAAGGCATAACACTAACTCCAGCTCCCAAATCACACAAAGCCGTTCTAACATAACTATTCTTAATAGAGCAAGGGATATTTGGAATCCCTGGGTCTCCAAGTTTCTTAGGAACCTTACCATTGAAGGAATGATTAGCAAGCAAAGTATAAATTTCTTCATTAGGGATCTTCCTTTTATTCGAGACAATATCCTTCATATACTTTGAGTAAGGAGGCAATTTAATAGCATCAGTCAAAGGAATTTGCCGGAATAAAGGTTTCATCCACTCACAAAACTTATTATAGTGTTCATCTTCCTTTGAATTGTGTTTCTTATCAGGGAAAGGAATAGGTTTTTGGACCCAATGTTCTCTTTCACTACCATGTTTCTTAGCAATAATTTTTTTTGGTGTATTTAGTATTCTTAGTGTGGTTTTCAGGTTCTTCTTCAACTTTTTCTTCATTAGAAACTTCATTTTGTTCATTACCACTTTCAGTTTCAGCATCAGAGATAGATATACTATTAGGATCTATAGCAGGTTTAGAGGGTTCTACAACAGTTTTATGTTTCTTTTTCCTTTTCTTACGAGTAGAACCACTATTTTCAGCTTGTTGAGACCTGCTCAATTCTTTTGGGATGCCCCTCAAGATATAGAGGATCCTGGGTAGCAGCACCACTTCTAGTTCTTATTTCATAAGCATGTTTTTCTTTAGCAGCATTAACTAGCAAGTATTTTTGCACTTTAACGAGTTGATCTATTTGAGTTTGAACCATTTGAAAGTGTTTAACAATCATTTTAACATCATTAGAGGTTCTTTCCACAATATCTTTCAACTCAGCAATAGCTCTAGTGTTTTCCATTAGATGATTTTGCACCCGTTTATTAAAATTATCTTGCTTAACAATAAAGATATCGAATTCTTCTAAGCATTGATCAGGAAGTTTAGAGTACCTCGATAGTGGATGAGTAGGAAATAGGCTTACCATAATTCTTCTATAGGAGGTAAATTCTTGACATATGTAGCTTTAATTCCCTTCTCCTTAAGACATTTCTTAGCTTCCTTCATCACTTCATCATTTAATTCAATAACTCCCCTCTTCTTTGATGTTGGAATAGGCACAGGAATAGATGGTTCAGGTATAATTACTTCAGGTATAGCTTGTTTAGGAGGAGTCCAATCTTCATAGTTCTTGCTTATTTTAGCCATTAATTCCTCAGCTTCCTTAGGAGTCCTATTCCTGAAAACACAATCAGCACAACTATCTAGGTATGTCCTAGATTCTTCAGTTACTCCATTATAAAATATATCAAGAAGCTCATTCTTAGGTAATGGACTTCTAGCCTGTGCATGAATCAAAGCACAAAACCTTGCCCAAGATTCAGGCAATACCTCTTTTTCTCCCTGTTTAAAATCAAAAAGTTCCTGCAAAACAGCATGTCTAGCACTAGGAGGAAAATATTTCTGCAGGAAAGTACTAATTAAGCACGCAGGGCTATCAATAGATCCAGGAGGTAAATTACTAAACCAAGCTTAAGCTTCTCCTTTTAGCAAAAAAGGGAAAATCTTAGCAACAAAGTAAGTATGCATCTTAATATCATCAGAAAACAAGCCACTCATGGTAGAAAGTTCATTCATATGTGCTACCGCACTTTCATTCTTAGTCCCACAAAAAGGTTCTTTCTCGACAATAGCTATGTAAGATAGATCGAGAGAGAAATCATAATCTTCACCTATAATGTTTATGGGAGAAGCAGCAAACTTAGCATCAGGAGACAATGTGGGTCTAATAGTACGCCTCTCAAGGAGACTCTTAGCAGCGCTTCGATCATGAGTGTTTTTACATTCTTTAATAAATTCATCGGTCATCTCAACATAACCATCTTCAATATCATAACTCTCACTAGACTCAGGTGAGCTAACATGTGTAGTAGTGTCTTCATTAGGAGTTTCAGTATTTCCAGCTATAGTTCTAGCAATCGTAGCATCTAGGAAAGGACCTAATGAACCACTATTATCAAGCACAGTAGAAGAAGCATCATAAGTATTAGAAGTTTCAGATTCAGCAGTAGTAGAAGTGTGTGTAGCATGTGTATGTGGTGGTGTAAGAAGCTTACTCATAACAGATGGTGAATCAAGAGCAACATAGGTGTTTAGAACCGTACCGCTTCTTGTAGTGGATGGTAAAATAGGGACCTTGCCATCATGAGACTTACCCATGATGGATGGATGGCAGCAAACAATAATGATTCCAAGTGGACTTGATAAATAAAGCTATGCTCCCCAGCAACGGCGCCAGAAAATAGTCTTGATGACCCACAAGTTTAGGGGGTGTATCGCAGTATTTTCGAGGGAAGTGAAACCCAATTTATTGATTCGACACAAGGGGAGCCAAAGAATATTTGTAAGCCTTAACAACTGAGTTGTCAATTTAGCTGCACCTGGAAACAATCTTGCTCACAGCAGTTTATCAGTAGCAACAGTTTTGTAGTAGGAATAGTAAAGTAACAGCAGTAGTAAAGCAAAGACAGTAGTAGCAAAAGCAGTAAACACTGGGATTCGAGTGCAGTAGGCATAGGGATGGATGGACGGGCGTTGCATGGACAAGACAATTCACATAGCAAACAGAACATAGGGCAATTGCAGATAAATAAGATAAAGCACCCAAGTACTGGACAATCCTAGGCATGTGTTCCATATATAGTCATACGTGCTCGCAATGAGAACTTGCACAACATCTTTTGTCCTGCCAGCCCGTTTGCAGCGGGGCCTCTAGGGAACTACTGGCAATTAAGGTGCTCCTTTTAATAGAGCACCGGAGCAAAGCATTAACACTCCGTGAACACATGTGATCCTCACATCAAAGCCATTCCCTTCCGGTTATCCCGATTTCTGTCACTTCGGGGCCATAGGTTCTGGACATCAACGTGTGTACACAACTTGCAGATAAGACCAAAAAAAATACTATCATAATGAATCAATAACATGTTCAGATCTAAAATCATGGCACTCGGGCCCTAGTGACAAGCATTAAGCACAACAAGTCGCAACAAAGTCATAAATCACTAATAAAAGATACTAGACACCATGCCCTAACAATCTGATGCCATTACATGAACGATCTCATCCAATCCCTACCATCCCCATAGCCTACAGCGGGGGATTACTCACTCATAGATGGGGGAAACATGGATGGTCGATGGACAAGCGATGGTGATGATGATGGCGATGATCTCCTCCAATTCCCCGTCCCGGCAGGGTGCCAGAACAGAGTTTCTAGTGCTGTTTCGTGGAATCTAGTGGTGGCGGCAGAGCGGAACTTCTTCTGGAAAAACATCGAACCCCCGGAGTTTTTAGGTCAGAAGGCTCCTTATAGGTGAAGAGATAGGCCGAAGGGGTGCCTGGGGGGGGCCCACACCACCCCCTGGCCGGCCTGGCCTGGCCCGCGCCAGCAGGTGGTGTGGCCACCCCTGGCTCTTCTCCGTCTCGTATTCTGGCTCCTTGAGTCTTCGGGTGAAATAGAATTTTTGGCATATTTTCCGGGATTTTTCCTGATAGTTGATTTTCTGCACAAAAAGTAGACACCAAGGCAATTCTGCTGAAAACAACGTCAGTCCGTATTAGTTGTATCCAAATCACACAAGTATAGAGGAGAAACAATAGCAAAAGTGTTCGGGAAAGTAGATACGTTTTGGACGTATCACATCCTAAATAAAAAAAGAGAAAAAAAGAAAAAGAAAAGAAAAGGGAAAACCCAGTGCAAATTGCATACAAAAAGACAGCTAAGATGTTCATTGTCTGCTTGCCTTGTCATTTTGATATGGGAAAGCTTCTGTATCATCGGGCAAGGGGTACCCCGTTGGCGGTTCTCTATGATACACATGTACTTACAATGACAAGAACTTACTTGTTAGGAAAGTTGAGTTGCATGAGGAACAGTACTCCTAAGCAAGGGGCATGAGATTTTCAGCTTATAACTTGTCAAGCATATCCTCATATTTGTTCAATTTAACCTTAATCACCTAAAGATGCTTATGATAGGGGTAATGAGAGCTGAAAGCTAATAAGTACCATAATTTTTGGAAGCTCTTTATGAAACTTGAAATCCCTGCTTCCCTCTGCGAAGGGCCTACCTTTTACTTTTTAGTTGAGTCAGTAAACCTATTCCTTTCTATCTCAAGCAAGTATTTGAGTTGTTGTGTTTCATTCATTCATATGATGATTTATTCAATCATGTTTCTTATGTTCCTTGTTTTGCACACTACTCTTATCTTAGTGAATATCACTTTGAAAGCTATCATTGAAAACCCCATTATGTTTGAACTCCTGCAAATTGTTAACCATTCTTTGACCAAGAACAAGGTTTGCCATTACCAATTATGATTTACTTCGTGTATCTTTATTGTATTTCCTTTACCTATTGCAAGTTATGTTATATAATAGTGAGTTGTCTTCTATTATGATTTGTGTATTGATGAATGTGATGCTTCTTTTCCATATTCTTTTATCGACACTTTACTCCATAAACCTGAGGTCATGTTAATTGAGCTCATTTTCGCTTGGGGACAAGCGAAGTCTAAGCTTGGGGGGAGTTGATACGTCCATTTTGCATCACTATTCTATATCATAATTTACTATTATTCATTGATATATTTCATATAAAGAGATGATACTTATGTTATTTCATCTATTTTTGCATCGTTGATGACTTTTGGAGGATGGACCGCTGAAGTCAGGATTCTGATGGAAAAGGCACTGTTTGGAGGCAATATTCGTGAAGATCAGAAAATCCTGGAAAATATATGAAAATCCTATTTTCCCAGAAGACAAAGGAAGCCAGAAGGGGAGCGGAGATGGGCCACAGGGGGCCCACACCACCCCTTGGCGCGGGCCACCGTAGGCCGCACCACCGGGTGGTGTGGCCACCTTGGCCCACCTCTGGCTCTGCTCTTTGGCATATATAATCCTCCCGAAACCCTAAGACTCGGGGGCGACGACAGAAAGATTCTGCCGCCTCTGCGGGGCGGAAAACTATAGAGAGAGAAAGAGCTCTCCGGCAGCCAGAAATCTGCCGGGGAAATTCCTTCCTAGAGAGGGGAGATCGTCGCCATCAACACCACCATCAAACTGGACTTCATCGGGATCATCATCATCATCTCCATCATCATCTCCACCAGCACCATCATCACCACTCCATACCGCTGTAATAATTGGGTTGAATATTGCATAGTTCTTAGGGGGAACTTTCCCGGTGTTGATTACTTGTTGTAGTTGATGCTATTGAGTGGAACCATTGAATTATCGTTCATGTTCAGATTATCACTTATCATTATTTCATCTCTGATCTTGATCCATATGATGTCTCGTGAGTAGTTCGTTTAGTTCTTGAGGACATGGGAGAAGTCATGTTGTTAGTAGTGGAATTGTGTTGAGAAAGATTCAATGGTTTGATATTTAAGTTGTGGTGTTATTCTTCTAGTGGTGTCATATGAACGTCGACTACATGATACTTCACCTTTATGGGCCTAGGGGAATTCATTGTGTATTTGGCTACTAATCGCGGGGTTGCCGGAGTGACAGAAACCTGAACCCCGTTAGGAAACCTTTGCACAAGGGAGTGTATGATATCAAAGTTTAAGGCTATGGTTAGGTTTTTTATCTTAATTACTTTCTTGTAGTTGTGGATGCTTGCAAGGGGTATAATCACAAGTATGTATTAGTCCTAGGAAGGTTAGTACATTAGCACAGGTTCACCCACACAACACTTATCCAACTAGAGAAGATTAATCAACTATATGAAGCGAAAGCACTTGAGAGTATTCCCATGTGTCCTCAAGAACGTTTGGTCATCTTAAGTAATACAACCCGCTCGTCCTTTGCTAAAGAAAGGATTGGGCCACTTGCTGCAATTATTATTATTGTCTTTTATTTAATTATACTTTATTTATCTGCATTATCAAAAACCCCTAAAAATCCATTTGCTAAGTATTTACAGAGAATTCCTGATCCATACCACTTGTTAACACCTTCTGCTCCTCGTTGGGTTCGACACTCTTACTTATTGAAAATACTACGATACACCCCCTATACTTGTGGGTTATCACTCACCCAGGCCACTGTCCCCTGGTGCTCGAGGCACAAATTGGAGGCTTCGAGATGAGCCGCGTCTTCATGGACGGCGGAAGCGGCATCAACCTCATGTTCGCGAGTACCTTGCACGCAATGAGGATCCCGCTGACAGGTCTGGAAGTTTCAGACACGACGTTCCACGACATTGTCCCAGGGAAGGGAGTGTACCCCCTGGGCAAGATCAACCTCGACGTCATCTTTGGCACGCCGCAAAACTTTTGGTGAGAGCGCATCGACTTTGAAGTTGTCGACTGGCCCTCTCAATACCACTGCATCCTCGAACGTGTCGCGTTCGCGAGGTTCATGCTAGTACCACACTATGCCTACCTGCAGATGAAGATGTCGGGCCCAAACGACATTATCACAATCAATGGAAGCTTCGAGAGATCCGACAACTACGATAGGGAATTCAATAGAATTTCCTAGTCTTTCAGAATGCAAGAGGACCTGGCGAGGTTAAAGGAGTTGACAGACAATAGTCTGCCTCCCCCGAGCAAGCCAAGCTCACCCGACCAATCCTTCGACACGACGGTGCACACCATAAAAGTCCAAGTCCACCCAATGGACCCGACCAAGATGGCCCTCATCGCCAACAACTTGAGTCCCACATAGGAACTCGCGCTCGTCGAATTACTCTGTGGGCGCTGGGAAATCTTTGCCTGGTGTCCAGCGGACATGCCAGGAGTTCCTAGGGAATTTGCCAAGAACGCACTCAACATGAATCCTGAAGCCAGGCCAGTTAAACAAACAATATGGTGACTATCTGAACCAAGGGAAAAAGCGGTCGGGATGGAAGTCAATAGACTCCTCGACGCTAATTTCATACGCAAGATCAAGGAAAGCACCTAGGTTGCAAACCCCATGATCGTTCCTAAAAAAGACATGAATATCCTACGGATGTGCGTGGACTTCACCTATCTGAACAAGCATTGCCCGAAGGACCACTTCCTGTTGCCACGGATCGATCAGATAATCGACTCCACCACGGGATGCGAGCGCCTCTACTTCCCCGATGCCTACTCAGGCTATCATTAGATTCGGATGAAGGAAGAGGACCAGGAGAAAACGGTGTTCATCACGCCCTTTGGTGTCTTGTGCTACACAATGATGCCTTTCAGGCCGAAAAACGCAGGAGCCACCTACCAGCGGTGCATGCAGACCTACCTCAAGAGCCAACTTGGTCGCAACATCCAAGTCTACGTCGACGACATCATCATCAAAACCAAGGAGAAAGCCTCATTACTCGACGATCTCCGCAAGACCTTCGATAACCTTGACTGCTATCGGATCAAACTGAATCCATAAAAATGCACCTTCGGCGTACCATCTGGGCAGCTGCTCAGGTATCTCATCTCCACGAGGGGAATCGAGGCAAACCTAAAGAAAATAAAGGCCATACTGGCCATGGAGAAGCCGAAGAACGTAAAAGGCGTCTAGCAGCTGGCTTGGCGAATCGCGGCGCTCAGTCGATTCATCAGTCGCATGGGTGAAAAGGCACTGCCTTTCTACCAACTTCTCCGCAAGGCTGATAAATTCGAGTGGACAAAAGAAGCACAAGAAGCATTCGAGGACCTCAAGCGTCTACTGTCCACCTCACCAGTGTTGGTAACACCTAGCGAAAAGGAGGCGTTGTTGCTATACATCTCCGCCACTAACCAGGTGGTAAGCACTGTGCTCGTGGTGGAACAAGCAGAACAAAATAAGGTCCACGGGGTGCAACACCCAGTCTACTACCTCAGTGATGTGCTCACGCCAACAAAACAGCAGTACCCGCATTATCAGAAGCTGGTGTATGGCGTCTTCATGACAGCCAGACGACTGCGCCACTACTTCCAGGAACACCCAATCGTCATGGTGAATGACGCCCCACTTCGGCACATCCTCAACAATCCCGACACCACTGGACGAGTTGTGCTCTGGGGGATAGAGTTGTCTCCACGAGACATCACATACGAGAAGCACGACGCGATCAAGTCGCAAGTTCTCCCGGACTTCCTTGTGCACTGGATGGAAAACCAGCTCCCTGACAAGCCATATATGTCCTATCTATGGACAATGCACTTCGATGGGTCCAAGCGCAAGGAGGGAGCTGGTGCAGGCATCATCCTAACGTTGCCACAAGGTGACAAGATGAGGTATGTTTTGCGAATGAAGTTCACCGCCTCCAACAACAAAGTTGAATACGAAGCCTTGCTCCACGAGATGCGGATGGCTAAAGCCTGCGGCACCAAGCGATTCGTCATCTACGGCGACTCCAAACTGGTGGTCAACCAAACAATGAACGAGTGTGATGCTCTGAGCGACAACATGATTGCCTACCACGACCTCTATGACGCGCTCGAGGGGGATTTTCACGGCTATGAGCTGCGACACGTAGGCCGCGAGAGCAATGAGGAGGCGGACACACTTGCCAACATCGGCTCCACCTGCACCCAAGTGCCACCCGGAGTATTTCTAGAGCACATTTGTGAGCGCTACATCAAACCAAAGGCTCCAGAGCATAAAACCAGCACGTCAAAGGACTCGGGGGCTATGCCACCCAATGATCCAACGGCACTCGACAACATGGAGCCACACACAGGACTTGACGGCCCCATGGAGGTCATGATGATCGAGCCATCCTGGACGCAACCATACATCAGCAAAAGGCTGCCAGATGACCCGGCTGATGCGCGATGATGATCCAAGGCATTTGCCCTCGTCAATGGTGAACTCTACAAACACAGCATCATAGGAGTCCTTCAGCGGTGCGTCTCCAATGAGGACAGAAGAGGAATCCTCCTCGACATACATGAACGCACTTGCGGGCACCATCCGACAGTCGTGCCCTCGTCGCTAAAGCTCTACGAGCTGGATTCTACTGGCCAAAAGCAATGCACGATGCCAAGGACATCGTCCAGCGTGGCAACGTCTGCCAGCGATTCGTGGACAAACCACACACACCTGGTGCGGAGCTCAGGCCAATACCCGTGGCTTGGCCTTTCGTGCAATGGGGACTCAACATGGCCGGCAAGCTCCAGAGATCTTCACGAGGAGGGTACGTCTACCTCCTAGTTGCGGTCGACAAATTCACCAAGGCAGTTTTTAGATGTACGAATTGGGCCTCGGAATTGGCCTTTTGGAAATGGCCTAGTCGAATTCGACTGTTTGGGTGGCTTATGAATTGAGCCGTGGAAACTGGAAACAATTCCACACGAGGCCTACGCCCCGTGTAACTCATCGCCGCTCGTTTTCGAGCTTACGAGCTCGGAAAGGCTCCGAAACAAGGCCCCGCGTACCTCTTCGTCCCTTGTCAACAGAAGAAGCTCGCACATGAGGAGAAGACCACATGGACTGTCAGGAAGACGGCTCCGGTGGCTCCGATTAGTCTTCCCCTCCATCTCTTGTTCCTTTCCCTCCTAACATATTGGCGGCTCCGGTGGCCTCGGAGCAAGATGGCAGTGGCCATGGCGTTTGTCCCCATCCACTTCCCTGCCCTGAACCCTAGATCGACGGGAGGCGGAACGGGAGGTGGAACGGCGGCGGGAGGCGATGCAGCCGAAGGGGGAACTACAGCGGGAGACCAATGACGGCCGGAGGGAAAGGCGGCCACGCTCCTGGACTGTCTCGAGCTGGACTATCCCTACGATATTCTATTTCTTATTTCTTGGAGTGTCCATGTTCTTTCTTAATTGTGTTTGTGTTCTAAAATTCAATTTGTGAAATATACACATGTGTTGTTCTTCATGTACACAAGTTTATAATGTCAAAACTTAACAAAACCTTCAATTCCATAGTTTGTACTTCCAAACAGGATTTGGAATTGGGTGTCACACTATGATTCCAGTAGCAAGTTTTAAGCACATCCAAACACCGGAATTGGAAATTGAGCACATTTCCTTTCCATCTTAGATTTGGAATTTTCAGTTCAATTCAATTCCAAGGTAAAATTCATACATCCAAACACTGCACAAGTGGATTGAGGCCATGTTGGTAACAAACCAATCGGGAGCCAATGCTGTCAAATTCTTTGAGTCCATCATCTTCCGCTTCGGGGTGCCACATAACATCATCACGGACAATGGGATGAACTTCACCTCCAAAGAGTTCTCGGATTTCTGCGAAAACCTGGGAATCAACATTAGCTACGCCTTCGTGGCGCATCCTCAGACCAACGGTCAAGTCGAAAAGGCCAACGGCCTCGTCTGCAGCAGGATCAATAAAAGGTTTCTCCGGCAACTCGAAAAAGCTATCGGGTACTGGCCGGACGAGCTGCAATCAGTACTATGGAGCATGCGCACAAGTCCAAACAGTGCTACGGTCTACACTTTGTTCTTCATGGTACACGGCGCCGAGGCGGTACTACCCACAGAGGTCCGCTACAAGGACCTGATGACCCACAAGTATAGGGGTGTATCGCAGTATTTTCGAGGGAAGTGAAACCCAATTTATTGATTCGACACAAGGGGAGCCAAAGAATATTTATAAGCCTTAACAATTGAGTTGTCAATTTAGCTGCACCTGGAAACAATCTTGCTCACAGCAGTTTGTCAGTAGCAACAGTTTTGTAGTAGGAATAGTAAAGTAACAGCAGTAATAAAGCAAAGACAGTAGTAGCAAAAGAAGTAAACAATGGGATTCGAGTGCGGTAGGCATAGGGATGGATGGACGGGCGTTGCATGGACAAGACAATTCACATAGCAAACAGAACATAGGGCAATTGCAGATAAATAAGATAAAGCACCCAAGTACTAGACAATCCTAGGCATGTGTTCCATATATAGTCATACGTGCTCGCAATGAGAACTTGCACAACATCTTTTGTCCTGCCAGCCCGTTTGCAGCGGGGCCTCTAGGGAACTACTGGCAATTAAGGTGCTCCTTTTAATAGAGCACCGGAGCAAAGCATTAACACTCCGTGAACACATGTGATCCTCACATCAAAGCCATTCCCTTCCGGTTATCCCGATTTCTGTCACTTTGGGGCCATAGGTTCCGGACAACAACGTGTGTATACAACTTGTAGATAAGACCAAGAACGATACTATCATAATGAATCAATAACATGTTCAGATCTGAAATCATGGCACTCGAGCCCTAGTGACAAGCATTAAGCACAACAAGTTGCAACAAAGTCATAAAGCACTAATAAAAGATACTAGGCACCATGCCCTAACAATCTGATGCCATTACATGAACGATCTCATCCAATCCCTACCATCCCCATAGCCTACAGCGGGGGATTACTCACTCATAGATGGGGGAAACATGGATGGTCGATGGAGATGATGGTGAAGATCGATGGAGATGGCTCCGGGGGCACTTCCCCGTCCTGGCAAGGTGCCGGAACAGAGACTTTCTGTCCCTCGAATCTCCCCTTCGGTGGCGGCGGCACAGCGGAACTTTTCGTGGAAAAACGTCGAACCTCCACGAAGATTTTAGGTCAGAAGGCTCCTTATAGGCGAAGAGAGAGGCCGAGGGGGTGCCTAGGGCCACCACACCATGCCCTGGCGCGGCCAGGCCCAGCCCGCACCTAGGGGGTGTGGCCAGCCCCTGGCCCTCCTCCGTCTCGTATTCTGGCTCCATGAGTCTTCTGGAAAAATAGGCACTTTGGCTTTTGTCCCGTCCAATTCCGAGAATATTCATTTTCTGACTTTCCTGGAACCAAAAACAGCAGAAAATAGGCAGCTAGCACTGTGGCTCTTGTTAATAGGTTAGTCCAAGAAATCATATGAAAAGTACTCCAAAGTGTGGACAAAACACGAGAAAGTGGATAAAACCAAGCATGGAGCATCAAAAATTATAGATATATTTGCAATGTATCAACATCCCCAAGCTTAACTCCTGCTCGTCCTCGAGTAGGTAAGTGATAAAAAGAAAGCATAATTTTTGAGGTGACATGCACCATCAAAGACTTGACCAAAGTATTTGTAAACATTCAAAGCAAGTAAAGGCTTATGGTGACTTGGGATAGTCATAACATGGTGTGAGCATGCGCCAAGTCAACCCAAATAAAGCATCAAAGGAGAATACCACTATACTAAGCTTTAATATGCTAAAACAACGCATGATTCATCCAAGGCACATTAAGCAATCTCAATTGTTTATAACAAGTCATGCTACAGCAAAGAATACTAAGCATAGAGCCGAAATAATATCAAGCATGGCATGACAAAGCATAGGCCACAGTCAAAAACAAGCTCTCTTTACCACTTAAGCCTGAGCTTTCCTACTCTTTTCCAATCCAAACCAGACTATTTGAACACCAATGCATGAAAGAGGAGGTCCAACCAATTTATTCAGAAAACTAATCAAACCACGCAAACTAAAAACCAAAATGAAAACGAAAAAGAAGACGCTCCAAGAACAACACAATTGTGCATGAAACAATAAAAATAAAGTGTTTGGAAGAAACCTGGGATTTTTATTGATGACAAAGGGGATGCCATGGGCATCCCCAAGCTTTGACGCCTGTACTTCTTGGATATTTCTTGGGGTGACACGCGTGGCATCCCCAAGCTTGAGCTTTAGTCCATCCTTCATCTCATTACTCATTCCTTCCATACACCTGAAATTTTTCCTTCATACAAAACTTCACACAATCTCATTAGCAACATTAGTGCACTTAAGATAAATAAGTGTTAAGGTTCAGTTCTAACACCAAATAAACTTTCATTAGAACACTAGCTACTGTAGCACTTCCCTCAAAAAATCTCAATCCCCCAAAAGAACTCAAGAAGGAACTAACAAGAAGCAAATGCAGAAAATGGCAGAAATCTGTCAAAACAGACCAGGAGGTAAAGACGAATTTTTTCGAAGACCTTCTGTTGCTCAAATCAAAAAGTGTTGAACTAACGAGAGTTAGATAACAACCTGGGTCAGAAGCAAAAAAAATTACAGCTCAATCCGCAGAGCTCTCTCACAATTTTTTACGGTGAAGCACAGAAATCTGTTTCTGGACAGCAACTTTCCCAATCATCACTTCACTCTCATTAGAGGTTACTCTTGGCACAAAAAGCAAATAAAAGGATAAGGAGCGGTTATTACTGAGGTAATAACTTCCAAGACTCATCTAAAACTTTTAGGTTATCTCCCAATAAGTACTTTTCTTTAATGCATTTAAGTTAGGCATAAGCAAAAACTAGAATGGATAGAATAGAAGTAAACAGAAATAATCATAGTGAAAACATTGTTTTGTTCAATGAAATCTTTTTGTTAACAAGGTTTATCAGGTCTTGCTACCAAAACAATTTCATATGAGACAAAACTTTGTATTCCACTAATGATTATGTTACCTCAACCTTGATAGCAATGGTCCCAATCATAATAGTTTCGAATTTTTTTCCTCCTGGTATGGGACAATATATTTCTCCAACTTGAATGCCCTCAACATGCTCAATCGAATTCAAACCATAAATCCTTTCAATATTCTTGAGGAAATAGACAATGTGTTCCTTGTCATTAACATTGAAGATCACCTTCCCTTGATTATAATTAATAACAGCTCCTGCAGTATTAAGAAAAGGTCTCCCAAGAATAATAGACATATTATCATCTTCAGGCATAAAAGTTTGAGAGGGTGCTCTCATAAGAAATATGAGTTGAAGTAAAAGAGAGAATCAAGGAGCAAATTCAAAACACATTTAAGTCGAACCCACTTTCTATGCATAGGAATCGTGTAAGCAAATAACAAAGTGACAGGCATAGGAAGATAAAACAAGAGTAACTTCAAAACTTTCAGCACATAGAGAGGTGTTTCAATACCATGAAATATTCTACAACCATATTTTCCTCTCTCATAATAATTTTCAGTAGCCTCATGAATAAACTCAACAATATAACTATCACATAAAGCATGCTTTTCATGATCTACAAGCACTAGAGCTTTATCATAAACATCTTCAAAAGAATCCTCAAGAACATAACATTCATTCTCCTTTAGTAAGCAAGGGGGACAATCAAATAATGTAAGGGATAAAGAATTACTCTCATTAGAAGGTAGGCACGGGTAGCTAATCCATTCTTCCTCCTTTTGTTCATCACTCTCCTCCTCTTTTTCATCTAATGAGATTTCAGGTTCATCAATTTCTTCTTCCATGGGATCCTGCAAGGCATTAGTCTCTTCCATTTGTGGAAAGCATCTATTAAAATATTCAAGAATATAGCCATTTTCATCCTTGTAATTATCAAAGCAAAATTTAAGTATACCATACACCTCATATTTGTAAGGTGAATCATCAATATTTTCAAGCAACCTAGCAAGTTCAAAAGCACCCTTCCAAGCAATAAATTCTTCAATTTGTTCCGCATCATAAAAGTCATAAATTCCTTTAGCATAGGAAGATATGGTATCATTATCACTATACTCACATTGAAAAGGGAGGTGTTTATACATCTTTCTGCAACAAGACTCATCACAGCAATAAGTAACATTATAAGTAGAGCACACGTTCCTAGCAATGGTATACAATCTATCAATTTTTTCCCATAAGTGTTTCCCTTTTTGTGACAAGCGGTGTTCCTTATAATAATATTTTTGATCTTCCGTGAACCCACCTTGCCAGTAAGCTTCAGTTTCAAAGAAACCAACCATTGCCAACAAGCATGATAAAACAAGACAATAACAGACCAACGAAAATAACAACTAGAGTAGGAACTAATTTTTTTTGTATTTTTGATAAAGAAACAAGCAAAGGAGAAAGATAAACTTAGCTTGAACAAAAGTGATTCCAAGTGATAAAGCTATGCTCCCCGGCAACGGCGCCAGAAAATAGTCTTGATGACCCACAAGTATAGGGGGTGTATCGCAGTATTTTCGAGGGAAGTGAAACCCAATTTATTGATTCGACACAAGGGGAGCCAAAGAATATTTATAAGCCTTAACAACTGAGTTGTCAATTCAGCTGCACCTGGAAACAATCTTGCTCACAGCAGTTTATCAGTAGCAATAGTTTTGTAGTAGGAATAGTAAAGTAATAGCAGTAGTAAAGCAAAGACAGTAGTAGCAAAAGCAGTAAACAATGGGATTCGAGTGCGGTAGGCATAGGGATGGATGGACGGGCGTTGCATGGACAAGACAATTCACATAGCAAACAGAACATAGGGCAATTGCAGATAAATAAGATAAAGCACCCAAGTACTAGACAATCCTAGGCATGTGTTCCATATATAGTCATACGTGCTCGCAATGAGAACTTGCACAACATCTTTTGTCCTGCCAGCCCGTTTGCAGCGGGGCCTCTAGGGAACTACTAGCAATTAAGGTGCTCCTTTTAATAGAGCACCGGAGCAAAGCATTAACACTCCGTGAACACATGTGATCCTCACATCAAAGCCATTCCCTTCCGGTTATCCCGATTTCTGTCACTTTGGGGCCATAGGTTCCGGACAACAACGTGTGTATACAACTTGTAGATAAGACCAAGAACAATACTATCATAATGAATCAATAACATGTTCAGATATGAAATCATGGCACTCGGGCCCTAGTGACAAGCATTAAGCACAACAAGTTGCAACAAAGTCATAAAGCACTAATAAAAGACACTAGGCACCATGCCCTAACAATCTGATGCCATTACATGAACGATCTCATCCAATCCCTACCATCCCCATAGCCTACAGCGGGGGATTACTCACTCATAGATGGGGGAAACATGGATGGTCGATGGAGATGATGGTGAAGATCGATGGAGATGGCTCTGGGGGCACTTCCCCGTCTCGGCAGGGTGCCGGAATAGAGACTTTCTGTCCCCCGAATCTCCCCTTCGGTGGCGGTAGCGCAGCAGAACTTTTCGTGGAAAAACATCGAACCCCCCGAAGTTTTTAGGTCAGAAGGCTCCTTATAGGCGAAGAGAGAGGCTGAGGGGGTGCCTGGGGCCACCAGACCATGCCCTGGTGCGGCCAGGCCCAGCCTGCGCCTGGGGGTGTGTGCCAGCCCCTGGCCCTCCTCCGTCTCGTATTCTGGCTCCGTGAGTATTCTGGAAAAATAGGCACTTTGGCTTTTGTCCCGTCCAATTCCGAGAATATTCATTTTCTGACTTTCCTGGAACCAAAAACAACAGAAAACAAGCAGCTGGCACTGTGGCTCTTGTTAATAGGTTAGTCCAAGAAATCATATGAAAAGTACTCCAAAGTGTGGACAAAACACGAGAAAGTGGATAAAACCAAGCATGGAGCATCAAAAATTATAGATACATTTGCAATGTATCAGGCCCCACGGTTAGTAGCATACAGCGAGGCAAAATCAACCCTCGCACTCGAAGACTCCATCGACCTCCTCGATGAGGCACGCGAGATTGCAGTGGAGAGATCTACAATCTACTAGCAGAACCTCCGCAATTACCATAGCAGAAGGCTACGCCCCAGATCCTTCGTCGAAAGAGACCTGGTCCTGCGATTGAAGGAGCAAGGGCACCTCAAATTCGAGTCCCCTTGGGAAGGACCCTACATGATTACCGAAGTAATCCCAGGTGGCGCCTACCACCTTAAAGACATAGAAAGTGGAGTCGCATACTCCAACCCCTGGAAAGTCGTGCAACTGCGTTGTTTCTACCCCTAGATGTTTTTACTTTACAAATAAGGATATTCAGCCAGGCTACTCACCAATACATTGTACTTCATGATATTCTGCAAATAAATAAATCTAAGTGCCCCAAACCTTGTGTTTTTCTGCTTTCCTTGCAATTATTTCAGGGGCTACACCCCCCTTTACACCATGTTCCACGAACAACACAATATCCTGAGTAGCTGACGCACTACCAATCGAACCCTTGATAACACCAACCCAGCTATAACGCACCTGACAGGTTGGCAAGGTGCTGAGATGAACATACATCAGGCTAACAAAAAGGAACTGAATATTATAATACACTCGAAAAATATACAAGCTAGCAAGCTCACATTAACGGGTATCAAACACATGTGCAGGGTATAAACTACACTACTGTTGCAAAAGGAGAACATTTGTTTGATCTTCAAAGAAATCGACGATATCTTCGGCTGGCCAATCAACTGCCTGGTAGTGCGGCACCATGTTCCAGGCCATCCCTTCTAGTGGCGGCGGCGGTCCAGCGGAAACAACCATGACATCCACATCTGGCCGATGCAATCGAACAAGCGCCAACGCAGCCTTGACACCTGCGACTAGCTGTTGGTGCACGCACTCGCAGACCACATTGATATCTTGAAACTTCGCCAGCAGAGCTAACAAGCTTGAAGGCACCACGTCCAGGGGAAACATCGCCTAAAAAATATGCCTAAGGCACGACTGCGCCTTTTTCAAACACTGAAGCACCCGCGATGCACGATCCTGCAGTGTCGCCAACGCAACTGCATGATCGTGATCCACCCATAAGTACCCCCTAGCCTGTAGCTGCTCCTGGGTCAAGTCATTCATTCGAATGGCAACCCGATCCCTCTCATCCTGTGGATGACGAGCGCTAACAACTACAAGAAGCAAGAGTAGAGCATAAGATAGAGCATCGTCGCGAATGGCTAAAGAAAAGGATAAGAAGATAGAGAGCTAACACTTAAATTGCTCATTCAACTGCGCAACTTTGTCTAGGAGATACTTCTCCCACGTGCTGACCTTCTCAGCCTTCGACTTCCATTCGTTCGCATTACCGCAGATCACATGCAACTCTCGCTCCAACTGCTTCACGCGATCGCGTAGTCGCGCAAGCAGCGACAGCTCCTCCACTTTTGAACATGGTTGTGCCACAGTTTCATCGGTGGGAGGAGAGTCAGGAGGACCACTCGAAGGACCCTATTATAGCCAAACAATAGGCAAATAAGACCAAATATACATTAACAAGGAGTGCACTCAAGTTCAACAAAGTATCAAAAGGGGTACCCTCACAAAATAAGGTTCATCAAAAGGAAATCTAAGCTATTACAGAAGGCAGCTAAGGAATGATCTGCTTTTTCGATTTCGACTTCAGGGGCTTCCTCAAATCTGTGGCAGTCTCCGATGCCACAGACTTCCTAGTTGTAGCCCGAGATGCCGCAGCCTTTGCCGCCTTCACTCGCCACCGCTCCGCCGAGTAATTGGCGACTGTATCAATGAGCCGAGGCCCATACTTACTACAGCTAGTGGCGAAAGGCTGGAACACTACCTGCTGGCCATCTGCGGTGACCGGCATCGCCTCGGATATCTCGCTGGGGTCCAGCTCCACGCCATGGGCTTGCGCCATTGCGAGTGCCATGGTCGCGCAAACATACCTCTGTGAATTCTTGAAGTCCATCAGGACGCCCTGTGGGAAGGACTCCACTAGGCCGTCGAGATTCTTGATTAAATTGGCCTTGGGAGCCATCTCCTCTCGAAGACGACTCAGCACGCCCTTGGACTTTCCAAGAGTGTCTCGGAGGCAGACGTTGCGGTCCTCGACTGCGGCTACGGCGCCGGCCAAGGCATCCGTGTGGGCCAAAGCCTGGGCGTCAAAGCTTACGCCGACGGCATCTGAAGAAAACACGTATCAGCACAACATCATGAAGGAAAAACACATTGGGAAAACGCAAGTAAGACAGTATAGTACCTGACAGCGCTTTCGCGATTGAGGAGAGTTGTTCTACGAACAACTTTTCCCTCTCAGCAGCAGAGGAGTGAAACCATATCTTATTATTTAAAAATCCCAAAAATACATATAATATACCAAAATGATCATAAAAATAATATCTACATGTTAAAAATGTAACATTGCACTTTTAAAGTTAGTAAAAATTAAAGACCCTAATAAATTGAATTCAAACCTATTTTCTTAGTTGGTAATTCATAAAATTAGGTATAAAATTGCTAATACCTCTAATATGTCCATTAGAAGTCTAAAAATAGTATTGGTCTTTAAAATATTAATAGTATGAAGTCTAAATAGTCCAAAACATCTTAATTACAATTTTTGATCAATTATCATTCCTAAATGAGTGTAGCATTTCCCAAAAGGAGATATCAAATATACAATCCTCAATATTATTATTTTGAACTTATTAAAACCTTTTACCATTAGTTTAACCACAAGTTTATAAATATATTATAAATCCAAAGGTAATTCATAAGTAGTTAAATAATATTGTTTCCTTGTTTACAAATCATAACCACTCATTGATAAGGAGAAAAATTATTCTATTCAATCATAAAGTTAAGAAACTACTACTCAAATAAAAGTAATACCACTCTTAATTAACCTTAAAGAAACATTATGAAGTGAACAAATTATAATATCATATAATGACCAAGATAGATAAGTCTCAACTACTAGTGTGGTCCTTATTCAAATGGAGTAATTCTTTCTTCATTGAGAATTATAACTAGAAAGAAAACCTAAGAGTGTTAACTTATAGTTTAAATGCTTTTTTTAGCTAAGTAAGATTTTCTTCAAAAGTTATTCTTTTAAGAAACATTAAAAGTAATCCTTGAACACTTCTTTAAAAGCTCTATTTATTTATAAACTTGCCT
Source organism: Avena eriantha (assembly GCA_910589775.1). Classification (NCBI taxonomy): domain Eukaryota; kingdom Viridiplantae; phylum Streptophyta; class Magnoliopsida; order Poales; family Poaceae; genus Avena; species Avena eriantha. The sequence continues at coordinate 541,692,885 of OU342745.1, forward strand.
AAGAAATCTTTTAGATAGCATGACCCCATTTGAGTGCTCTAGTATTGCATGCTACTTGTTGTATTTACATATTGTTTCACACACTCTCACAAGCCTTAATAAGAAGCACAAGTGTGAAGCTGGTATAAAAGTGCAACACATTCCAAAGAACTCATCATAACCTCCAAACCCTAGATTAGATATGATTATACTGGGGATTCACGTTTATCAAACTGAATTACATTGCTTATGCATAATTGCATCTTGCTTCTTTAAACATTAGTCCTTACCATACCAATGATGTTATTTCCAGATTTTGGATCTTCTAGTATCTCGAAGACAGTGAGTGCATAATCTTGCAATCACAAAAGGCAAGTTCACACTTGCTCATGTCCTTTGATTATTTTCTATCAAATGCTTGTAACTCAAAGGTTGTCATCACATGCATTTCAAAAAGGTCAGAAAAAACACTATTTTTATAATAATATGATTATGGATTATTTATCTGATGGTAATAATCTATTGATATAGTTCCAGTGGTAAAGGAACATAATATCTAGCACTTAACAACCAATGTCGCTAGTGATTCTAGCGTCGTATATTACGCGTTAACCATGAGATTTGGAATGAGACGGAGAAGTCAGCTGTATCTTCTTCCTCTCGCATGTATCCGGATGTGCAGGTCGTGGTTGTTATCCTCGTAGCATGCATTAATTAGTAATTCGTAGAGGATATGCAGCATATGGGTGGGAACCCTCAATGTCCCACGATAGGTCTGGCATTTGAATTGTCTATACCCACCATTGCCATAATTCAAGATGTGGGCATGGCGTACACCAAGGGGACATGCAGGGTCGCGAAGAGGGCAGTGATTGGCTTGGATCATCTACTGGGCCCACCTCATGGAATTGTGGGTGGTAATAAGCTGCCCGGTTGTGCAACAAGGATTTGGTCTCTCATGGGTAAAGTAACGCACCTCTACAGAGTGTAAGAACTGTGACATGTTACTCCCTGATCCAGGAAGGAGCTACGAACGTGGAAGGAAAGGAACTCCATGAAAGTTCTGGTCAACCTGTGAAGGCTATCGGACATAGTTTTTAGAATAAAAGCAAGCTTTGAAGAAATGTTTACGAAAACATGCATTGCCTACGACCTTTGGTCTATGGCCATCGATAGTGCATCATACACTCCTTTTTAGTGAACTTGTTGAGTACGCTCGTACTCAACCGTACCTTCTTAACCCTTGCTAGGTTCTAAGCCATTGAAGACGACGTCAACATTAATTTCTGCTCAAGAAACCATCATCGGTAGCTCAAGTTCTTCAATAAATTCAATGAAGTCAACATATACATCAATCGACGCAAAGGCGAAGATCTTGATTAGATAGGAGTAGATACTCTAGCCATAACACCTACTTCTGTAGAGCATTTCATTAGCAGCAATTGCAAGCCAATTAGTTTAGATGTTAATCTTTTTAGCCAGATAGCTCAGAGTTATTATTTCTGGTTCTTCTTTGTAAGAAGTTTCTTTCTTCCTATTTAACCTAGAGTGTTCTCTGGATCTTTTGTAAGAGTCGAGTTGTAATCCATAGTCATGTCTTGGACCTGTTGTGTTTCTGTTGTACCACTCTGAGGGATGTAATACTAGTGAATGGTGTTTCATTGGTGTTATGCAACAACTATAGTGTACTACATCATGCAGTGGTATGCTGGGTCACCGCAGCTGGTATCAGAGCATATGCTTTGACCTTCAGATTAAAACCCTTTTAGGAAGATTTTTAGGTTGGATAGAGACTATAGGAGCCATCTTATCTAAACCAAGACTTGTGATGGATATCCACTTGAGGATAATCTTGTCAGACTTAAGTTGGATGTTTTTTGTCATCTTTCTTAAGGATTAGTTATCTATCTTCTCTAGAGAAATGTCATTTTAGAGTAGCTCTAAATAGGTATAACACCACTAAGATGTCTTAAGTAAGTTAAAATATCAAAGAAGATTACGACTAGGATTAGGATATCATGTGGACTAGTATTAGTGATGGAGTCTATATTTAGAATCCCTATGAAGCAGCAGAATCTTATCACTAGTTGATACCACTATACCATACAGGGTAGACCATTAGAGTATGTATAGATACAATTGAAAGTAAATCATGTGGCATTCACTTGAGAATTCCATGTGATGGAATAGAATTTGGTTAAGGATCATTAATAGTAAGCTAAGAATAAGAGTCATCATGGTGAGATTAGCTCTTCCATCATGATGGCTTGGTAAATCTTAACAAGATCATGGCGAGATTAGCTCCGAGACCATGATAAGTTTGTAATTAGAACAAGTACTCAAAAACAATTCTTGTTATAATAGTAAGAAAAGGACAATGTAGGTCTATGATAGAAGGCATAAGTGACATAATATTATGATAATTGTTGGATTAAGGTAGTAACTACAATGTTATTAGTAGTTTTGAGAGATCATGTGAGGATAGTTTATGATAGAATGGAAAGTTGGTAGTCTTTATAGTCCCGAAAGAAAGGTAAGAGGTTAGTCAGAACCAAAGTGAGACCACTTTGCTCAAAATTATCCTATTGCAACTGAGCAATTTGGGTAGATATTGAGACAAAGAAAAGTTTAACCCTAAGTGCTAAGTATCACAAAGTAAACCCATACTAGGAGGTGCCATATACTACATAGCTAAGCTTGAATTCTGGAGGTATTATACTCAACTACTATATTCCGGGCTTAGAATGATGTGTGTTATATGTACCACATTTGGATTTCTTGATTTTTCTTGGATCTTCTTGATTGGCTAGATTTGTGCATGAAGTTTGACTTGATGTGCAAATGCATGTTGCATCACCAAGTTATTACTTGATGTTATAGACCTAGATAGAAAAGGGAATTCATGTAAGGGAGTGATGAGTTCTGAAGATCAAGATGAAGACTTGCACGAAGAAGGAAGCTAAATATAAGGTGTATCAACACTATTTTGAGGGATGGATCAATCTCAACTTATTATTAGTTGGCAACAAGAAGGATTATTAGTGTTGAAAAAGGTGTAGAGCAACATGAAATGGAGCAAAGAAGAAGTCTTGGAAGAAAAGTGGTATTCAAGCTCTGACAACTCAGAGAAAATGCCAGTAGTAAGTCCAGAACCCGTAGACTAATCCGTACACCTAGAAGGATCCATAGCTGGTATCCGTAGCTGGTATTCTAGTGGTGTAGCTAATCAGGTAATCTTTGTATGATCTAAAGAGCATAAAACTGAGCCTAAGTTAAGTTAGACCTAAGGAAGTATGAAATTAAGGCGATCGTTTTTCGAGACGCTTCATGAAAATGGGTTTACCAATGAGAGAATGTCCAAAAGGATTGAACGAAAGAAAAAGGATGTTGGAATATCCATTTCGGAGATCCACAATTGTGTGGGTGTACTGCAAATTCTTTCGTGAGACCTTATATAGGTAAAGTATAAGTTAGACAGAGATCAATATCCTTACTATTGAGTTAATGGATATTATACATGTAGTTTAGAGACCATTAGGAAACCCCAAGGGGGAGTAAACAATAAACACTGAAGTGTTGTTGTCTAACTTTCTAACTAAAGGGTGGAGAAGAAGTACTAAACGATGATAAGATTAAGCCTTATTCTCATAAGGTTATAAGAAGTCATCATTATAAAGTATTTCCGAGAGTATGTCCAGATGAATGGTGGAAGGAGATAAACTAGGATAACTTTAGTGGACTAGTATAAAGGGGAAACCACTCGTAAGTTATGCTTTAGAGTAAAGAGAGTATTCCAAAATAGACCGGTGTAGTGTAATAGGAAAACCTTATTGGAATGGAAAAAATGTGTCCACCACCAATCCTAAGTAGGACTGTGAAGACATAACTCAAGGGATTTTAGTAGAAGGACTTATGCTACATATTGCAAACGACAGTTGAATATTGTCAAGAATGAAGAGGATTTAAGGAAAAAAGATCTGGACATGGGATACCAAATTATCCCCAAACATGATCACAATGGATTTGAGAAATGTCGTGATCTATACAAGTAAACACTTATTCTGGAACGTAAGAGAGTACAAACTTCGGGGATGGAGTTTATTTTAAGGGGGGGGAGTCTGTAACATCCCAGCATTAGAGCTTAGAAATAAGTTGAGATGAGGTGTGTGTATTGCATTCATGCATATAAAATCTGGATAATTTTCGCGCTTTTAAATAAAACTTGTCAAAGTGATTGAAGCTTCTCTTAACTTGGTGGAACTAAAGTAGATCGTCAAGTTGACTGCAATAAGTTTCAATATGATCTTTGCTAAAACCTTATCTTTGGGTAATATAATTTGATCTAAGGGTACATCAAATGAAATAAAACTAAGTCACAACACACTACTCAATAAGGAGTACTAGATCTTCTAGAGATCATTACATGGTATTCCATACAACAACCCAAGGATGAATACTTAATATTCCAAAGATGATATCAAGGTATTATTTACCACAAACCCTAAATACCAAGTCAAGTATATAACTCAAGTAAAAGAAAATTAATAACAAAAATCTTGAAACACTTGTTTGCCATAGTTATTCCTACCATGGGTATCATGGTAGTTCTTAAATATTAAATCTTATCACAAATAGAATAGAAGAGGAAGCCAAGCTAAGACCATGCACCACATATCTTTATTGTCATATTAAAAGGATGACATTCCTACTTAACCAAGCCCTAGTGTCAATTGATCATCAAGGTTGAGTGATCAATTCTTGACCTAGCACTTATTGACTCTTAACTTTGACCTATTATATTGACCTTCCCCAAAGACCTTAAGTAAATTAATAAGAAGAAGGAACTAGTTATGGTAGAGTGTGCCATCATCAATGGAATGTGATCCTTAGTGGAGATCAAACCATCTGATGTTGGAGGAGTTAACTCACTCATGAGTTAACTAGAATAAGCACCTAAACCCAAGAGTTAAGCTAGTGATCATGAAGCTATGAGAAATCTAGTAGTATTAGTACATAAAATAATAATCTTGTTAAGTCAAGTGGGTATAAACTTAGAGTAAGCTTGCTTAACAAGATAAGCCTATAAAGAGACTAGGTATAGTACAAGTCTACTACTTAGTTGATTATAGATTTTGATTAGACAATTAGAAGCCTAAGCTTTGCATGATCAAAGGTTGGTAATCATTACTCTCAAGTCACTTGAGAATAGTTGACCAACTAATGACGAAGAGTTGTGAGTATACTAAATTAGGCAAAGCCTTAGTAAGTTGAACCATCTAGCTTGATCATGACAAGTCAATCTAGAGTATGATGAAGTATATAAGATGAGTATATGGAGTAGTTGGAAGCATAGTAGTGTAACCAAGGTAATACAAGAACAAAATTGTATTATGGGAGTAGTACCATACCATTCCATAAGATTGATATCACACGTGATATAAAGAGGATTGTAATCTTGCAAGCCTTGGAGGTAAATGCAAGGTGGATATAAAAGGAGTTAATGGATGGAGTTAGAAACAACTACATTCATGGGTTCATCAAGGGTGGCTAAGAAATGGAAGTTGTATGTAGAAGAGTGAAGAATGAGAATTGTTGAAGTGGCATGACCATGTCATCATATGATGATGGATATGGTGGAGTTAGATGATTGACTTATTCAGGAGGATGTAATATTTGTGAATAAGATACGAGAGATTTATAGAGTGTATTTAGGAAGGGAATTCCTTATATAAAGATAATCTTAGTGAGGTATTAAGGTAGGAGTGCTTGAGAAATCTTTAACCAACGGTATATCAAGCCATGCCTAGACCCATGTCTACCTCTTTGTCCAAAACCCTAGAGTTAAGTTAGCAGTTGGACCAATTCCTACTTTTAGGCAGCCAAATAATAGAAGCTCTTAGTCAAATAAAGTTTCTAAGAGATAATTAGAGAACCAGATGAGTGTTTATGAATTAAAGCCTTGTCTGCTTTATTATCTTAAACCCTAATAGAAGACTAGACTATGAACTAACAAGATTACTCTAGTAAGTAATTCCAATGTCTCACTCTAAGAGATTTAGAAGTAGTGTCTTTAAACCTTAATATCCATCCACATTCATAATAGAATATGAGTTTATTAAACCTTCACAAAACTAAAGATAGCTATTTGTAAATGAACCTTTTCATTTCTCCATTACTGATTGATATTCATACATAATGACTTAACCAAGATTGTTTTATGATAATCCTAAACACTAAAAATCAAGTAGAATTTGAATAAGAAAAATCACCAAATATGGAGAACCATGAAATTCAAATCACCACATCATGAACCATAAGGTTTAACACCTTATAATGTATATATATAAATCCTTTATGAGGATAAGTATGAATAAGATTCCATATACATCATTAACCATTTTAAACCATTACCATTAAAATTATCAAGTGAAAACAAAAACATCTTTAAGGGAACTTTAAGTAAGAAGTAATTCCTAAAACCCTAAACCCTAATTACTTTGTTTAATAAACAAGATTATATATAACAGTGGAAATTGTAACACACTAACAAGGGTAGGTCAATCAACTACTACCATGTCCTTAGAAATGTTTGAAATACTGTATAAATTTTTTAATATTTAAGGGGTTAGAATTTGAATTGAAAATGGTTTATGAAAACAGAAAATCGAAATGGAAAAGGAAAAGGCAGCTCAGCAGAACCGGCCCACAGCCCATATTTTATTCCTAGCCCACAACCCAACTCGGTTCGTCCATCTTTCTCACTGACATGTGGGACCAGGGGAGGCCTGCGAGTTGAGACAGAGATTACACCAGGGGGTTTTCTGCAAAAGAGTCGCACCGTCGTCTTCCTCCAGCTAGAAGCAGCTCGATGGAGCTACCGATGTCGTCTGTCACCGCCACGTGCCGGGATGCCCGCTGCCATCATCGTCTAGTGGAGATGGGGCTGAGAACGCCACCGCAACGCTCCACTTGCCCTCATCCTCATTTCTCTCCCTCTCGCGCTCTCTTTCTCTCTCTCCCACTCGGCCAAAACCCTAGCCCCGCCAGAGCCGCTCGTCGTTGTTGCTCTGTAGCTCCCCTTGGTCAATCAAGCCCACCAGAAGAACCTCCTGGCTCTTCTCGTTCCTCTTGTACCAACCACGCAAGAGGAGGTGGTCCCTATCGCCTCAATCGGGACCTCAGTCCTCAGGGCCAGCCACCGCCCTTGCTATTGATTTTGGTTGCATCTCGCTTCACCGACCGCACCGTCGCGCTCTTGGTGAGTTACTAAACACGCTAGTTTCTCCTGTTTCCTCGATTGCTTCCCGAATCAACACCACCGTGTTCATTAGTAGCCACCGCCGCTCGGCCTTGTCGCCGACCATCTTCCGACGCCCGTTTGCTAGCGGTGCCGCCACTATTAGGTTCCTTGTGTTGCACTCTTTCGAACCACACCAACCGCGCTTCCCAAAACCCGCCAGATCGTCGCCGTCGTTCATCGTCTGTGCGTCACCGGCGAGGTGACGTCATCATGATGTCACACTTGCGACACCCGTGACCAAGTCCAAGTGTTGACTGGTCTGCGCCAGCGTGGCTTGCCGACATGGCCAGTGGCCCTTCCTGTCTGTGACTCAGGCTAGAGTTAGTACCGGTGTAAAAAGATCTAACCTACATGTGTGTGTCATGTTGACGTCATCACTCACGCAATAAAACATTTAAATATTTTCTTTTAGAATTTCAGAAAATTATTAAATCTTATAAAATCAATAGCTTTTGTTTTATAATTCCGAAAATATGTATTATATATCAAAATGTTCAGAAAACTAAACTCTATAATATAAACCTATTATCATATTTTATTTTCCAACTTAAATAAGATAATAATTATCAGTAAATAACCTATTATGGATAAATCTTAAATAAATATATTCTATTATTTAAAATACATAAAAATAAGTATAATATATCAAAATTCTTAGAAAAACAAAATATACATTTATAAACATATTTTGTACATTTTTGTGACACTTAACTAAGTATTTCATATTTGTTTAGTATGTATAAGGGGATAAAACTTATAAAAATCATATCTTATTATTTAAAAATCACAAAAATACATATAATATACCAAAATGATCATAAAAATAATATATACATGTTCAAAATGCAACATTCCACTTTTGAAGTAAGTAAAAAATTAAATACCCTAATAAATTGAATTCAAACCTATTTTCTTAGTTGGTAATTCATAAAAGTAGGTATAAAATTGCTAATACCTCTAATATGTCCATTAGAAGTCTAAGAAAATAGTATTAGTCTTAAAAATATTAATAGTATGAAGTCTAAATAGTCCAAAACATCTTAATTACAATTTTTGATCAACTATCATTCCTAAATGAGCGTAGCATTTCCCAAAAGGAGATATCAAATATACAATCCTCAATATTATTATTTTGAACGTATTAAAACCTTTTACCATTAGTTTAAACACAAGTTTATAAATATATTATAAATCCAAAGGTAATTCATAAGTAGTTAAATAATATTGTTTCCTTGTTTAGAAATCATAACCACTCATTCATAAGGAGACAAATTATTTTATTCAATCATAAAGTTAAGAAACTACTACTCAAATAAAAGTAATACCACTCTAAATTAACCTTAAAGAAACATTATGAAGTGGACAAATTATAATATCATATAATGACCAAGATAGATAAGTCTCAACTACTAGTGTGGTCCTTATTCAAATGAAGTAATTCTTTCTTCATTGAGAATTATAACTAGAAAGAAAACCTAAGAGTGTTAACTTATAGTTTAAATGCTTTTGTTTAGCTAAGTAAGATTTTCTTCAAAAGTTATTCTTTTAAGAAACATTAAAATTAATCCTTGAACACTTCTTTAAAAGCTCTAATTTATTAATAATCTTGCCTAAGAAATCTTTTCGATACCATGACCCCATTTGAGTGCTTTAGTATTACATGCTACTTGTTTTATTTACATATTGTTTCACACACTCTCACAAGCCTTAATAAGAAGCACAAGTGTGAAGTTGGTATAAAAGTGCAACACATTCCAAAGAACTCATCATAAACTCCAAACCCTAGATTAGATACGATTATTTCGGGGATTCACGTTTATCAAACTGCATTACATTACTTATGCATAATTGCATATTGCTTCTTTAAACATTAGTCCTTCCCAGACCAATGATGCTATTTCCGATTTTGGATCTTCTAGTATCTCGAAGACCGTGAGTGCATAATCTTGCAATCACAAAAGGCAAGTTCACACTTGCTCATGTCCTTTGATTATTTTCTATCAAATGCTTGTAACTCAAAGGTTGTCATCACATGCATTTCAAAAAGGTCAGAAAATACTATTTTCATAATAATATGATTATGGATTATTTATCTGATGGTAATAATCTATTGATACAGTTCTAGTGGTAAAGGAACATAATATCTAGGACTTAACAACCAATGTCACCAGTGATTCTAGCGCTGTATATTACGCGTTAACCATGAGATTTGGAATGGGACGGAGAAGTCAGTTGTATCTTCTTCCTCTCGCATGTATCCGGATGTGCAGGCCGTGGCTGTTATCCTTGTAGCATGCATTAAATGGTAATTCGTAGAGGATATGCAGCATATGGGTGGGAACCCTCAACGTCCAACGATAGGTCTAGCATCTGAACGGTCTATACCCACCATTGCAGTAATTCAAGATGTGGGCATGGCGTACACCAAGGGGACATGCGGAGTCGCGAAGAGGGCAGTGATTGTCTTGGATCATCTAGTGGGCCCCACATCACGAAATTGTGGACATGAATAATCTGCCCGGTTGTGCAACAAGGATTTGGTCTCTCATGGGTAAAGTAATGCACCTCTGCAGATTGTAAGAACTATGACATGTTACTCCTTGATCCGGGAAGGACCTACGAACGCGGCAGGAAAGGAACTCCATGAAAGTTCTGGTCAACCTGTGAAGGCTGTCGGACATAGTTTTCAGAATAAAAGCAACCTTTGAAGAAATGTTTATGAAAACCTGCATTTCCTATGACCTCTGGTATGTGGCCATAGATAGTGCATCATACACTCCTTTTTAGTGAACTTGCTAAGTACGCTCGTACTCAACCATACCTTCTTAACCCTTGCTAGGTTCTAAGCCGTTGAAGACGACGTCAACATCAATTTTTGCTCAAGAAACCATCATCAATAGCTCAAGTTCTTTAATAAAGTCAATGAAGTCAACATATATATCAACCGGCGCAAAGGCGAAGATCTTGATTAGATAGGAGTAGATACTCTAGCCATAACACCTACTTCCGTAGAGCATTGCATTAGCAGCAATTGCAAGCCAATTAGTTTAGATGTTAATCTTTTTAGCCAGATAGCTCAGAGTTATTATTTCTGGTTCTTTTTTGTAAGAAGTTTCTTTATTCCTCTTTAACCTAGAGTGTTCTCTGGATCTTTTGTAAAGAGTCGAGTTGTAATCTATAGTCATGTCTTGGACCTGTTGTGTTTATGTTGTACCACTCTGAGGGATGTAGTACTAGTGAATGGTATTTCATTGGTGTTATGTCAATGACTATATTGTACTACATCATGCAGTGGTATGCTGGGTCACCGCAGGTGATGGATAAGGTAGTGTGAGGATGTGAGATGAGGATGGAAACAATATGTTTACTGGCTACTGCGACCATTTCACCTCCTTCCTTCCCTGATGCTTGCATTGCTGTGTAGACAGCACACTGCTAAATGCGGATGCGTGAGCTACTTGCCTACTCAAAGTGCTTTGTCTCATTGGGAAGATCTTTTCCTAGCCTAGAAGTTACTCCCTTGTGGATGTGCTTGGCTCGATTGGATATTATCTTATGTTTGGGCTTTATTTTGTGTTGCCAAGTGGAATTGAACCTTTTACCATCCTGCCAAGGTGAAAACTTGCCCCTTTATAGACCCATGATGCATAGTCTAAGGTCAAAACACTTGATAAGAATATATTCATACTAGGCCCCTAAACTAATTCTCAGTGATGTGAACAAGCAGTTTTCTGTATCACAATCCCCCACTAACCTGTTTTCTGTATTGTCTTTGTTTTCTCTTGTGTTATCTTTGCATGGATCAGAATGAAGAAGAAAAGAAGAATAAAAATAGATACGAAATAGTTTAGGTGTTATTTCTTATTCTATTGTAATTTCTATTTCATTATATTCTCTCATTTATTGTAATTTTTCTTTTTCCACTTAAACATTTATGAAATCAATGTAATATTTGTATTAAAGTAATAAAGTATTCCTTTATTCTTTTATTTATTTGTTCCAATCACCTTATTATTATTTATCTGTTGTAATATCATATTACTTTATTCAAGAATTTTCATTGAATTTCTCCTATGTATTTAAATATTCCAGGATTCAATTTGTGAATTTTTATAAATTTATTTGAATTCAAATTTGAAACTCAAATACATGTTTGAATAACTCCCCCCCAAAAAATAATTCTTCAAAAGTCATGTCAAAATCCATAGCACTTACCTAACGACGTAAACTTCAGTCATCAGAATAAGAGGAACCTCGATCACTCTGTGTTTTGAACAAACGCGCAAAAAATCTTCGGATTTTCTATGCATGAATGTAATTCCCACACCCGCGGTCTCTCCTTTTGTGACCTAAAACCCTGGGATGTTACAGTCTCTCCCCCTTAAAACAAACTTCCTCCTCGAAGTTCATACTCCCTTGCATTTCAAGAAGTAAGACTAACCTTTGTAGATCATAATAGTTCTCAAAATCTGTGATGAAGATAATTGGTGTATCATTCATTCAACCCTTTCCTTGAATCCCCTTCTGACTCAACAAAAGACAACTGTCAGTTCCATTTGACATTGTGATTCCTTTGAATCCAATACTCTTGCTTCAATCAGGTATTTTTGAGCATCTTCAGGTTAGGACATCTTCTGTTGCATATTATTGTTACTAGCAGTCCCACTTAAACTTACTTTCTTAGTCATTAACCCTTTATTTTAGAAGTATTTGGGTTTTATAAAGTCTCACTAAGATAAGACTTTGTCTGAGCCTTTGGCCAACTATAGTGGTGATACTAATATTACTTATCATGGCTTACTTACTAGGAATGTTTTGGACTCATTTAGCCCAAACCACTCATAGTTTCCTGTTCCTATATATAGGTTTGTTTTGGTACTCTAATCCAAACGTAAGAATAATCTGTTTCTTAGTTACCTACTATCTGGTCTTCCCAAGGTTGAACAACCTTATCTCCTTCGAATGTTTACCTTACTAAGATTTCCATCAGTTTCTTAACAACTTCTTCAGTACTTCTCCAACTTCCTTTTATTAATTAACTAAAGATCTACATCTTACTATCTTGAGGTATAAACCCCAATGTCCATACTTTTCTGCTTTTGAGAGTCCCATTATGAGATGATTACCATTAACTGTCATCGGATTGATGACAAGTACGCCATGAGGGGGTCCTCGAGGCGTGCGGAAGAGAGGGGTGTGAGACGTACGGTATTCCGGGATGGTGAGCACACAAGTTTACCCAGGTTCGAATCCGCCAGCTTTGGACGGATCCTACTCCTGCTAGCAATCCAGTAATACAGCAGAGCCGGAGTATGGGTTACAAGGGTTTCGCCTGTGCGAGTTGAGATTGTAGACTATTGTGAGGGTGCCCTAAAGGCTCTCCCTAGGATGGCTTATATAGATATCTGGCCTAGGGTTTACAAAAGAGACCTATCCGGCTACGACTAAGAGTCGGTTACAGAGTACATCTTGAACTACAAGTAACACTATGGGCCTATGTCGGTAAGTCATCTGGGCCTTCTCGTAGCCGGACTGGACTCCATCCCTTCTCCCTGATTGGGCCACCCGCGAAGCAATACTTTAACCCGAAGTGGGTCGCCCTGGTCAGTGAGACACAGTGAGGATACCTGAAAGTATATCCCCAACATTAACCTTATGAAAATAATGTCTATCTGAATCATAGTTTAGGATTTCTCCTTAACCTTACTCCAGATATTGAATCTCGATTATTTTACTTCATTGATCACTCTCCCCCTTAGGGTCTTCTAATACTCTCTAACTCCGTGTATACATCCATTTGGTTTTCATGGTTAGGACATGATTATATACATGCTTTGCATTTGTACCTCTAAATGATTTCACGGGGAGGATCAGTGGTGTATCCACTCAATTGTGAATATCTGAGGTAGATTCTATAAACTTCTATTTATACTTAAAGGCTTTATATCTCTTCTAAAGGTAAGTATCTTACCTAAGAGATCTTAAAATAACTAACACAAAAGCTCTACCATCATGATGTGCCCTTCTTTCAACTTTCAGGACACTAACACTTCGACAAACCCAACTTCACAAAGCATCATGGAAGATGGTTGCTCCAATTTAATACTCCTTTCTATCTACTTTAACCTAGGCCAAGTTTTATGCTCTTTAGGTCATACAAAGATGACATAGTTAATTTAACTAATAAGGTATCAGCTGTGGATCATCCTAGTGTGTGATGATTCCAGAATATCCATACATCTTCAACTCCCTTACTCTTGGTATTCTCTCTGATATTTCAGAGCTTGAGTACCAGTTATTGTTCCAACATATCTTCTTTCTACCAGGTCATCTTTGTCGGACTTCAATCTCCGACAACCCTGGATGTCTACATGCTATCTCAAGATTAACTTCAGCAAATTTAATTTCTTAGTATCAGCAAAATATCTAAATATCTAAACCGTCCAAAAATCCCGGTAATTATGAGTAATCTGTCGTGCTGCACTTTTTTTTGGCAAACCACGTGTACTTCAACCAAATGCACCTGCGTTGATCCTAATCAAGCCCGCCATACACGGTTGAACCGATACACCGTTAAAACACACTTGCATCTCACAAATACTTCTAGTGGCTTTTTAAAATTTACTCTCTCAAGAGCATCGTCCTCCTTTTCCTCTCCCCGCTACAGATCTGAGAGGCGATTTTGAGAGTCCACCGTCAATCCACCTCTTCCGCCGGTGAGGCGTGGGTTCCCTTCCCTCCGTCGGCTGCTCCGACAGCGGGAGGGTGGGGGAATCCCGTCTCACGACGTGTATTTATGGTAGGGCTTGGCAGGTGTCCGGCCGGCGGCGCTTCGGAGGCGGAGGTGCTGTTGGTTCGTTTGTTGTCCGCACAGATCCCCTCCGACGGTGGCGTTCCCTGGGGCTTCATCGACCTGCGCGTGACTTTCCCTGCACCACGGCTAGATCCAGGTATGCGGTGGATCTGGACGTAGTTGAATAAGAGGATGATACAGAGGTTCTTTGCGGCGGCGCCGGCGTTCCCGACAGTAGTCTCTTCGGAGGCGGTGCTCGGTGACTTCCCGTATGCGGTGTGGTGGGCTCCGGCGATCCAATGTTTGGGGAGCTTCAGCAGCGGCGCGCCATCGTCAGCTCTGGCTCGTCGTCGTCGGGATCTAGAGGGCTTCCTTGTAATTTTTCCTTTGTTTCTAGACCTTTCTGTAAGTTTGGAGAATTAATATATCATCCTTTTCGTAAAAAAAATTACTCTCTCAGTTTTAAAATATAAGATGTTTTACTTTTTGTGAAACTAATGTATTTATACTTTTTTAGCGTGTACTCCCTCCGTTTCAAAATATAAGGTGTTTTAGCTTATGAAGCAAATGTATCTAGACTTTTTAGTATGTAAGTTTATTAAAGTTTGGAGTGAATCTATACACTAAAAACAGTTTAGATATATTTTCTTCACAAATCTAAAACATCTTATTATATTGGAACTAAGGAAGTACAAGTGAGATTCTTCAAGGATTTTTAAGCTCTCATTCAGCTTTCTTTGACAGGGGTTTTTCCAATCGATCTTCCTTTTCGAAAAGAAGGGGAAAAAGCCCGGCCTATGTCGACACGTGGGTCCGCCCCTGGTCCGTCCAGTCCAGCCCACTGTTCCTCTCTTCTCCTCTCCCCCTCGCGGCGGCGCCGGCAGCCTCTCCCCCCTCCCCCTTCCCCCCGTCCGTTTGCCGGCGAACCCTCTCCGCGGAGGGCGCCTCCGCTCTTTCGCCGGCCGAATCGCAGCCGCCTCCAAGGAATTCACCTCTCACAGCCCTCCCCCGCTCTACTGGACTGAGTGGAGATCCTCGTCGATTTCTTCTAGCCGGTGAGGAACCCTAACCTGCTCGGAGTTCTCTGATAGTTTCGTCCTGGTCTTGCCGCGCGCAGTAATCTAATCCCTACAACCCATCCAGTTTCCTCGCTGCCGGCCCGCGTGTTGGTGGAGGTTTTGCGGGGGGGCATTGCCGATTTCCCACCGCGCTGTAGATTGGTGAGCGATGGAGGTGGACTCGATCCCGGGGGAGGAGGAGCTGGCGTTCGCGGCCAACCAGGACGACGACGACGACGCGGAAGACGTCTCGCCGGGCAGCAGGGAGCTGGCCGCCATGGTGGAGGCGGCGGCGGCGGAGAGCGTGATGGAGCTGGACGCCAGGGGCGCCGCGCCGCCCTACGGGGACGACGACGACCGGACGCCCAGGGACGCGATGGAGTTCAAGTCCTACGAGGAGGTGCTCAACTTCTACAAGCGCTACGCCCTGCGCACGGGCTTCGGCGTCTGCGTCAAGAAGTCGTCATTCACCAAGGCCGGCCTCTGCCGCCGCCTCGTGCTCGTCTGCAACAAGTGGGGCGAAGGGAAGGAGGACGCCTGCTATCAGGCCAGGCCCACGGCCAAGACCAACTGCCAGGCCACCGTCGTCGCCAGGCTGTGGGGGGACGGGCTGCTGCACCTCACGGACGTCAGCCTCGAGCACAACCACCCGCTCAACCCGTCGTCTGCGCGCTTCCTGAGGTGTTACAAGACGCTGCCCAGCGGGATGAGTAAAGATCTGGTGGTCAGGGCTGCCAGAGGTGAATTCTCGACCTCCGGCGACATGGAGGCCCCGATGTTCGACGACTGGGGGCGGCTGAAGATCAGGGAGGGCGATGTTCAGGCCATCAATGGTTTCTTTGCGGAGATGCAGGCCAAGCAGACAAACTTCTTCTATGTCATGGATTTTTACGTGGAGGGCCGTATGAGGAGTGTTCTTTGGGCTGATTCAAGATCCAGGGAAGCGTACCAATACTTCAATGACGCTATTTGGGTCGATACAACCTGCTTGAGGAATAAGTTCAACGTGCCACTTGTTTCGTTTCTTGGGGTGAACCATCATGGTCAGCTTGTTTTGTTAGGCTGTGGCTTGCTTTCAGATGAGAGCACAGAGAGCTTCCTATGGCTGTTCAAGTCATGGCTAACTTGCATGAAGGGACGGCTTCCAGGCGCCGTAATTACTGACGAGTGTGTGGCGCTGAAAACTGCGGTTCGAGAAGTATTTCCAAAGACACGCCATAGGATAAGTGATTGGCACATAGTAAGTACTATGTCGGAAAAATTAGATGACTCGGTAAGAGCCGAGTTGGAGACTGCAATATATGGTTCCTTGAAGGATGATGAGTTTGAGGCAAGGTGGAAGAACACGATCGAGAGATATGGTCTTCAGGACAATGAATGGATCGTCTTTCTGTATGAAAATCGACACTTGTGGGTCCCTTCCTTCCTGAAAGATGCCTTCTGGGCTGGATTGTCCGTTAACCACCGGGAAAGTCCAGGTGCATTCTTTGGTGACTCATTAAGCCAATTAACCACATTGGTGACATTCCTTAATAGCTACACCACTCTTGTACAGAACAAGCACAAAATGGAGCAACAGGATGATTTTCAGTCATTGAGTAACGACAGGGTCCTTGTATCAAAGTTTCCTATGGAAGAGCAGGTATCCAAATTGTACACCTTGAACATGTTTCTCAAGTTCCAGGAAGAGCTAAAATCAACCATGCAGTGTCAAGTTCAGCTGGATGGTTCGACATCTTCTTTTATAGTTATTGATTTAGCTGCTGAACCAGGCGGAGAAATGGTGAATAAAAAGTATGAGGTTGTTCACTGTATGGAGTCCAACAGGATGGAATGTAACTGTGGCCTATTTCAGTTTTCTGGAATTGTTTGTCGGCACGCGTTATCGGTGCTTAAGTGGCAGCAAGTGTACGATATCCCGCCTTGCTATGTACTTAACAGGTGGCGGAGTGACTACAAGCAGTTGCACTTTATGGATAATCCATTGAAGGATTTTTTATCGAGCAATCATGTTGAGCGTTATGATCAAATATCTTTGCAGTGCCTCCGTCTTGTTGAAATTGGAATGGTTTCAGATGAGAAGTATCAGCATGCATTAAAACTAATCAGTGACATGACAAGGACCCTTCTTGATGATAATTTGTGCCGTGAAATGGAGCAGAAATTTTCACCATCTGAATGTACAGTTGCAAATGTTGATAGCCAGGCACAGCCTGGTTCATCTGAGGGGGGTCCAGCCAAAAAGCGCCGTGGCCGTCCTCCCAAAAAGAGTAAAGACTTGAGCATGGAGTCCGTATCAAATCAATATGGAAACAAGGTGTCTCCTTATTTCTATTTTGTCAACTCATTGCATTAATTTGCTGTTGGTGACTTGGTGCTAATCAAGTTGTATTTGTTGTGTGGCAGGATTCTTTACTGGTATCATCGGCTGTAAGTCAGAAGGATGCTTTACATTCTTCTTCGACTGCCTCCAACCTTGGTACCCACATCAGGGCACATGGTGTTGATGATCTTATGGTAGTTTCTATCATCAATATTTGGTTATTAAATTCATCGTTACATACGAGGGTCCTGACAATAACCTTACTTTTAACTGTATAAACTGCCAGGAAGAAGTTGATCCTAATGAGGTATCATTTGAGAGCCCTTATGGGGTGCAATCTAGTAGTTCAAATCATTATGGTGACCAGCTGCAACAAGGCCACACGTTGCAGGTTTTTCTTTTCAGCAACTTGACTGCTTTTTCATTTGCAATTATTGTTAGTGTGTGCAACTGAGGAAAATAATCTACTGGTTTCTTCATAATGGACAGTTCGCTGGCCAAAACATGCCATCAGCGGAGCAATCTAGGGGAGCCGAGTGGCTGTATCCATTTCAGGTGAATTGGTACATTTCATCTGTCTAGTATTGGTAAATCGTAGTGATATATGCGCTGATGCATCATAAAAAAAAATTGTAGGATGATCAAGTGCCGCCTTATGGCAGACGGACATCTTGAATGCTGGAACAAGAGGTTGCGATTTCAGGTTTCTCTCACATTAATTTATCTTATTTTTTGTTACTGGCATCTAACTCAAAAAATTTCCGGTTATCAGAATGGAACACTTTAAAGTCCCATGCACCAAACTTTACAAAATTGATACCGTTGCATTGGTTATCGTGTAGATTGTGGCCTTATGTACTGTTATAAACTTGGGACCTTGATATTTGAAGTTCGATACGCCGTAAGTGAAAGATGATAATACTATGCACCGATATTGCAGTAATACTAACACCTAAACTGTAATGCTCATTGTTTACCTAAAATTGTAGTTTGATATCTTATAGAATGTGGCTTTATGTACTGTTAAACTTAGGAACCTTGATATTTGGAAGTCTGATACACCCAAAGTGAAAGATGGTAACACTATGCACCGCTACTAACACCTAAACTGTAAAGTTCGTTCTTTACCTTTTTACTTACGTTGCTATATGTAGGTTGCAGTTTGCGGTTTATGCAAACCAATTGAGTTATTCTTCTTCTATATACCCTGTCTTAAAACAAGGCCGCTTTCCTACTCGGTTAGAATTTAATTATCAGAGCATCTCAATGCTTAACCACAGCAGGCTCATAAAAGCCCACGGAACATATCAACCTGCACGTTTACTAAGTTGTTTCTGTAATTTTCTTTTATTAACCGTGTTACCTCTTTTTGTAATGAATTGTAACAAATTACTCATGAACTGTACTTGTATGGATCCACATTTAGTACATGCTGTATACTGAAATGATAGCATGTTTTGTCTTGCAAGTGAGTATGTTTAGCCGTTGCCTTTTTAGAGTTTGGAACTTGTTTGGGTACTCTGCAAATTTAAGCATTTCAATATATTAACCCACCGTTGGCCAATCCGGACCCTTCTAGTCCTGTTTGATCAAGCATTATAAGAAGGAAACTCTGCTTATTTTATCATGGGGAAAAGAAATCTTCCTGGCACATGTAAACAAGATTATTTTTCGGCCAATTTCGAGATGCTAGCTGAGTCCACTTTGTAATGGGGTTCTGTCTCATGCTGCAGGTTTCAGATGAGATGTACATAAGAGTCTGGAAACCCAAGGGGAGGGAGGCAATTTGGTGTCGGCCCCAGGATGCATTAGCTTCATTCTGATGAGAACGTTTGGAGGTGGCCTGATGAGAAGGTGGTTTCTTTTCATCTTTTGGTAGAAAACCCGTAGGAATGTAGTCATGTGACATGACGGACCATGATGTTAGCAACTACTAACATGTACCGTATCCGGTCCTGACAAGAACTCGATAGGCTTTTTGAGGCCGTTTTTCTAACTGCTGACCAAGATTTGATCTCTCCCAGTCACGGAGGCCGTTTTTCTAACTGCTGACCAAGATTTGATCTCTCCCAGTCACGGAACTCGGCTTCTTCCTTACTAGTATGTGCGTGTGTCAGCTTGCTTACGCCTTCCTCAGAAAACAAAATTCTGTTTGTCGTGTAAATGTAAAATATCTGTATGATGATGATCATCGGATTAGAGCTCTTTTTTTTTCCTGGTGAGAGTGAGATTTGGAATCTGGCGTCAGGTCTGCCCTTCCCCAGCATGGACGAGCCTGGCGTCTCACTCTCTGGTGGCCACAGTTTCATGGACAGAAAATTAATGTTTTCGTTGGATATGTATTATTGTGGTGAACCGGTGATGAAGAATAGATATACGTCTGAGGTTGTGAAGAAGGAAGAGGCCTGCAGTCAAGCGCGAGTCATTCTCTTGTACGTACTCTTCTTATCTGTTTTAATCTTCATTTGGAGCGAATTCGCCGGAAATGGTTCGGATTCTGCTGAAATTTGGAAGAGAGCGCGTACGTAATCAGTGACGTACGGAGAAGTAGCGGCAGTGCAGTAGTATTTATACAGTACTACCTTTCTGTATGTCTGTAGGCACGGTAAAGCAGAGCAGTCGGCTGTGTCTGTATATCTCTCTAGCTTACATACAGGCTTTGAGCGCGCGTAGGTGAGTGTGAGTGAGTAGGAATGGCGTCGACGGCGGTGGCCGACGCGAACGCCGGGAGGGTCGCCGGAACCGGCCCCCTGGACGCCTCGAATCCGGGGATCGTCCGGATGAGGCAGCTCGTCGACGGGCAGCAGTACGCAGGTGGTTTAATTACACTCGCTTGCTCATTTGGCGGTTATAGTTTGGGATACGCATTACTACATTTACATAAACAGTAGCACGTCCTGGCCGTATACAACAGATGGGTGGAGCAAGTGCTGGGAGCAAGGCGTGACGCCGTGGGACCTCGGCGAGCCCACGCCCGCCGTCGCCAAGCTCGTGCAGTCCGGCACCCTCCCCGCCGGGACAGTCCTCGTCCCGGGATGCGGCGGGGTACCTACCTACACGCACACACGCACACACGCATCATCTCTCTAAGAAAGGACCTGGATGGAACTAATCTCGCATGGTATGCTGCACGCAGGGTTACGACGCGGTGGCCCTGTCCGGCGCCGGCCGCTTCGTCGTCGGCCTCGACGTCTGCCACGCCGCCATCCAAAAGGCCAAGCAGGTAACACTCACTCTAACAGAGCTTATTACTAATGGAACCCTTTACTAATACTCCGTCCTATGCCATGTACGTACATGGGCACGACATTAGTTAAGCTCGATCTGGCTAACTTGATTCACAGTGGTTGTCGTCGTCGTCGTCGCCGGACGTGGCCTTCGTCAACGCCGACTTCTTCACCTGGGCGCCGCCGGAGCCCTTCCATCTCATCTTCGACTACACGTACGAGTACATACGGCTGACCAAAAGTTCCTAATCTAATCACCCTCATCTTGTCAGCACTTGCTTACGCTCTCCTGACAATTCTTCAGATTCTTCTGCGCTCTCGACCCGTCGCTGAGGCCGGCGTGGGCGGCCAGGATGCACCAGCTGCTGCGGCCAGACGGAGAGCTCATCACACTCATGTACCTGGTTCGTAATTCATAAACCATTGCTAATCTTACACATCAGATCAAACACTTGATTTGTCGTCCATGCTTTGCATTGCAGCCTAAAGACCAGGACTCCGGACCACCATACAACACGACAGTGCTCGAGTAAGATCGATATCATCGGTGCTAATTAAAAGATGTTCCATCACTATGCTGACACAGAAAAATGTTAATTCCGAATAACTGTATTATTACTATATACAGCTACGAGGATGTGCTGAAACCCCATGGTTTCGTTATCGACTCCATCCAAGACAATGACGTGGCGGTCCAACCACGGAAAGTATGTACCATGTGCAAATGAAATGCATGGATGTGTCCAATCAGAAACAATATTTTGGACTAACAATTTCTACTCCCTCTGATCCATATTAACGTTCTCAACTTTATCTAGATACAAATGCATCTAGTCTAAATCTTTAACTAGATACATCCAAATCTAGATAGAGTTGAGAACAATAATATGGACCGAAGGGAGTACCGTTACTCCCGTGGTAATGTCTAATCCTACTTAAACTTCCAGGGGCTGGAGAAAATTGCAAGGTGGAAGAAGACGGCCAACGGAGCGGGAAAGACAACATCAGACTTGCCCACTCATGATGATCTTTAAATTTCCTTAGAATATGCAAGTGAGGGGCATGACATGCACAACTTATCAATGCATGCACGGGAATATATGTAAGCACACATCTAGTAGTAGTAGTAGAGTACTACTACATGATAACCTTGATCACACGGCACTCATGGTTATATAAGATCAACGTATGATTATCATGTTTGTGGCACAGATTTTAAACACTATCTATTGAAAAAGGTACCCTTTTACTGATCGTGAAGCATGTGGCTCAGTCATGTTTGCTGCTAGTTCTTTTGTCAGGGAAACAAATACAGTAATGTTTTGCAAAGTTGCTGGTCACACAGGTAGTGCAGCACATCACACAGACGCTAACCTCACGAAACAGGGCTACTCACACATGTAATCCGCATCGCTATTGACACCGTCCATTGGAAGTAACCAAGCCAAGAAGCCCTCGTGGGTTTCTCCTTTGAGCATCTGGGACGAGAACTCGACAACCATGTGCCACAGCTCGCCGACTGTCCATCTGTGGCGTAATATCCACTGGATCACCTGTCACGGTGTAGAGATGTAGAGAGTAAGGTGAAGAGAAGATAAAAGGAAAGCCTGGCAACATGAGAGTACAGCCAACTCCATTTGGTAAAGAAAACAGAGGATCACTGGCTACATCTAGAACCATCTATCATGTCCAGCAAGCAAGTACAGTATTAAAGCTTCCAAATATGGATTAGAGGATCCCCATCGCCAACCCGTGGTCTGTCCATGGAGAGCACCCATTGGACTCCACTGAATGGGGAAGATCCAAAAGTCCCCAAGGATTACATACCAGCGCACAAAAAAAAAGTACAACAGTTACCCGTTTCGTGGGTGGTTACAGAACCGTGCAGATAATTAGACATGCAAAACTACTACAGTTCCGAGAGTAGTACAGTTCGACTTTTTTTTCTACTTCTGTAACTAAGCAGAAGTTTATATAAGGTTTGATAGACTTGTTGTACCTCTTCTAGTCTTTTCAGTGACGCGTCCTCGAAAGTATAGTAATTAACAAAAGGTCGGCGTGCCTGCAAAATAGGAGCAGCCAAATATATCTGAACACTCCAATGATGATGATAGTTGAATTTATCAGTACAGGCAAATTAACTGGAAACAGAGATAGTTCACATGTACTCTTAATCCTTCATATTCGATTGTGTAATAACATTCTTACTATACCTGTGATGCAGCAAGCCACTGAATCATGCTCTTAATTTCAGGGTTTCCACCAAAAGCCCCACAACCCCAGTTTCCAGTTGAAACTCCTATGCAGTCATCAGAGCTAACACTTGGACAGTTATCCTTGGTATCAGAATTCTGAAACCATGCATTAGCAGTTAAAACTGATCAAAAGTTCAAAACATACTGACACAATCTTCAAGTGCCGTGCATCTATAGCAAGTCATTGCTTATCAGTGTTATTTTAAGCGTACGCTTAAGCGCTAAGCGGAGAGCAAACGCTCAGGTCGCTTAAGCGTTTAATTGCGCTTTAAGCGTGCGCTTAGCGCTTAAGCCTTCCTTGTGTGAAAAAGCGGCCGGAAAACGCTCGCTCAGCGCTCAGCGCTTTTTTGAACCTTGTTGCTTATCATGTTAGACCCTATTTGAGATCATATACAAAGGCAGCAAAGGTTCCTTTTGTTTGACTAGCACTAATTACTTCATTGGTTGACAAGCAGAAAAAACAGATAGGGGCAAATACATTCTAATTTTGAACCTAAGAAGAGATAGAGATGCCAAACTATTAACTGATATTTGTCACTTGTCAGTGCTTGAAATTAGGTGATTCAATAAAAGATTCAATTAGCAGTAACTTCACAGGAATCATTAGGTAAAAACCTGGAAAGGCTTCACACAGAACAAATGCTTCGATTGATCTAAAAATCCACAAAACGCTTTGTTCACTTCCCTGCACAGAGATGTAGTACCGATGAAAAACATTTAGGAAAATACTAAGATGATGATTTGTTTAGAAAGGATAGGCAAGAACAAGCTACCAGTAAGTCACGAAATACTGTGACACAGTGAAGGGAACAAAAACAAACATACCTTAGAAGACCACTAGTTTCATAGTGTAACTTAGTTGGACAGTCCAAAGCATCAATTGCTACTATCCTAGATTTTCGTCTACCCAATGCATCAAGGGGCTTCGTATCTAAATAGTCACCGACAAAGCGGAATGAGGAACCGTACCTGTAAGAAGCAAGTGAAGGGTTCATTTACAAAGTAAAAGTCATCAAGTGCTGTAGGTCTAGGGATGTTATAGTTGAATAGTACTGTGGAACTTTTCCTTTTCAATTATGTGAGCTAAATCAAGCAAAGGGTGGTTAAGGTTAAAACTAACCCCATATACTGCGAGAACCTTTCTGCACCGACAATTTCTATAGCCTCATTATCTTCCATTGAAGCCATGAAGAGCATGCCCACAATCAGTTCAGGGTTTATCATGAAACGGATCTCTTCCTGTACCATAGATGTGATACAACATATAAGAGAACCACAGAGGCACTAATACATGGAGTAATCAAGGTGCACAAAATCAGGAAGTGCTATGTAGCAGCATGAAGACACAGAATGAAGGTACTGTAATTTCCACCAGATACCATGAAGTGAAGCACTGGTCTTAAGATAGTGATGCAACAATAGTTCTAAATGTATCATAAAAGATGATGGATAAGTTACAAACAATTCATATAGAACAATGTAAAAGTGCATTCTAAAAATAGTGCCAAACAATTCATAATTAATGCAATCCCAAATGGATACATTTCTGACGAAGTTAAACATAGAAGTAATCTACGAATCAAAAGAAATACCTGAACACAACCCCTGGAAAGTGCACCTCCTCCCAAATATTTATTCGCAAAGTCAACCTCAAGGGCTTCTTGTTCCTCATCTTCTATCAAACCTGAGGAAATTACCTACTAATGAAAAGAAAACGAACAATCAGCAGGCTCCATTTCAACTGTAACATGGGGCATTTTGATAAAATTGCGATAAAAGAGAACCCTATAGCTGTTTTTAAATTGTACTCCCAGGTCACAGAGTTATCCATTCCTACTAGCCTTATTTCCGTTATCATGCAATACCAGGATACAAATAATTTATCATGCGCATGCGCATACCATCGAAATGTTGATAAATCAATAGCTCAATTCTGCAGCATGTGTTCCTCCCAGGATGCAGATACATTATGGAGAGCCAAGACATAATCAAACTGAACAAAAAGACTAGTAAATTTACTTCTCCAGTGAGTCCAAAGCATGCCTGCCAGCCAATGCTAATTTGAAAACAAAACGACTATTCTAAACAGATATTCATAGTTCATAGATACAAAACTCTAATATGAACCAGTTGTGGCAAATATGCTCAGTACTCCTCAGATCTCACTTGAGGAACTACTCCGATCTCTTTGAATACTCAGATCTCACTTGAGAAACTACTCCCATCTCTTTGAATACTCAGATCTCACTCGAGGAACTACTCCCATCTCTTTGAATACATCTTCACAATTAACATTGTAGGATAGAATTTAACACACTAAGTAGTCCTCTTCCTATAAGATATGTCATCTCATGTAAAGATTAAAGAGTAAAAGGGGCATATGGTCTAAAACTTGTATTCTAGTTAGTTTCAGAAGAACCTTGCAGGAATGCTAGTACAAAACATACAACGCCACTTACCCGGAATGGGCAGAGGGGCACGCTAGATTTCATCCAAGCGTCAGTGTCAGGGTAGCTAATGCCACCAGAGACGGGGTGGAGTGGAAGAACCTTCCGCTCAAACGACACAAAGCCATTAGGCGTAGACGCGGTCACCCTCTCGAAATAGTGAGCAATGCACCTCACTTTGTGCTCCTGGCTTGGCCTCGAATTGTAAGTCAGAGCCCTGCCGATCCATCAGTAAACCACATAAGCACAAGAGATCAGTAAGAACAGCTAATCACTTCTACATCTGCAAGGATTAATTAAATATACTTGAAAACCCAAACCGAGATGAGCTGAGGCCAAGGGGCATACGCGAACAAGGTGTCGAAATTGATGGCCGGGAGGCGCGCCTCGCCGCGACCGGCGGTGGGGAACAGGCAGAAGAGCGCGCAGGCGAGCAGCGCGGCGACGAGCTCCTGTCCTATGAGCACGACGCCGGCTTCCTGCGGCCCCAGGAGGCGGAGCCCTAGGGCGGCGGTGGCGGCGGCGTAGTGGTCCTGGAGCAGCGTGGGGAGGCGGAGGAGGAGGCGGGCGAGGCGGGGGAGGACGTCGGAGAACCAGTCCCGCGCGTGGGCCCGCGAGAGTAGGTCGTCGAAGAAGAGCGCGTAGCCCTCGGCGGCGCGCGCCGGGAGAGCCGGGAGGGATAGGGCGATGCGGAGGTCGTGGAGCGCGTCGGCGAGGACGTCGCCGGAGGTGACGCGGCTGACGTCGGGACCCAGGGATAGCGCCTTCAGCTGCTCCTGCGCTGCCGGCGGCCAGAAGAGTGCGCCGCCCCGGAGCACTACCGGGATCAGCGGCAGGATCGACTGCAGGTCGCCGCGCGCCTCCATTGCTGCTCTGCTCTGCAGCTTGCCCTTCTCTTTTTTGTTTGTTTGAGCGAACCCTTCTCTTTCTTCTTACCTTTGCATGCTTGGATGGGCCTCAATGTGGTTTGCTTTATTAGGCCAAACAGGCTCTCTATGGCCCATGTAAAGGATGCGGCCCAAACTCCACACTGACCTGAAGCTTATCCATTTCCTTCTGAAGAAAAAAACCCATCCATCCAGTCCTCTCCAGCTCCAAGCTTTGCCATGGGAGGAGTGGACACGGGCAACCAATGGCCGCGCTCCACGCCAAGCTCCTCCCGGCGCTGCCAGGCCACGGACCTCCGCCACGCCGCCACCTCCGTCGCGAGACGCCGGAAGTCGTGCGCGACTGCAAGCGGCTGGACGGGCTCATGAAGGCCGGCAGGCTGGCGGACGCACTGGACCTGTTCGACCGGATGCCGCGCAAGAACGTGGTCGCGTGGACCTCGGCGGTGTCCGGGCTCACGCGCGGTGGGCGCCCCGAGGAGGCGCTGGCTACGTTCTCTGACATGATGGCGTCCGGCGTTGCGCCGAACGACTTCGCGTGCAACGCGGCGCTGGCGGCGTGCGCGGCCGCAGGCGCGCTCCGCGCTGGGGAGCAGGTGCACTCGCTCGCCGTGCGCTCGGGCTTCGCCGGGGACTCCTGGGTCGGAAGCTGCCTGGTCGAGCTCTACTCGCGGTGCGGCGCCCTCCGCGCGGCCCAGGACGTGTTGGACCGGATGGAGTCGCCGGACGTCGTGGGCCACACCTCGCTCGTCTCGGCGTTCTGCCGGAGCGGCGAGTTCGGGCTGGCGGTGGAGGCGCTTGGTCAGATTATGAGACGGGGTGTGGAGCCGAACGAGCACACGATAACGAGCATCCTGGCGGCGTGTTGCCCGCTGGTTCTCGGTGAGCAGATTCATGGATACATGATCAAGGCAATGGGCTCGCCATCGCAGAGTGTCTATGCGTCGAGTGCATTTATGGATTTGTACTCGAGAAATGGCGAGTTCGACATGGCGAAGACCATGTTTGACAATCTCCAGTGCAAGAACGTGGTAACCTGGTGCTCCATGATGCAGCTACATATCAGAGATGGGAGGCCGGAGGGCGCACTGCAGGTGTTTGATGATATGCTCTCGGAGGGCGTCGTTGATCCTAATGAGTTTGCCTTGTCGATTGCTCTTGGTGCCTGTGGATCCATTGCTTTGGGGCGTCAGCTTCACTCCTTGATCATCAAGCGCGACCTCAGTTCTGATATCCGGGTGTTGAATGCCCTGCTCTCCATGTATGGCAGGAGCGGCCTTGTCAAAGAACTCGAGATTACGTTCAACAAGATTGAGAATCCAGACCTCGTCAGCTGGACAGCAGCTATCTCTGCATATTTCCAGAACGGTTGTGGTGAGAAGGCCATATCATTGCTCTCCCAGATGCATTCAAATGGTCTCATGCCAAACGACTATGCCTTGTCCAGCGTACTGAGTTCCTGCGCTGACCTGGCATTGCTGGATCAAGGGCGGCAGTTCCATTGCCTGGCTATAAAGCTAGGATGCGACTCGAAGATTTGCACCGGGAACGCGTTGATCAACATGTACTCCAAGTGCGGCCAGATAGTCCCTGCAAGGCTTGTGTTCGACATCATGGATCACCGCGACATGGCATCCTGGAACTCACTGATCCACGGGTACGCGCAGCATGGGGAGGTGAGCATGGCACTGGAGGCGTTCAGATCGATTTGCTCCAACGGTGGCCAGCCGGATGAGTCGATGTTGCTGGGAGTCCTAGCAGCGTGCAGCCATGCCGGGCTGGTGAGCGAAGGAATGGCATTCTTCAGATCAGTAATTGCTGGCCAACACGGTGCCACCGTGACGCCCTCACACTACGCATGTGTGGTCGATATGCTGGGCCGAAGCGGCAGGTTCGACGACGCCCTCCGCCTGATCGAGGAGATGCCTTTCGAGCCCGGCATCCTGGAATGGAAGACGCTGCTGGCATCGTGTAGGCTGCACGGCGACCTAGAAATGGGGAGGCTTGCGGCCGAGAAGCTCGTGGAGCTCTCGGAAGGGGGAGAGGACCGGGACTCGGCAAGCTATGTGCTGATGTCGGGCATCCACGCGATGCACGGGGAGTGGCACGACGCCGGCAAGGTGCGGCGGAGGATGGATGAGGCGGGGGTGAGGAAGGAGGCCGGGTGCAGCTGGGTGGAGGTCAGGAACGATGTGCACGTCTTTGTCGCCCGGGACGTGTCTCATCCAGACTCGGCGTCCATGTACCAGATGGTCTGGGGATTGTTTGATGTAATGCGAGATACAGCCTACAACGAAGATGTTGAATTGTTCGATGTACATATGCAGATTTAGATGTGGAAAAGACGCTGCTTTGCTTGGTAAAGGTTACACAATTCTGTAGGAACGCATAGATATGGGATTTACTTCTGAAATTCTATGCAACATCGTGGAGATTGGATGCAGGCTGAGCGGGAGGAGATTTTCTAAATGAAGGTGATACCGTCAAGGTCATCTTACTGGTCTTTTGCATATATCTCTCTTGGAATCTTGTCCAAAATTTTCTAAATGAAGGCGATACTGTTGATGTCATCTTGTTGGTCTTGTGCATATACCTCTCTTGTGATCTTGTCCAAGATTTTCTAAATGAAGGCAATACCGTCAAGGTCATAGTGGTGAATATTGATATGTATGTATCTTCTACCTGAGTACCTGACCACTTCAGTTTGTCATGACTCATCGAAGTATCTCATTGAATATATGGTTCAGAACATTTACTAGACTCTACCAAACAAAATCAGTAATGCATTTCTCCTGGAAATTGTTTGTAAAATCATATGCACTCTAGTGCACACCTATTTGTTTGTAGTAATCACCTACTATTGGCATGTGTGGATGTGCGAACTAATAAAAGCATGTGTTTTGCATACAATAAATTATACAACACAAAAGGATGGATGACTAAAATGTACTAAATCTATTTCAGGCATGCATTCCTTTGTTAGCCCAACAAAGGAAATCAGGAATCACTGGATTTTTCTATCTTGAATCAGAAAATCATGTTAAATGGTCTGACATACTTGCATTCCCTACACAAACAGGGAGAAATCAAGGATAGCTTTATCAATCACAATCAAGCGTTTGGAGGAAGATTCTCTATTGGAGACATTAGATACTACAATTATTCCTTTGGTTAGTTGTTGAATGAAACAGCGTCTCAGTGACATCTTGTCATTTAGTATGTTGTAAAAAGTGGATCTCATGTAATTACCATGTTTTGTAGGAACCTGATCTATTACTTGATGCTCAGAAGTTGAACTTCCAGGATTTGATGGTATATGTAATGAACTATTACAAGAGGACGGGTATGGTTTCTATCTGTGTGTCTGTTATCCAGTTTCTAGTTGGTGTATCACTATAAGAGCAGTGTTTTCTGTACTTGACTATACTATGGAATATATGTATAGTGTAGGTTTTGTTCAATCTCCATATGTTAATTTGTTGTATTTTCTCTACAATATATGTAAAAGATGTACCGTTGGGGCGCCGGGTGTTGGAGAAACGCAAGGTTTCACAAGATTTGGAGCTTTGGTTTCCTAGTGTATGGTCACGGGACAAACCTGATGATGTGTTGGATCTCGTTATGCAGGTGCCAGCTAAGGACAACCAGTTCAAGCTTGTTACTTGAGCTGGGAGGCGGTTAGTTTTCCTCTTGATAGAATTATATTATTATTGTACATATCAAGCACATTTTATTTCCAATACCACACACAAAATTGGCACACTGTGTGATGCAGTTACTTTGTAGAATTTACTATTACTACTCCCTCCATTCACTAATGTAAGACCTTATAGATATTTCAAAGTAGACTAGATTCGGACCAAAATGGATGAACCTAAACAATAAAACATTTCTAGATACATGCATTTCGAAAAAAGCTAGAAGGTCTTGCTAATAAGGGAGGGAGTATTATAATACACTTTGTAGTGCTTGAATCAAAAAGTTCTCCCTTAGTGGCCACAGGAAAAAAGATAGGCGCCTCACTACGAGGTGCTGAACTGATTATGTTCTATCCCTATCCCTGATTTGTCGTGTCAGAAGCCAGACAACCGTAATGAACTCGCCGCCACTGCTGAGCTGCCTGGCATGGGAATCTCCGCTGCAGCGATTGGCAGCATAGCACAGCATTTCCAGCCATACTTCAAATATTGCCTGCAAAAAATCGGGCCTGCGCTTCTCCATTTTGAGAAGCTCATTCGCAAGTGGAGATCCGTACTCACGGTAAGAATGAGTTGGATTCGTAATGCGATCAGGGGGCATCAATTCCTGAAACACACAAGACCAAATAAGTAAGCATGGAGAATAAGATGTTGTGCACATTGAATTTGAGTTGAATTACCAAGCCCGTAGTAAGTTTCACACTGTGACAGAAAGTATGGAGCATCGCCCCAGCGAACTTCTCCATTTCCTGGATTCTGCTGCTGCTGGGATTACCATTGGGGCCATCCTTGCGGAACAATTTCTTGACCATGCTCCATGAAATGGGCCCTATCGTCACTCCCACGTGATCACCAAATACAACCCCGCTATAAATGATGTTGCATCTAGGAGCTGGCTGTAAAACGCCGGTGCGTACGTACTTGGTTGGGCGAATAGGGCCGGGCACCAAGTCTGGTTTTGCAATCAGCAGGAACAACATGTAATTGGATAGCACCTTGACTGCCTCTGCGAGTTTTCCTGCATGGTGATCCATGGAATCCCACCTATATTTATACCTGGATTCACAGAGGTAGATATCGGTGGCAGTGTGCCAAATAAGGATGCTCTGGTCGAATTCAATGTTCATACTCCAGCGACACCATGTGCCGCAATCATGGTGTAATAATCCTCTGCTCTCCAGTATGTGGAGGCCTCTTGAATTCATAATGTCTAGCTTGGGCAATGCTTCTAGCAGCAGCACAGGGAGATCTGTTTTGGAGATGTCGATGGTACCCACGAAATGCAATCTGTTCCACCAGTCCTCCACCCCCATCTTCAATGCCAGTCTGCTGCCTAGCTCGTTCGTGTCGCGGGTGCACAGGTGCAACATGTTATACTGCCCGATGGAGCTCGACAACCTTCTCTTTCCTGCTGTCTGGCAAAACCGGCGAAGGTGCTTGAGCCCCTTCAAAACTGTTTTCCATTCCATTTTTAACAGCCACGCACATGTCCATGTCGATACTATGGCCCTGGAAGTTGATATGATCTCAAGGACCAAGGCCCCAATCAACAAGACATAGGTGATGGCAACATCGACTCTACTGTAACCACCATGTCTGTTTCTGGAATGGAACAGCCCTACAGAGATGATGGTTGCAAGCAGTGAAATGACACGGATGCAGTAGCCTAACCGTGTGTGGATTGCCCCCGCCTTGGTGTACAGGATGTCGTACATCAGGGACAGCTCCATCTCCACCACCTTGTACACGTCTATTTTCCTATCATCAGCACGCAGGGGTGTTTCATGGTAACACTGATCTTTAGGATGACTTGAGAAATCTGCAAATATGCTCTGGCACACAACGAAGTGGTGGTGAGCTTCAAGCAGAAACTCCTCATCACCATTATCATCGGCTCCTAGATCATGGTCATAGGGTGATGGACTTTTTTGACGTTTACCTGCAGCATACCTCGTAAACTCCATCCAAAATTGGACTTTGCTCCGGATGCTGCTCATATTACCACACCTGAGCGCCCATATCCTTTCGGCATACTTGAGGACACCGACGATGAACATCAATATGGAGGCTATCAGGACCAAAGTCCCACTATCGGCAGTATACCTGAAGATGGCATAGGCGACTCCAACGACTTGCACAAGGAAAGTGAGCAGATGCCGGAGCCAGAGGCGGCTGTCCTCTAGGGCATAGGCGGTTATGGTGTCCGGACCACCCAGGTGCACCAACAGGAATGGAGCCCAGAACGCCATGAACCCATGCTCTCGAGATCTCCTGGTTAGGGACAGATGGCCAAGGGCATAGATTGCCATGGAATCCGCAAGGAGGTACACCAACCAGATGA
This sequence comes from Avena eriantha, assembly GCA_910589775.1. NCBI lineage: Eukaryota > Viridiplantae > Streptophyta > Magnoliopsida > Poales > Poaceae > Avena > Avena eriantha. The sequence goes on from OU342745.1 coordinate 541,725,193, forward strand.
GGAATCTCATCCAAGCCGGGGCTTTACGCCGACGGATCCCAGCAAACACAAGGAGGAAAACCTGAAATGTGAAGCTGAGGAGGACCAGTATCTGGATCCCAGATTCATCCCACAAGTGCACAAGACCTCCAGCCATTAATCGCGCGCTAGCTTCACTGAAAGTCTGTACTGTACAGTATGTAACAAGCCAAACAAATCTAATTAGCAACTACTCCTAGCTAGATCTATGCACTTGTCTCTGTATACATGCATAGTATGTGATGGAATGTGTACACATGTCTTCTATTGAAGAGCTAGGATAACTTACATGAGTCTTAGCAGAACCAGCACAGGACAAGTCTCGTGGAAGAGATGGAAGAATGTTGTGGGAGGGGGTTAGTTAGCTCTGTAGAGTAAACCAAATCCTTCATTATTGTATACTCTTTGATAGATATAGCGCAACCCAAATCAATCCCTAATCCTTATTTTACAAGTTCTTAATGGGCCCTTTTCTTAAATACTACCAAATGCATCTCAAAGCTCGATGTGCTACAGAGTAGTACAAAATCTTAATATAGTAGTATATTTTAGGGGAACAAAGTCCGAATCTTGATGACTATATTATATTTGAAAGACGACGGTATGTACGGCGCCCACGTTTCATTGAACCCCTCAGGTTGTAAATTAACCCAGAGTCCCTCCTGGTTATAACAACATATATATATCATTAAAAAATTCGAAGTCATAGGATTTATAGCACCGGAATAAAAAATTAATACACAGAGTAGCTAGCTAATTGTCACACTATTGTTTATCTCTTTAGCTACATAAATTCTAGTACTTCTTCCCGTCTCAAAATCGATGTCGGGAAGGGAGTAGCATATCACATCACTTCTATTTTGCAACTGGTAAGAGTAGTACACAATAACCAGAGGAGGAAAAATTAGCTGCAGCATCTGTGGACCAACATTTCAACCCACACGAGAAAAAAAATAGAGTACCAACTTGCAAGAGGAGGAGAGAGCGAATAAAAGCTAGCTGTGCACATGGAAGGTTACGAGCTGTGAGTCGTGGGATCAGACAAGGACTAGAGGAGACAAACTGAAAGAGGCGTGTGGCCCAGCTGGCAGCAAACCCAGGTTCGCAGAACTCCTCCAAGCGCGGCTGATTTGCTCATTTTCTTTCGTTTTTTCTTCAGAACACACTTAAACTGCACAAGATTGTTTGTATATCGAGAGATGGACTCTCCTATATGCGATTTTTTGCCCAAATTCAAGGTAGGGCAGACGCCACACCTTGCCTAAAGAGGAGCTTCGCCCCTGCCCCCCATCGTCGAAAGGCTCCGCTGCCCACCAGCTACAACCCAGAGCGCCACCGCTGATTCACTCCTCTGACCTGTGCCTCACTTCACAACCGTGCCTATCCTGAATGGCTGACGGTGTTCCTTACGGGAAATCACTCGCGGAGCTGCCATCGGCACGACACCCACCTGCAAATCTTCTGCTGCGCTTGATTCCTCTCTCTTTCTGTAGAACCGAAATTGGCGCTCTCCGCTCCACTATGATTTCTTTCTACCAATCATAGTGCTGCTATGGATTTGGTACACAACGAAAGAAAATAATGAAGAAGATAAGCATCTTCTGGTGGAGGAGAAAGAGAATGGCACACCGGTATTCTTGCTGTTTATGTTAAAAAATAAATGGTTAAACTAATACTATAGTTTAACTGTAACGGAGATAGTGTGGAAATTTATTTTGTTTAACAAAATATTGCAGAGAAGTATGTACAAGTGAACACATACATCCGCAGCGACATCCTATGTTCCAAGCCTCTGCGTGGTGTCTAATTGTTTCGTGTGTATTTGTTTTCGAAATGTGTAGAAACCTCGACGCATTTGAGGGGTAGTAGAGACGTGGGAGGACACTATGAGATGGAGAAATTAGTTCTACGTGAGAACAATCCTTGAGATCACTACAGTGACTTGCAAGCAGCGATGGCTGCGAGCAGCGAAACGACACAGATGCAGTAGCCTAACCGTGTGTGGATTGCCCCCGCCTTGGTGTACAGGATGTTGTACATCAGGGACAACTCCATCTCCACCACATCGTACACGTCTATTTCCCTATGATCAATGTGTGGGTGCGTTTCATTGTAGTATGGATCTTTAGGTTGACCTGAGAAATCAGCAAAGATGCTCTGGCACACAATGAAATGGTTGTGAGCTTCAAGCAGAAATTAGTCATCACCACTATCGTCGACTCTTACATCATGGTCACGGGGCAATGGACTTTTTCGACGATTACCTGCAGCATACCTCTTAAACTCCATCCAAAATTGGACTCTGCTCCGAATGCTACTCATATTACCGCACCTGAGCGCCCATATCCTCTCCGCATGCTTGAGGACACCGACGATGAACATCAAGATGGAGGCTATCAGGACCAAAGTCCCACTTTCGACAGTATATCTGAAGATGACATAAGCAACTCCTACAACTTGCAAAAGGAAAGTGAGCAGATGCCGAAGCCAGAGGCGGCTATCCTCGAGGGCGTAAGCGGTGATGCTGTCCTGACCGCCCAGGTGCACCAGCAGGAACGGAGCCCAGAACGCCATGAGCCCGTGCTCCCGTGACCTGCTGGTGAGGGACAGATGGCCAAGGGCATAGATTGCTGTGGAATCCGCCAGGAGGTACACCAACCAGACGAGGAGCCTCATCAGAGCCGGGGCTTTACGCCGACGGATCCCAGCAAAAACAAGGAGGAAAACCTGAAACGTGAGGCTGAGGAGAACCAGGATTTGGATCCCAGATTCTTCCCACAAGCGTGCAAGACCTCCATCCATTATTCGTGTGCATGCTAGGTCCCTTGGCTGAAAACCTGTACAGTAACAAGCCAGAGGAATCTAATTAGCAACTACTACTCCTTGCAAGATCTATGCAGTGTTGTTTTAATCCAGGAACTTACTATCCGAATTTGATATTCTGCAAAATCAATTCTCTAAAAATGATCGGCGAAAGACATAATGAAAGAACTAAATACTGACAAATCTAATACGTAAAATGCAAAATCTGGCTTAAAACGTGCAGCATGTCTATCACAGTGCCCACCTTATACATGTTATCATAGAGAACACCAGAAAAGTTAACTAGAAACCTGAACTACTAAACCAGGAAGTACTTAACCAGCTCGCATTTACGAACCGTGTTTTCTCCCTATTCTGGACTCCTGACTTTGTTTTCTTCCTATTTCTGAACTGTATTTTACTCGAAACTAAAGGAAATAAGCTGAAGTGTACTCTTTTCTCTATGTAAATGTAAACACAGTTGCTTCTCTCAGGAATAAAACAACTGAACTAAACTTGAACTAGGAACTAAATTTAATTTGTTAGTTGGATTGACACGATTGCTGAAGGACCGAACATGACTTACATATGATCTGTTGGACATGTCAGGTGTCAACTGAAGGAGGGGGGTCTTGGAAACGCTGCAGCGATACTGCCAGTTAGTGCAACATATCCTTCAGAACCTGGCATGAAGAAGCGGCAGAGTGTTGCAGCAAACGGAGCTGGTTTTTTACAGGAAACGCGCTCCTAGGGCATCGGTGGCAAGCTTGTTCGGGTATCCCTTGTTTCGAGCCTGGAATTTCAAAGAGTGTGCCAGATTGTGTATGATTGGTCAGCTATGTAAGATCCGAGGCTGGCATTGTTTAGCAGCAGTAAGCGACTGATAATCCTAGAAGGTGTTCTAGAATAAGCCCTGGGTGTGAGCGAACAGCCTATGTTATCTATGTACAAGTATGATTCAAATGTTTGTGTGTGATCGCAAGAGAAAGGATGGTGGCTGCCACGTCATTAAGCACCCAGACTTGTTTACAGACGTTCTTCCGCCAAGTTTCAGACTTCACCTTCATGGCATCATCTTCACTGCCAAGTTACAGACGTTCTACTATCTAAGATTTAAAAGTAGGCTCTACTTAGGTTTCAGATAGATAAGACCAGGAACGACAAATAGCACACGTGACCACATCGAGCACTGGATGAATGTTCAAATCATGTTTTTGCATCTAATTCCAAACGACGATGTCAAAGTTTCTAACACCTCTGATGTGCACACTTTATGCGAAGAAAAAAGGGAAACAAAATAATGGGCCCATCACTTCTTAGACTTCAGATAGATAGACCAGGAAAGGTAGTAGTACCAGGATAATGTTAAGCTCAGCTAAAAAAAGGATAATGTTAAGCTTCCGGAGGCTAGTATAGCACAGTGACCACAACGACCACACAGATGGCAGTTCAGAACTTCACAGCATGTTTAATCTGATTCCAAACTTTGTCAGAAGTTTTCAACACCTCTGCTATTCACTTGCAAGAAAATGGGAACATACAACCTCGAACCTACAACAGATCAATGTACAGCACAAATCTCAAGCAGCAAAAAAACCTAGGGTGGTTGACATATTGGAAGAGGGAATTATCCATGCACTATATTCTGTCTCTATCCAACCGAGAATCCAGCAAAATAAATGTGGCCACTCCAAGTTACACCCAATGTGCTATCGCGAGCTAGTACGCGCCGAGAGGTCCCATGTTCTAACGCCTCAAGCATCGGTTGCCGGGGCCGCCACGGGCTCTGAGGCTGCTGGCGCCGCTGCTCTGTGTGTTAGCAAAGGAGTGAGCGCCTTGACGACAATGCTCATGTTGGGCCTGAACTCCGCTTCATATTGCACGCACAGAGCTGCCACCGCAGCAAGCTGCAGGAGAGAGTGCAAGGAGTAACATCAGAAACACTACTGTTCATATTTATTTTTTGAAAAAAAAAGGCAAAAGGATAGAGTGGATGGGATAGATGTACCTTAGCGACTCCCTTCGGAGGGTATTCTCCCTTCAACCTAGGATCTATGCACTGCTTGACCTTATCTTCACTCAATCTTGGAGTGGCCTGAAGAGAAAATTGCACTACAAGGTTAGTTATGGAAATTTTACCTTTGGTTCATATATTTGCTACCAGAGATCCTCGCGATAAATCAGTGACCAAGTACTCATTAGTTGCATGCTGGAACCAGCCAAAAATTGAGCCATTAGAGAAATCCAAAATTCTTGAACAGAAAATTCATGTGGATGATTTATCACCCAATTTTCTGTTAGGTTTGGTGTTCAGACAGTAACTGGTTGAAGTACTCGAAGCTGGACTAAATTGTTGTTGTTCAACTCCGCTGCTCAGTTAAAAGGAGGCAAATTCAAATCCCTAAGCTAACTTTTAGAGAACATGCCAGTGTGCAAAAGCGGGCATCCAGTCAGCTAGTTAATGTCAGAATTTCCCATACTGAACTTGCAACAAGCTGCTTGCTTCAGCTACATATTTTCTTTAAATTTTACAGTTTCATTTTTACCACTTGATACATATCATAGTAGACAAGGGAAAAATCACTACAGTGACAGAAATAAGCAGACACGGTAAAAACAACATGCTAACAAAATAACACATACCCATGTGACTAAACTTTGTTGCCCCCGAGGCATTGTGTGATCGACCGGTTTCCTTCCAGTCAGAAGTTCGAGAAGAACCACACCAAAGCTGTAGACATCACTCTTCTGTGTCAGCTGGCCAGTCATAGCATATCTGCGACGAGTAGGAGCATCAAAGTTAGAGAGGAAAAGCCTGAAAAACAGGACTTCAAATATTTTGAAAAATACCAAGAATGCAAGTAAGCTCTTTATCATAATGTTCATCTGGCTACATAAAGGTACACTGGTTGCCATAGAAGTTATTGCTCTGGGTAGAACATTAATATAGGTCAGTCTTTAGAATAACTTCACAATTAATTTACACAGGATGATACCAAGATGTAAGCATCATGAATAGATAAAACCAACATAGTCCAGGCAAAACACAAGATTGCAGTTCCTAAAGGCAGAAAAAAATAAACCAAGGGCCAAAATAAACTAACTTAGTGTTTTAATGTTTGAACACTGTCAATGATATTTTTTTTGTAGGCATAGGAAAGTAATGTCAGAAAGTTTTGACTGCAAATTAAGAATATATCTAATTGCTGCCAGAAATGATAGCTTTGCTCATTGGGAAAATAGATCCTGGAAATTTATGCTTAATTAGGCTTGTCATAAAAGGTTACTGCTGAACTAGGCTTATGTAGTTCCACCACAAGGTTGCTGACTTAGATTACACATACCTATTAAACAAATTAATGATGTTCTGCGTAATGTTCACAAATGCATACTACATGCAGATATCATTAGTTTGTCTTGTGGGAACTCAGTAGGAGATGCCCAGGCAACATGTCCAAAAAACAGAAGTGCAATCTCCAAACATATTGCCATGTGCCAACCATCGTTCTAATAGTGACATATTTACCCTAAAATAAGCATGTGTCGATTAACCCAAATAACCGATACCAGCGTTGTTGGTATATGGGAACATTAGTTAAGAAAGAAAGGCTGCATACGTAAATATGAGTAGAAGCCAACCAGGAAGTTGATAAGTGATACATATAAGGGTGAATAAATTTTACAATTTGAGACAAATCGATATTAATGTAGAACATGGTTTTCAGCGTCACATGAAAATATGACAGCTGAGACTAATCGATCTCGATGTACGAAACAATTATCACATTAGTAAACCAGACTTACTAGTGTTCTTTTCGGATATGTAGTTAGTAGTACTGATTAGTTATTATTGTCGGTATGTGTAAGAAAGAAAAACTGAAATCATTATCAAAATAATGAAACCAGACTGGCTGTCCACCTTGTGTTGTCCAGTTTCACTAGTATGACTGTTGGTTCTAAAGAGCAAGTGATAGTATGTATTTGAATATTCAGAAGTCAGAGAAGTAGTCCTATGTATAATCTAAAGAAAAAATGTGTTGGGTGTGTAAATTGCGATGCATTAAGCAAGTGAACACTGGACACAAATGGTGAACCTCGGTTTACTGGAACATATCATTAGTAACCAGATCCGTCGACCCAAAGTCAGATTTGTGGCACAATGTCGAGTTTAAGATATATTTTAGAGGGTAAGTGGCGTGCATCATATTTCCGGCGACTATTGCATACACAACCCAGTTCCTATTTTTTCCACAAAGAATGGTTGGGGTATCCACTATAAGCGCTACATTTGTTCCAATCTTATTTGGTCAGTAAGTCTCGAGGACTGCTGCAGTGTTTATTTCTTGGATGCAGACAACATGCATGTCTAGTTGCCTTGATGCGCCACGACAGTCAGCACACGGTTATTTTGGCTATGATAATATGCAGGTTATGGCACCTAGGCTTGTTCTCGTGTTATCTAATAAATGTGAACCAGGAGCTAAGTTCACCCTTGCTTCCATATAACATAAAAACATGACTCCATTTCTACATCACGAGAACCACAACTGCGGTTTAGGCTGGCTCCTCAATTAGGTAGTTACGAGAACTGGTAATCTGACATTCGTACTAAAAAGTGAGTTGAAATCCATAGGAATCACCAGTTGAATACGTAAAATAGGAAGCCACACGAGGTGATGAGGATAATCTAAAATTTTAGTTCATCCAAAAAGCATATTAAACCTTCCAAAGCATCTGTGTCATTTAAAGAGGGCCCTACCACATTGACATGGATTATGAACTAAAACCACAGTGATACTTTTGCATTACAATGTTAATATATTTGCTTATCAAGACTTGTGAGCTGGAAAAACTGTAGCTGAGCTAGGTTAATGCAAGTACTGAACAGAATGCAGAAATGCATTAGTATGAATCAGACAATTACTCTGGTGCATGATATCCAAATGTCCCTAATACACGAGTTGAATGGAGACGTGCTGCCATATCTGGAGCTTGATTTAAGAGGTTGAAGTCTGCAATTTTTGCCTTGAAGTCCTCAAACAGAAGTACATTGCTTGATCTGATGTCCCGATGGATGATTGAAGGCTGAACCTTCTCGTGCAGGTACTCTATACCCTTTGCCGCTTCAATAGCAATTTTGACCCTCTGCATCCAGTCAAGCACAGGGCCAGGCTGTGCACCTTGAACTCCTTTTCTTCCTGTTTACAAAGAAATAGATACAGATCCACCATAACTGAACTTGATATCCGATTGAAAAATTCATGATTATGCCTCATGCTAAGGATACTATGTGTGCAATGTCCTACCATGCAGAACATCGTGAAGAGAACCCATAGTTGCAAATTCATATGCAAGTATACGATAGTTGCCCTCCACATAGTAGCCTAACATCTCCACAAGGTTTTCATGCTTTAGCCTTGATACAACTGAGACCTGGAATAAAAAAATAAAGCTACAGAGCTGAAGTCCTTTGGCAATATCATTAATGCATGAGGTATACCAAACAAAAGCGAAAATAATTAAACTGTTCCAAACAGAAACTAAAAGGGCAGGAAATGTTCACCTGTTTCAAGAACTCATCGTTGGGCTCATTTTCAGATGCATCAAATTTCTTAATAGCTGCTTGCCTGCCATCATCCATAGTAGCATGATACACTCGTCCATACGAACCTTCACCAATCAGAGAATTCGACCCGAAGTTGTCGGTTTTTTCTTTCAAGTCCTCAAATGACAATTCTGGGACACCAATTGTAGGAGGGGAAATATCTGGCTCGGGTTGGTCAACAGGTTTCGAAGATTTCTGCTTTCCTGATGAAAAACATATAAATGCAATCAATAAGGACATAGAACAACATCATGTCAGCAAAAAAACAAGACGCAACGAGCAATAACATATAAATTGGACCCCAGCTTTCCAAATAGATTGCAACAGTGTGAAGGCATATGATTGAAAATACGCAAGAGAGATAGCCGAATACGACACGAGACTATTAGCACCCAATACTGATACTCACAGCTCATAGATGGTTTTAGATATATTAGGGCCAAACAAAACAACAGTGGGTCCATAGCTCAGTGGTAGAGCAATTGACTGCAGATCAATAGGTCACCGGTTCGAACCCGGTTGGGCCCTGTATTTTTATTTTCAGTCAATTTTTATTTCCTTAGTCTACACAGTCTTAGCAACTACTTATTTTTAACTACCTCTAGCTTTATTTCTTTTTCATCCCTCACACGTTTGGGCATGTTATTCTTCTTTGTGAGGACCTTTGTGCTTACACTAGATGGTTACCGCTATTTGAACAGTTCCCGGTTACTCCAAAATCAAGTTAATTATGTAATATACTCTGTGTAGCGTGGTAGACCAATTTAGGCATCGTTAACACACAGGAAGAACATTTCACCAATTATTCACCCTGGAAAGAGCTACTAAAATAGTTGGCATAATCCAAAAGTAGCATGTTAATAAAAGCCAGAACTGGCAGTCCATGAGCACAGCTTGAACTATTTTTTTTTCACCTAATTTACAATGGCATCATTTGCTATGAGTACATGCTTGCTAACAAGCATTCAAATCCCCACATGGATAGAATTGATAATCATTTGCATTCACAGTCCAGAGTAAGCCAGCAGTATTTAACACAACCATATGGACATACCGTCTATCTTATTGCCCTGAGCTTTGGAGCGTTCCGTTTCATGGTCGTCCTCCACATCGCTGAACCGGCAATTGCAACAAAACCAGCGCCCCATACTGTCTCGTCGCCACTTCAATCCATGCACCACAAATGCAGGAAACAGTTAGCACATATCAAAAGTCCAGAGCACACACTGACTAAGTCCTCCCATTATGCAAACATTTACATTTCTATATGGAACCATTCAATATGTACAATCTATACTTCAATTATATTCTGCGCAGAAAGCATTATACATTGCCAAATACAGCAGCACAACTTCATAGAAGCACTGATTTTTTTCCCCAAAACAAACAATGGTATACGTTTGAAACAAGATATAGCCATCTATCAGATGAGCTCGTACATTCAGTAACTAACTTCTAGGGACCCAGCCTCCTCGAAACAGGCTTTCACCCCGCTATATTTAATATAGCGACCGCAATACAACCACGATGGTCTCGAAACGAAAGAAAATGCGGGGGCAGCAGCAAACATACGCCCAAAAGAAGAAATAAAATGCAGGCAATTCTAGGGACCCAGCCTCTAGAATCCCACAAACCCAATTCCTCCAATTTCCACACCGACCTAGTAGTCACAAACTCACAACAAAAACATGGGGGAAAACAGCACAGAAATGGAAACCTCACATCAAACCTCTCCTAACTGAATCACTTGCTTTAGCTCGCAATGAATGCACGGCAGCACCTAACTAACACGCACGCGCTTCAAATCCAGGTTGTACACACGCAGAAGTACTACTACTTAGTAGTACTAATTTTAGGAAGGGGGCCAGCAGCAGGTGGAAACGGAAGTGTTGAATCGCGCGCGCGAACTGACTGACTGAGCTCCTCGCACAAACCACCGCCCAAAATCAGCAGCACCGACCGACTGAAGAATCAACCACGAGAGCAATCCGTCCCCCTAAAAATCACCCCCGAAATCGTTTATTTTGGAAATATATAATAGAAAAGCAAACGAGTTCCCCCCGCCCGCCCGCCCGCCCGGACGAATCGGGGCTCGTCGTCGACTCCGCAGACCGTGGGCCCGAGCACCCCGGTAAACGGCCACAGCTCCATCGATCTCGAGGAGCCAGGCAAACCAACGAGTAGGAGGAGCGGAGCTCGAGCTCTTTACCTGCGCGCGGGCCGCGGCCGCGAGCTCTCCCTCCCGCCGCCGCCACCAGCAGCAGCAGTAGAAGCAGACCCGTCGCGCGCGCTGGCTGGCTAGGGGTTCGCCCGGCGAACGGTCGAACGAAGCGTAGCGTAGCTTGGAAGCGAAGCGAAGGTAGTGGAGGGGAGAGGAGAGGAGAGGGCGGTGGGCAGCAGAAGAGCGGCTTCGCTTCCCCCTGCCGCTCGCCCGCCCGCCCGCTTAAGTTAAAGCCGAGCGTCTTTACGGGGCAGAGAGACGAGGGAGCGTGTTAGCGTCGCTAATTACACACCATTAGCCCTAAACGGCGCGGCACGAGGTCAGCCTGAGGCTTTGCCGACGCGACGTTTCTCGATGACGGGTGGGGACGAGGGGTTGGCGGGGACCACGCGTCGGCCGCGTGGACGCGGAGCTGGGCGCCGGCGAGGCGAGCGGGGACGCGGGGTTTGGCCGTTACTGTCCTGGCCTGGCCACCCGCGAGGGTCACCTGGGGCGGGAGGCGGTGCTCTGCGTGACGTGTGGGGACAGGCAGAGGTGGGGCGCACCTGCTCGTGGCTGGGTACAGCTCAGGTGTGGCGCGCGCGGGGGTATCCTCCCGTTGAGGCGTGGACCGGGTCGATAGAGCTTGGCGCGGCACTGAAACCGCGTGGGCCCGCGGGGACCTGGGGGGCGGGGATGATGCGACGTCCACGTGCTGCCGACGGGCATGAGGGAGCGTACCTACGTGGCTCGCCCAGCAAAACGATCCGACCAGTGAGGTCGCGTCGTACTCTCTTCGTTTAAAGCTAAAACATCTTATATTTTAAAATATTCTAGAGCCACAAGTTGCATCACGATTGAAACCATTTTCAAAAATGTATTATATAGGCTAGCGACAACTTACGCCGTGATCCTATGTTTGTGGAATTTGCCTTAGATACACCACGAATATGAGCACGTTCATCGCGTGCATATCAATCCAGTACATGTCACGTTTGTCGATCTGCGCTTCGGTTTCTAACAGGCCATGTGTCACGTTTGTCGATTTTCTCTTCACTGTCGAATGAGTCACGTGATGCTCGTATCTTTCACCCCCTCCCCCCCCCCATATATACGTCGAATAGGCATCATACCCTTCTCGACTTCAGATCCCATCTTCGACTTTCTTCTTTGTGACCTTTCTAACTCATACATATGCACCTCATGCTACCCGAGGTTCCACATGTGTATCTATAGGTTCTTCTCTCTTTCGATCATTTCGACGGATCCATTGATGCCATCTTTGCAAAATAACCGCCATATTTGGCAGGATACCGTCGAGCTACATAGCTTCTATAACCTTATGAACATATATGCATGCTCTCTCGTAAAGGTAAATGAGATCTCCCAAAATGATTGGATGCTCAGACTTTTTCTTATGTGGGTGCTTTGACTTAATTGTTAATATCAATGTCTACTCCTATCATTAGTCCGACTTCTTCAATTCAACACTTTGAAAACTTCAAATATGGATCTTTGTTCTTTTAGATACAACAATCATTTCTTTTCATTGAACAATTAATCCATATTAGCTTTTATACTATTTACACTTATCTTTATTAATGCCTTGGGAGCCTTCACCGGTTTGTACACATCTCGAGCTTGATCAAGCAAAAAAACATTATTTCATCAACTCTTCCCATAAGTCCAAGCTAGTTCTTCCCGAATCTCCTCTTCCTCGCATGAAAACAAACTCACTCTCTTTTCTCGATAACAGGGAATTTTTCTTAATCTTTGGCCGGATCCAATAATCACCGGCGGCCCTAGCCTTGTTGCCGAAGATCAGCCGTAAAATGTGTTCCACTAACCATGGCACAATCGAGTATTAGCAACAGTTTTTCAAAAACTAAATCTAGAGCTTGCTAAAAGAATGCTTATATTGTAGAACAGAGGGAGTATAGATAAAAGGGATAAGCTTGCAAAAAAGGCTTATATTGTAAAACGGAGAAACTAGTAGATAAAAAGGGATAAAGAAAAGGAGTACAAAACAGATTAATAGGACTATATGAGGAGTAGGGTCCAACACGTGAGATGGGCTCATGATTATGCTAGCCCTAGCCAGTCCTAGCTAATATCATCACGGCCTAGCTAAAAGTGTGTAACAATGAAATTAACTTCATGTGTACTACTACAGTACTCTTTCTATGTTCACTTTCTATGCAAGCGGCTCATGATTTGAGTTAAACACACGACAACTATGAGCTTCTATGATTCTGTCTTTCCTAGCATAGCACGGGAGAATTAAGTAGATGTGCTCTCTTTTTTACGAATAAACTTGTACTACTAATTGTTTAAATCACATGATTACACTCATATCCAAACAGAGTTGTTTGCTAGGCCAGAACGAAGCCAAGCATCAGTCCTAGCTTCACCCCTCCCTATGTTGGCTAAAACATGACTCACAGAGTTCTGTTCACACCTAATGTGCTTGACCAGAAACTCAACCTCTCCTTGTAGAAGCCCTTTGATTTCATGGAGTATAAACGCTCGAAGCTGATCAAACCTCCTATTTAATGAAGAGTAGATGTGCTCTTGAATATTCTTCAAGCCTCCATCTTTCCTAGAGTACCTTTTCTTCCATTAAAAATAGTTTGTTTCTTAACAAGCTTATATGGAAAAATAGTTTGAAGTAGGTTAATTAGCCGGCTAAACAGTAGTCACGAACATGTAAGTGATGTCTGTTATCCATCCACGTGTCATGTTATTTGATTTGCTCTTCGCTGTGTCTAACGGGTCATGTGCCATGTTTGTCGATTTATCCTTCAATGTGTCTAAAGGGTCACCTGTCATGTTTGTCGATTTGCTCTTCAGTGTGTCTAATGGGTACATGCTATGTTTATCAATTTGCTCTTCAGTGTGTCTGAAGGGCCACCTGTCATGTTTGTCGATCTGCTCTTTAGTGTGTAACGAGTCAAGTGATGATCGCATCTTTCACCTCTCTCTCTCTATGTGTTGAGGCTTCATACCCTTCTCGCCTTTCTTGGCTTAAGATCTCACCTTGGCATCTCATGATACCAAATACCCACATGTGTATACTCTCTAGATCCTCTATTTCACTCATTCTGCGTATCCATGGACACCATGCGTGCAAAAGTACCGAGCTTCATATTCGACGAAAACTGTGATCGATATAGGTTCGGTAATTTCAAGGCCTTTGAATAGCTCTGTGCAAACAACATCTGCATGTTCGCTATAAAGGTAGGCGAGATCTGCCCAAAACGGCTGGATGCATAGACCTTTCTTATTACGATTGGATGCTTGGAGCTAATTGTGAAAACATAAGTGCAAAATTATTGAAAATTGGTCTCGACACCTATCATCGGTCTATTTCTTGTCAGCTCAGCACTCCGAAAAGCTTCAAGTGTGGATCTTGACTCTTCTTGATTCAACGGCTATTTATTTTCATCGAACCATTAAGCCATTTTGGTTTTCATACTAGTGTAGTTGCACCTATCTTTGTTAGTAATAATTCCTTCAAGTCTTCACCGGTTTGCACATATCTCTAGCTCAGTCAAGCAAAATCCTTTATTTCATTACCGCTTCTCGCAAGCCCGAGCTAGTTCTTTTGGAAGCTCGCATTTTCTTTTCTCGAGGCAATTTTTCGCCGGACCTGATAATCATGGGCACCTCCATAACCGTGGCCAAAGATGAGCTGTAAAACTTGTTCCACTAGCCATGGCACGATCGAGTATTAGCAATTGTTTTAGAAACAAAATCAGGCTCGTATATTATGAGATAAATGCAGTACCGGATACATACAACAAGATAAAGGGGATTCTCAAGAGAGAAAAAAACACAAGATAAAAGGGATATATATAAAGGGGGAAAAAGTTGCACGGTAGATTAGTAGGAGTAGTAGTGTCCAAGACGTGAGATGGGCTCATGATTCTTGCTAGCCCTAGCCAGTCCTATAGCTAATCTCATGGCCGGAGCAGGGGCAGGCGGGCAGCCAGCCTAGCATCGCAACCAAACCAGCAAAAGCGACCCAGCCAGCCCAACTGCCCTCCCACACCCACAGTCCCACGGATTTTTTCAAAAAAAGCGACGACGCGCACTGCCACGTCGCCGCCCTCGCCCACCCCCACCCCCCAACAGACCCCATCTCATTTCCTTTTCTTTCTTTCTTTCTCTAGGCGACGGCGGAAAAAAAAAAGAGGAAAAGCGAACGAGGCGGAGGAGAAGGTCCAACTCCCCCTCCCCCCTCCCTCTCGCTCTCTCTCCTGGCGGCTTCCAGCTCAAGCGACGCGACCCTTTCCACCGGACGCGCCGCCCGACGCCAACCACCGCGCCACCCGCTACCGCCCACCGGGATCCGCCGCCGCCGCCGCTGCTCGGAGCGACAACAGGTACGTGCCATGCGATGTCTACTGCCTCGTATGTGTGTGCCTGTCGTGGGTGCTGCTGCTGCGGGCTGTGTCCCCCGCCTCGGATTGCCCGCGCGCCGCCTCGCACCGCTTTGCTCGGGGGCGGGGCACTAGTCCGCGCCCGCGCGCTCCTGCTCCGATCGGCCGCGCCGCCCTTCTGGTCTCCCGCCCGCGGCGGGGGGATTCGTTAGCATTTCGGGGAGAGATTTACTCTCCCTGTCGTCGGATTAATCTCCGTTCCCGCGATGCCGTCGTACAGCGCGCCTGCCTGCTCGGTTCCGCTCGCCCATCGATCGATTCGCCGCGCTCGTGATCCTGCGGAGAGCTTCGAGCGATCTCTACCGTGATTTGACGTTTTTTCCCCTCTCAATTTTCTTGTCGCAGGTCGGAGAGGCAATTCGATTTGGAGGCGGAGGGCTAGCTCTCTGGGAAGGTCAGGTCAGGTCTGCGGACAGGAGCTCAGCTCCCCGCCGTGGTGACGTGGGCTTAGGGTTTACTGTTCAGTGACCGGGTCGGGTACAGCTCCTGCTGCTCCCAAAGGCACAAGTTGGCATCAGCTTCCAAGAGTTGTTTCTGTAGCACCTCTCAGATTTGGTACCCAGAGCTTTGGGCTAATCTGGGCGGTAGGGTAGCATGATCAAGCAGATCCTTGGGCGCTTCCCTAAGAAGCCGTCCAAGTCCGGGGACAAGGATCCTATCGGACGGCCGAGCCCCTCGGTGTCGAATCCGCCCTACGGTCAGAGAGGCGCAGAGAGGGCCTCCAGCTTGAGTGGCCAGACGCCCGTCATCTCCAGCTATGGGCTCAGCTACGGGAGCAGCCTGCATCCCGGGAACGGGAACTCGAGGGCGAACGGCAATTCAGCACAGTCGACGGCCTTCGAGCTCTTGCCGAGCTTTAAGGATGTGCCCAACGCAGAGAAGCACAACCTGTTTGTCAAGAAACTGAACCTGTGCTGCGTGACGTTTGACTTCAGCGATCCGACAAAGAGCGTGAAGGAGAAGGAGGTCAAACGGCAGACTTTGTTGGAGCTTGTGGACTATATTGCCGCAGCCAATGGGAAGTTTCCGGAGATAGTTATGCAGGAGACCACGAGGATGGTTTCTGTGAACTTGTTCAGGACACTGACTACCCCTCCCAGGGAGAACAATATCTCAGCCTATGATTTGGACGAGGATGAGCCTGTGATGGACCCTGCGTGGTCACACTTGCAGATTGTCTATGAGTTGTTCCTGAGGTTCATTCAGTCTCCAGAGACTGATGCCAAGCTGGCTAAAAGGTACATTGACCATTCGTTTGTTCTCAGGCTACTTGAACTCTTTGACTCCGAAGACCCAAGGGAGAGGGAGTACCTCAAGATGATTCTTCACCGTGTCTATGGGAAGTTCATGGTTCATCGGCCAGTCATTAGGAAAGCCATCAACAACACCTTCTATCAGTTCATCTATGAAACTGAGAAACACAATGGAATTGCAGAGCTATTGGAGATCTTAGGGAGCATCATCAATGGGTTCGCCTTGCCACTTAAGGAAGAGCACAAACTGTTCCTTGTACGGGCCTTGATTCCACTTCACAAGCCAAAGTGCATTGCCACGTATCATCAACAGTTGTCTTACTGCATTACCCAGTTTGTGGAGAAAGACTGCAAACTTTCAGACACAGTTATCAGGGGCCTACTGAAGTATTGGCCCATCACAAACAGCACCAAGGAGGTGATGTTTCTGGGAGAGCTAGAAGAGATATTAGAAGCTACGCAACCTGCCGAGTTTCAGAAATGCATGGTTCCTCTTTTCCGCCAGATTGCGCGCTGTCTGAACAGTTCTCACTTTCAGGTAATATTAACCTTCTATCGTTACCTTTTTCATTTAAAAATGTCGCCCCTTCACCTGTTCTGTAATTTCCATACATCCTTTTGTTCGTGAATGAATAGCGATCATCTCATCTTGGTTATAAGGTTTCTATTAAGGCATGGTAGTGCAGATTTAGTGTATGTATTGTGTTGATTCATCCCGTGGCAGGCCTGTAATTTGAAAGTTTAGTGCTTAGTATTCTAAGTGGCTCTTGAAATTTTGTGCAAGTAATGTTTCTATCATCTATAGGTTTCAATCACTTCTTGTCATAGTTTTCTTTGTCCTATACATTCTCGTTTTCAAGGGTTTCTTTCCTAGAGCACCTTGTAAATTTTTGCTAATAATAGATTAGCAGAATACATGCTAAATTCAGGTCAATATGGGTAGTTCTAATAATGGTTGAGCAGTTCTCTGGTTACTGACAATATCACAAAAGGAAATTCTACAAGCTTTGACTTTTGACCGCAAAGGTTTGCTGACCAGATTCCTGATAAGGAGATATTTGTTTAATGCGGGCTTTGACCCAATTCAGTTACTGCACTTGCATCTTACTATATTATAATCCGTGTGACATGTCCTAAATCTTTGGCAGTTTCAAGTTTACGCTTCTGGGTTTTTTATTCTCATTCTCGGCAGTTATGTAATAGAATATTTGCTTTATTGTTGAAAGGCATTTACAAAGGCTAGATAGTTTACTGCTTAGTATTCTAAGGGGAACATGTAGTATCGTGCACGTAATGTAGTATCTGGATTATCTATAGGTTTTCCAATCACTTCTCATAATAGTTTTATTGGTTCTATATCTTTTTCGTTTACTTTCATGGCTTTCTTTTCTTTAGAGCGCCTTGGTATTTTGTGCTAACAACACACTAGCAGAATACATGCTAAAGTCAATCTTTTACAGTTAATTTTAATATTGGTTGAGCAGTTCTCTGGTTACTGCCAAATACCACAATAGCAAATTCTATTAGCTTGGTATGACTTTTGTCCACAATTGGTACCTGGCAAGATTCCTGTTCAGGAGATGTTTGTTCAGTGTGTGCTTTGACCAATTCAGTGACTTGCATTTTATATCGTTAGAGCCTTTGTGACACATCACTTGCATTTTCTTCGTAGAGGCCCTTGTGACACATGTCGGGTCTGTCAGAATTTCAAGCTTATGCTCCTGGTTATTTATTCTCACCCTTTGCACTTATGTAACTAGAATCTCTGTGTTATTGTTGGAAGGCATTCATTATTGTAATTGCTAGTCCTCCAGAAGTTGCAGTTCCAGTGTTTACTGTTAAGGTAGCTAACTGTGCTTATGCTGCTTCTAGGTTGCTGAGAGATCATTGTTTTTGTGGAACAATGACCATATCGAGAGTTTGATCAAACAAAATAGCAAGGTGATATTGCCTATCATCCTCCCTGCACTGGAGAGAAATTCCAGTGGGCACTGGAACCAGGCTGTGCAAAGCCTCACTCTTAATGTTCGTAAATTATTCTCTGATCACGACGCTGGATTGTATACGGAGTGTATGCGGAAGTACGAGGAAGCGAAATCCAAAGAGAAGGAGGCCAAATTGAAGCAAGAGGCCACCTGGAGACGCCTAGAAGAGATCGCATCGGCAAAAGCAACGAGCGGAGAGGCTGTGCTTGTCTCTCGATCCTTACCCCGTCAATCTTCAGGGATGTAGCTAATTATCTCAAGTGGTATAGAAGTTCTCCCATTTTTTTTCTTCTTCTGGGTAGTCTGCAGCTTTTGTAATTGCTTCTAAATCTAAGTTATGAATTTCTTGAATTGGTAGGTCTCCAGAGATTCATGAAACATTGTACAGGATTGACTTGTATATACAAGGTATATTAGGCGGGCAAATCGACGGAAGATCTAAGAAGCCAGTTGGGTTAGGCGCAGGCTGTGCTGCCCATCGTCATCAACATTTCTCAATCCTGAGCCTTGGCTTCTTTTGGCGTGCTGAGATCTGCAGTTCATTATTGCTGTATCCTTTATCCTTGTCCGAGTCCGGTTACGATTTGTTCCTCCTAGGGAAATGTAAGCAAGCAAATGGTTGGTCGTTGTGGTCGGTGGGTAGGTCTCTAGTTAGAAGGGGAGCTTCATTTCAGAATGAGTCATGGTCGTTCTTGAGTCGGAATGGTTGTAAATGGAAGCAAAATTTTCTTTCTTGAGTACAATGATCAAATATTTCTCACAGAATGTGCGAGGTGCATTCATTTCATTATTATTTTTATTATTATGCCGTGGTCAGCTGAGTGTCCATGCAATCTGGTATGTTTTGTTCCGATACTCTTGAGTGCTCAAGGCTGAAAAAAATATTCCAGAACCGGAAGATGGAGCATTTTATTTAACCTAGGATACTCATTATTTAGCCATCTGTTCATCATCATAAGTCAAACAGTACAAATCACACTCGATTCAGAACACAAAATGTGAACTGCAATCAATAGGTGCCAGACTGCTGCCGCTGATGATGGCGCCGCTCAGTTCGGTTGCCGTCACGCCTCTGGTCGCTTTGGCCTTTCCTGGCGGAACACCGGCCGGAAGTACTTCCCGGGCCATTCCGGCGACGACCTTGTACATGGCCTCCGTCCTGTGCACGCCATCCTGGTTTAGGTAGAGGGCTGCGAGCGGGGCGGGCTTGCGGGCAGCTATTTGCCTGATCTCAGTTACACGTAGTAGAAATTGAAGATTGATTCTGATCGCTACATGCAGTTCAGTTTGCACTAAACATCTTGTTTTGCGGACTCAGGCGGGCCCCGCACTTGGGTACCGGGCCGGCTGTGTGCACGCAGTGCCGATCTAAGTTGTAGAAATTGAAGATTGATTCTGATCGCTACATGCAGTTTAGTTTGCACTAAACATCTTGTTTTGCGGACTCAGGCGGGCCCCGCACTTGGGTACCGGGCCGGCTGTGTGCACGCAGTGCCGATCTAAGTTGTAGTCGCCGCTGCCTGCGCCGCAGCAGGCCTTGAGCCCTTCACGACGGCGAGGTGGGCAACGTTGGTAGCCTGCGAAAGCGATGACTGCGCCGAGCTGGCGGAGGCTGACCTGGAGGAGGTGGTTGAGGGCCAGGCTCACCGTGTCGACGAATGCGACATAACTAGGTCGTCTGGCGGCGCCAAGCTACCCTCACCGCTTCTTGGGAAAGCCAATTCTAAAATTTGTGAGGGCTTCTAAATTAGTTACTATAACTATTTTAAAAGTCTCATAAAATTTCAGAACCTGCCTCTCTGGATAGCTCAAAGGGTAGCTTCTCCGATGAGGCCTTGAAATTAGGTGTTCCGGTGCTGCAAGGGAGCTTAGATGGAAGGGTCTGGTGCTCTGTTCAGCGACGGGATCGAGGGTTGTCGGGACCGAGGGCATTTAGGGAAGACCGGAGAATTTTCGTGCATATTTTGCTCGTGAGATCATTTCGCTATTCGAATTCTGATAAATTTGTAACATCCTGAAGACCGGAGGGAGCAGTATCTGTTTTCTATAAATTAATACAATCCGTAGTGGTGGCTTTCTCTTAAAAAAAGAAAAAAATCCACATGACACCGTTATTTTCCGCCGTTTGCTAAAACACACCGTTATTTTCTATTTTTTATAAATTAATACAATCCGTTTGCTAAACCCGAGTAAAAGTGCTAAAACTTTTCTTTTTTGGCCACCTGGTGTGTTCTGAAAAATGTGCCACAAAATTGTAATGATACTTGACAAAGACATAATTGGACAATGTATTTCAGCAAAGAGAAAAACGCACCCGCGGTCCCTATTCTTTCGTCCGCACGTCACTTTAGTCCTAATTCTATCAAACTACACACACAAGTCATATATGTTTCGTAAGTGAGTCACGGGAGGTCCTAAATTGCTTCTACCACCGTTGCTGCTGCCACGTAGGCTGCGGGGCCCAACAGCAGCAACGACCGGTGCTACATTTTTGCAAAAAGCCCTGTGCCTATCATCTCTCGTCATAACCACACCCCCATCGATTCCACTTCTCGTTGCTGTCTCCCCCGACACAGGCGGCGATTTGGAGGCGGTGGTGCTGGGAAGTTGATGACACCGGCGGCGATCTCGCGGCGGCAACCACCACGGGGAAGGAGTCGTCAAAGATGGAGCCCGCCGCGGGCAAGGGCCCAAAGATGCGGCAGCCAGGCGATGCACCGCCGCGCTACTGTGGGTTCTCTGAAACCTAAATCCCCAATTCGAGCACTAGGTAGTTCCAGTCCCAAAAAGTGATGATTTTTGTGGTATGTAGGAGTATTTGAAGATCAGTTCACGGTAGAAATAAATCATGGTGGTTTTTTCTGCGGATTTGGGGCACCTAAGAGCTATGTAGATGGTAAAGTAGCTCGGTTTGACGGTTGCGACGCAGACACATGGTCGCCTTTGTGGCTTACTGATTTTATGGAGCAGCTAGGGTATACAAATCCAGTGGAATACAGTTTGTATTGGTTGCTCCCGGGTAAAGATTTAGGATCAGGAATGCGCATTGTTGACAGTAATGTAGATACACTGCATATGGTAGCTGTGGTGCCAAAATTTCAGTATTTTTAGTTGTTTGTGGATCACAAGAATCTGAATACTAGCACAGCTGCAACTATTGATGATGTGTTGATTTGTGGATCTCCTAGATTGCCTTTAGTGTTGAGCCCAATGTCTAAGTAAAATAAGGGCACAACAGCAGCAGATAGTAGCAATGCAGGTACTAGCAACGCATCAAAGCAACAACAGCATGATGGCCATGAGACCAGAAGAAGTAGGAGGAAGCTGTTTGTAGAGGTGAAAGCACAATGTAGTGAAGACAGTGATCTTGATTCTGATTGGGTGGACTCTGAAAATGAGCTAGAAGCAGATGATGACAATCTGTTTGATGAATGGGTAGATGAAACATATGAGGCACACAAAAAGAATAGAAACAAATGTCATGAAGATAGTGATTATGACACAGATGCAGATTTGGAGGAGCTTGAAGATTCAGACATTTCAGAGGCAGATTCAGGAGATGAAGTGGAAGTGAAGGAAAAAAACAGAAAGAAGAAGTTGAAGAAGAAAGTTAAGCTCAGAAGGTGGAGGCCCGAGAATATGAAAGAATTGGAATTCAAGATTGGAATGGTTTTTATGTCAGTTACTGAGCTTAGAGGAGCAATACAAGAATACATTGTGAGGCAGAGAGTTGGTGTTCATTATATCAAAAATGATTTATAGAGAATTAGGGCATGCTGTGAGGAAAGATGCCCATGGTACCTGTATGCGGCACCTTGTAGCATTACCAAGTCTTGGACTGTTAAGAAGTACCAGCCTCAACAAAACTGTGAGAGAAATTTCAGGATCAAGCAATTCACAGCAAGGTACCTAGCTGGGAAATATTTGGAGAAGTTCAGGGCTGATGACAAGATGTCATTGACGAATTTTTCTAGGCTTGTTGAGCAGGATTTCAACATGTCAGCTAGCAGAAGCAAGTTAACAAGGGTCATAAGGTGTGTACTGAAGCAAATTCATGGTGATGAACTGACACAATATAATTTGCTATGGGATTTTGCTGCTGAAATTAGAAGGTCAAATCCAGGCAGTGATGTCTACGCACTTCTATTCTTGTAGACAGTTGTTGGGCCTCCAAGTGCAGAGGTTTGTAGAACAGCAGCAAGTTTTCCCTTAAGTGGATTACCCAAGGTTTATCGAACTCAGGGAGGAAGTGGTCAAAGGTATTCCCTCTCAAGCAACCCTGCAATCAAGATACAAGAAGTCTCTTGTGTCCCCAACACACCCAATACACTTGTCAGGTGTATAGGTGCACTAGTTCGGCGAAGAGATAGTGAAATACAAGTGGTAACGGTGATAGAAAATAGCTTGATGGCGTGGAAGAGACTAAAAGCAAACTGAAATAAAGAAGGTAGCAAGCAAACATGTAACAGATCTAGTAGCAAACGGTGTATCAATGCTTAGAAACAAGGCCTAGGGATCATACTTTCACTAGTGAACACTCTCATATAAATATCTTCTCTTTATGATACTACGCTGAACTACTCTCCGGTTGGACACTCTAATCGTTGGTAGGGCTATAACAACACACCTCAAAGTAAACCTTTCCCATCTAGAAAACCCCACACTGTCACCTTGAGTACTAGATGAGTCCAACAAACACCACAATTTCATAGAAATATCCAACTCCAAATATAACTCATAACAAGTATTTGTAATCTCTAGCCTAAGTTCCACCGTGGTGAGCACGTTGTCACTTCCACACACATGGGAAGAGCAGAGATCCATTAAAGCACTTGAGTAGCAAGGTAGATCTATAGATTACAAGCTCATGATCTCAATAAGATCATGCATAGAGAGAGAGATGAACACATAGCTACCGGTAGAACCTTTAGCCTCGAGGAAGAACTACTCCCTCCTCATCATGGGAATCAGCAATGGTGATGGAGATGGTGGTGGAGATCGATGTAGATGGATTCGGGGGCACTTCCCCGTCCCGGCAGGGTGCCAGAATAGAGACTTTCTGTCCCCCGAATCTCCCCTTCGGTGGTGGCGGCGCTGCGGAACTTTTCGTGGATTTCTGATTGACGACCTAGGGTTTATGCCTCGGGAGGCTTCTTATAGGCCAGAGGGCAAGGTCGGTGGAGGCCGGAGGGGCCCACACCACCTGGTGGCACGACCAAGGGGGACCCGTGCCACCCTATGGTGTGGCTGGCCCCTGGCCCCTCTCCGTCTCGTATTCTGGCTCCTGATGACTTCCGGAAAAATAGGCACTTTGGCTTTTGTCCCGTCCAATTTCGAGAATATTCATTTTCTGACTTCTTGGAACCAAAAACAGCAGAAAACAGGCAACTGGCGCTGTGGCATCTTGTTAATAGGTTAGTCCAAGAAATCATATGAAAAGTACTCCAAAGTTGGAACAAAACACAAGAAAGTAGATAAAACCAAGCATGGAACATCAAAAATTATAGATACATTTGCAATGTATCAACATCCCCAAGCTTAACTCCTGCTCGTCCTCGAGTAGGTAAGTGATAAAAAGAAATAATAATTTTTGAGGTGACATGCACCATCAAAGACTTGATCAAAGTATTTGTAAAACATTCAAAGCTGGGATCATAGTACTTTAATCATAACATGAAAGACAAAGTTCTAGCAATAAGACAAAGAAACTATGATGCAACATGAAAATGCACAAACAAAAGATTCATGAATAACAATGCTTTGCAAGACGTTTGTTTGTTTCACATAAAGAAAACATAGCATAATAGTATTCAGCTTGTCCCTCATAGAGTAGCAAATATAAATGCATAGGACACCTTCAAAGTTTATAAGAGTGACTACATACAAATAGTTTAAAACAAGCAATATCAAGGTATGCAATCAATCAACAAGTCTTGGGACAATGCACATAGAACTAAGAATGGTCACTATGCTCTCAAAAGAGGTGCATAAAGGTAGAAGGTGGAGACTCAATATAATGGTGGAAGAAAGGCCTTCATAGAAGGAAACAGAGATTCAAGTTTCATAAAGAGCTTCCAAAAATTATGGTACTTATTAGCTTTCAGCTCTCATTGCCCCTATCATAAGCATCTTTAGGTGATTAAGGTTAAAGTGACACAACTAAGAGGATATGCTTGACAAGTTATAAGCCGAAATCTCATGCCCCTTCCTTACGAAGACCGAACCTAATGCTACTCAACTTTAGTCACAAGTAAGCTCTTGTCATTGTAAGTACATATGTATCATAGAGAACCGCCAACAAGGTACCCCTTGCACATGATACGGGAGCTTTCCCATAATCAAAATGACAAGGCAAGCATACAATGAGCATCTCAGCGATCTTTTTATTTGCTATTTGCATAGGTTTTTATTGAGGATGCTTTATAGAGTGCTCATTATGGTGATGCTGCAAGTTTCCACCATGATTAGGCATGGCTTAGGCTAGCAGCCCAGGCGTTTCTATAACACACATACAAACTCCATGATCTTACAAGTTCCACTTTTATTTCACACCGCCGGGATCCGTAAGCAAAAGAACATGATATCAACGGGGTACAAAGTACAAGTGCACTGTTGAAAGCGTTCCCCATGAAACATGGTTCTGCTAATTTCAACTTATAAAGCGCAAGCATATACGCAACAAAGAAGGACCCAATGGTTCAAGTTTATTAGGTGCAAAAATTAAAGTGTGCCATCAAGTTCGTGAGAGCTTTAATCACTAGTTTTCTCATAACAAGTTTAATTTGGAAGGTAAACAAAAGCATGAATATACTTGGAATAGCATAAGCTAGTAGGTAGGTATGGTGGACTCTTTGGAATAACTTGGTTTAGGGAGTTGGATGCATGAGTGGAACTCATAATTTGTTGTGGAGGCTAGCAAAAGACTGGGAGCGACAAACTAAGAGAGCAATAATGGCCATAATCATGCAGAGCGACAAAACATCATTGATCAAAGCATAAAGTGATACTACAAGTTGGAAACTAAAGGATCATAAAGGCTATGGTGACTTTGGATAGTCATAACATGGTGTGAGCATGCGCCAAGTCAACCCAAATAAAGCATCAAAGGAGAATACCACTATACTATGCTTTAATATGCTAAAACAACGCATGATTCATTCAAGGCACATTAAGCAATATCAATTGTTTATAACAAGTCATGATACAGCAAAGAATACTAAGCATAAAGCCAAAACAATATCAAGCATGGCATGGCAAAGCATAGGCCACAGTCAAAAACGAGCTATTTTTACCACATAAGTATGAACTTTCCTACTATTTTCCAAACCAAACCAAACTATTTGCAAACCAATGTTTGAAAGAGGGGGTCCAACCAATTTATTCAGAAAAATAAGCAAACTAAGCAAACGAAAAACCAAAACGAAAACAAAGAAGAAGACGCTGCAAGAAAAACACAATTGTGAATGAAACAATAAAAATGAAGCGTTTGGAAGGAACCTGGGATTTTTATTGATGAAGAGGGGATGCCTTGGGCATCCCCAAGCTTTGATGCTTGTACTTCTTGGATATTTCTTGGGGTGACACGCGTGGCATCCCTAAGCTTGAGCTTTAGTCTATCCTTCATCTCATTACTCATTCCTTCCATACACTTGAAATTTTTCCTTCATACAAAACTTCACACAATCTTTATTAGCAACATTAGTGAACTCAAGATAATAAGTCTTTAAGGTTCAGTTCTAACACCAATAAAACTTACATTAAAACACTATCTACTGTAGCACTTTCCTCAAAAAGCTCAATTCCCCAAAAGAACTCAAAAAGGAACCAATAAGAAGCAAATGTAAATAATGGCAGAAATCTGTCAAAACAGACCAGCAGGTAAAGACGAATTTTTTCGAAGACCTTCTGTTGCTCAAATCAAAAAGTGTTGAACTAACGAAAGTTAGATAACAACCTGGGGCATGATCAAAAAAATTGACGCCTCAAAAGGACGTACAGAGATTGAACACGAATGTTTACGGTGAAGCACAGAAATCTGTTTCAGGACAACAACTTTCTCAATCATTACTTCTCTTTCATTAGAGGTTACTCTTGGCACAAAAAGCAAATAAAAAGGATAAGGAGAGGTTATTACAGAGGTAATAACTTCTAAGACTCATCTAAAACTTTTGGGTTATCTCCCAATAAGTACTTTTCTTTAACGCCTTTAAGTTAGACATGATAGTTTGAGAAGATGCTCACATAAGAAATATAAATTGAAGTAAAAGAGAGCATTAAGAAGCAAATTCAAAACACATTTAAGTCTAACCTACTTCCTATGCATAGGAATCTTGTAAAGAAACAAGTCATGAAAGCACAAAGCTACAAGCATAGGAAAGCAAAACAAGTGCAACTTCAAGACTTTCAACATAAAGAGGGGAAACTTAATATTATTGAGATGCATAAAACCATGTTTCCCTCTCTCACAATAACTTTCAGTACCATCATGAATAAAATTAACAATATAACTATCACATGAAACTTCTTATCATGAGCCACATGGATAAAAGAATTAATACTCCCCACATAAACGTAGTCATTCTTATTAATTGTAGTGGGAGAAAATTCAACAAAATAGCCATCATTATTATTCTCATCACCATAATCATAAAATATAGGAGGCATATTGTAATCATCAATTTTCTCCTCAATAGTAGGTGGACTGAAAATATCATATTCATCATTATAATCATCATATATTGGAGGTTTGGTGTCATCATAAGCAATAGAATAGCTATCTTCCAAAGCTGGGGAACTAAAAAGATCATTTTCATAAAAACTAGCTTCCCCAAGCTTAGACTTTTCCATAGCATTAGCAATAATGGTGTCCAAAGAATTCATACTAACAACATTGCTATTAGCATGCAAATAAAGTTCCATAGGTTTTTTAATTTTCTCTTCAAACACTTCATGTCCTAACTCAAGATAAATACTATAAAGCTCTCTAATTTTGTTGTTGTTTTCCATTAAGCCTAACTAGTGAAAAGAAGAAACAAAAAGACAAAATTGCAGAATCTAAAGGAAATAACTTCGAGCACTCACACCGGAGGATGTGAGTACCTTTTACCTTACCTCCCCGGCAACGGCGCCAGAAAATAGGTGTTTGCCGTGGGAGGTTCTTCTTCTTTAATCCTCTGATGTGAATACCTTTTACCTTTCCTCCTCGGCAACGGCGACAGAAAATAGCTTGACGTCTACTCACTTCTATTCTTGTAGACAGTTGTTGGGCCTCCAAGTGTAGAGGTTTGTAGAACAACAACAAGTTTTCCCTTAAGTGGATTACCCAAGGTTTATCAAACTCAGGGAGGAAGTGGTCAAAGGTATTCCCTCTCAAGCAACCCTGCAATCAAGATACAAGAAGTCTCTTGTGTTCCCAACACACCAATACACTTGTCAGGTGTATAGGTGCACTAGTTCGGCGAAGAGATAGTGAAATACAAGTGGTAACGGTGATAGAAAATAGCTTGATGGCGTGGAAGAGACTAAAAGCAAACTGAAATAAAGAAGGAAGCCAGCAAACATGTAACAGATCTAGTAGCAAACGGTGTATCAATGCTTAGAAACAAGGCCTAGGGATCATACTTTCACTAGTGAACATGCTCATATAAATATCTTCTCTTTATGATACTACGCTGAACTACTCTCCGGTTGGACACTCTAATCGTTGGTAGGGCTATAACAGCACACCTCAAAGTAAGCCTTTCCCATCTAGAAAACCCCACACTGTCACCTTGAGTACTAGATGAGTCCAACAAACACCACAATTTCATAGAAACATCCAACTCCAAATATAACTCATAACAAGTATTTGTAATCTCTAGACTAAGTGCCACCATGGTGAGCACGCTGTCACTTTCACACACATGGGGAGAGCAGAGATCCATTAAAGCACTTGAGTAGCAAGGTAGATCTATAGATTACAATCTCATGATCTCAATAAGATCATGCATAGAGAGAGATGAACACATAGCTACCGGTAGAACCTTTAGCCTCGAGGAAGAACTACTCCCTCCTCATCATGGGAATCAGCAATGGTGATGGAGATGGTGGTGGAGATCGATGTAGATGGATTCGGGGGCACTTCCCCGTCCCGGCAGGGTGCCAGGACAGAGACTTTTTGTCCCCCGAATCTCCCCTTCGGTGGTGGCGGCGCTACGGAACTTTTCGTGGATTTCTGATTGATGACCTAGGGTTTATGCCTCGGGAGGCTTCTTATAGGCCAGAGGGCAAGGTCGGTGGAGGCCGGAGGGGCCCACACCACCTGGTGGCGCGGCCAAGGGGGACCCGCGCCACCCTATGGTGTGGCTGGCCCCTGGCCCCTCTCCGTCTCGTATTCTGGCTCCTGATGACTTCCGGAAAAATAGACACTTTGGCTTTTGTCCCGTCCAATTCCAAGAATATTTATTTTCTGACTTCCTGGAACCAAAAACAGCAGAAAATAGGCAACTGGCACTGTGGCATCTTGTTAATAGGTTAGTCCAAGAAATCATATGAAAAGTATAGCATGGAACATCAAAAATTATAGATACATTTGCAATGTATCACGCAACACTATGTTTATCAATGCACATGCTGGTGTGTTTCAAAATTGCTATATGTCATTGGATGCTTGCAAAAGAGGCTTTATGGCAGGTTGCGGGCCTATTATAGGTATTGATGGCTGCCACATGAAAAATAAATTTGGTGGTGTGTTGCTTGCAGAAGTGGGAGTTGATCCAAACGATTGCATATACCCTCTAGCCATTGCCATTGTTGAAGTGGAAGACACAAACAATTGGAAATGATTTATGGACACACTCAAGGGTGAACTTGGCATTGAGAACACTAGGCCTTGGACATTTATTAGTGATAGGCAAAAGGTGATCTGCAATCTTGTTTACTTTACTCTTTTTTTATTAGTTGAGTTATCCTAGCATTGTTTGACTTGTTCATTAATTTTGAGTGTAGGGTTTGATCAATGCAGTCAATGCATTATGGCCTGATGCACAACACATGTTCTGTGTAAGGCATTTACACCAGAACTTTGCAAGAGCTGGATGGAGAGGAGACATTTTAAAAAACAAATTGTGGCAGATTGCTAGAGCAACATGGGAGTGTGACTAGGAGAGGCATATGGATGAGATGAAAGCACTAGATGTAGGTGCATTTGAATATTTGAATGCTATTGATCCTAGACAATGGTGCAAGGCTTTCTTTGAGGATCTGCCCAAAAGTGATTTGCTTTTGAACAACATCTGTGAAGTATTCAGTAAGTAAGTATTCAAATGTGATATGTCCAGTTTTTATGCTAATGCATTGTTCAGTACCTTGTGATCTGTCCCTTTATTTATCTTTATGTATTTATCTATGTAGGTATATAATTGATGCTAGAGAGCTGCCTATAGTTACTGGTTTGAAAAAAAATCAAAGATCAATTAATGCTTAGGTTCTTTAGCAAAAGGAAGGAACTAGATGAAATGTGTGGCTCCATTTGTCCTAAGATAAGGAAAAAACTGGACAAAAATATTGACTATGCCAACAATTATGAAGCATTGCCTGCAACAGAAGATCTTTTTAAAGTTACTGGGTTATATGGTGAATATGAGGTGAGCATTGGGAAGATGGAATGCTCTTGTAGGGCTTGGCAATTGTCTGGAATCCCATGTAGACATGCATGTGCAGCTATGAGGCATGAAAGGATCAAACCTGAAACATGTGTTCACAAATGCTATAGTTTAGATGCATTCAAATCAGCTTACAGTGGGGTAATCATGCCATGTAGTGATCCTAGAGTTTGGAAGAAAATGAATGGCCCTGAAATAAAACCACCTAAATATGACAAGAAAGTGGGAAGGCCTAGTAAGAAGAGAAGGAAATGCCCACTAGAGGAGGAAGGTGGTACAAGGATCAGTAGGCATGGCATCATTGGACATTGCAGTGTGTGCAATGAAACTGGCCACAACAAAAGGAAATGTCCAGCACTTGGCAGAGATGCAGCATCTAGGCAACATACACATGGGACAGCAGCAAGGGAGGAGGAAGAAGCACCAGATCAGCCTGAGCTCATTCTGGTAGTATTTCCCGATGATCAAGAGCAAACACAACCTCCTAAGAAAATGCCAGTAAAAAGGAAGTGCAGTTCCAAGGTAAAATACTACCAACTCTTTTTTTTCATTGCATACTAAAATGTGTGTCTGACATTTTATCATATTTGTGTAGAAACAAATAATGCCACACACTGCCACTAGTGCAATGATGACCCACAAGTATAGGGGGTGTATCGCAGTATTTTCGAGGCAAGTGAAACCCAATTTATTGATTCGACACAAGGGGAGCCAAAGAATACTTATCAGCCTTAATAACTGAGTTGTCAATTCAGCTGCACCTGGAAACAATCTTGCTCACAACAGTTTATCCGTAGCAACAGTTTTGTAGTAGGAATAGTAAAGTAACAGTAGCAGCAAAACAAAGACAGTAGTAACAAAAGCAGTAAACAGTGGGATTCGAGTGCGGTAGGCATAGGGATGGATGGACGGGCATTGCATGGACAAGACAATTCACATAGCAATCAGAACATAGGGCAATTGCAGATAAATAAGATAAAGCACCCAAGTACTAGACAATCCTAGGCATGTGTTCCATATATATTCATACGTGCTCGCAATGAGAACTTGCACAACATATTTTGTCCTGCCAGTCCATTTGCAGCAGGGCCTCTTGGGAACTACTGGCAATTAAGGTGCTCCTTTTAATAGAGCACCGGAGCAAAGCATTAACACTCGGTGAACACATGTGATCCTCACATCAAAGCCTTTCCCTTCCGGCTATCCCGATTTCTGTCACTTCGGGACCATAGGTTCCGGACAACGACGTGTGTATACAACTTGTAGATAAGACCCAAAACAATACTATCATGATGAATCAATAATAAGTTCAGATCTAAAATCATGGCATTCGGGCCCTAGTGACAAGCATTAAGCACAACAAAGTTGCAACAAAGTCATAAAGCACTAATAAAAGATACTAGGCACTATGCCCTAACAATCTGATGCCATTACATGAACGATCTCATCCAATCCCTACCATCCCCATAGCCTACAGCGGGGGATTACTCACTCATAGATGGAAGAAACATGGATGGTCGATGAAGATGATGGTGGGGATCGATGGAGATGGCTCCGGTGGCACTTCCCCGTCCCGGCAGGGTGCCGGAACAGAGACTTTCTGTCCCCCGAATCTCTCCTTCGGTGGCGGCGGCGCAGCGGAACTTTTCGTGGAAAAACGTCGAACCGCCCGAAGTTTTTAGGTCAGAAGGCTTCTTATAGGCGAAGAGAGAGGTCGAGGGGGTGCCTAGGGCCACCACACCAGGCCCTGGCGCGGCCAGGCCTAGCCCACGCCTGGGAGGGTGTGGCCAGCCCCTGGCCCTCCTCCGTGTAACACCCTCGAATCGGCCCTATGCAAGTTTTAGCCCTTTCCGCCAAACCCGCATGGAAACAATTCAAGGACGCCCACCAGGCACTTTCGTGCGGGTGGAAAACGAAGTAATACCAGTACACAATAGTCCTTGATGGGACCCACAGAACAGATATATATACAACAACGACTCAACAAGTCAAGAATACAGATATACAATACAAAGATCCAAATCACCTTGCAAACGATAAAGTGTCCGACTACGGATAAGATGCAAATGGGGCTAAGAGCCCTGAAGAATAACCAATGGCGTCCATAACCCTGCCCAGGCCAAGCCGGAAGGGTAACCCTGCTAACGACGTCGATCTCAAACCTGCTAAAAAAAAGGGGTGCCGACAAAGGGCAAAGGAAAAAGAGGAGCGTCAGTACTAAGGCCAGTACATGGCGAGGCTAGAATTCGGCGGCTCTCGCTTACATAGGTATGGTGGGCTGAAGCGGCAGCGCAGCGGTACTAAACAACCTAAAGAGACTCGATACAACTGGCGGTTATCAGATAGTGATAAGAAAGACCTATTCGGATTCAACCTGAAGCTAACACCAAACAAACACATCCTGGTATTTCCCCCTCGAGACCAAACGAGGAGGTCGGACCAAGGAACTCACACAGTTGGCAAATTTTACTCATTTCATTATAGTTGCAGCAATTACTAATCAGATATAGATAGCATGAGTCATCCTGATAGCATAAGTAGTGGGCAGTTTTAGTTAACATTCCGTTGTAGTTGGAACAGTTACTAGCCAGATATCTTTGTCTTGAGGAATCCCAAAACCTAGTAGTTGTTGGCATTTTTATCACATTCAATTGTAGTTGCAATACTTACTAGGCATATAGCATGTCACAAAACAACCCAGATCCACCAGCCGTTGGCATTTTTAATATCCATTCCGTTATACTTCAGCTGATTACTAGTCACATATTAAGTCAAATTTATAGCACTACTTTAGTTATGCTTGTCTATGATCGAGATACTGTGCTCCAAGTCGTCCATAACCGCGGACACGGCTTTCAGAAAGTTTTACCCTGTAGGGGTGCACAAATAGCAACACACACTCGATCAACCTCGGAAAAACCAACTCAAAACCCAACGAGGCATTCACGACAAAGCGATCACATGATTCAAAAGTATTTCAGGGGGCCACCCCACTAAGCTACCCGCAACGAAGTTGGCCGGCTCCGGAACGGACCCAGGGTTTGCGACGACGGCTGTAAACGACTGGGAACCCGAAAATGTGACTGGGCTTGTCGAAACCGCGAAAACGTGGCGCGATCCAAAACAGTACAGGTGCTCCACGCACAATCTTAAATAAAGCAGTAAAGCATGGCATAAGTACAGGATAGTAATAAAGCCCCAAACTACTTTGTGGCCCCAAGAAATAGAAATGAATCAAGCTCTGGCTCAGGGGGGTCCACGATCTCCCGGATGTGGATAGTGCGAAAAATCAAGGAATAGGTATCAAGTACTCGGGGTCCTACGGGACACAAGTGAGCATGGGAGAACCAAATAACATCTATTGCCCACCGATGCCTCTGCATTAGTTATATCTAGCATTTTTAATAGTTGTAATTAAATACATGATCATCTCCACCATAAACATCTGCCAACATTCCAACAACTGTGGTACTTGACAACACGAGATCGCACCAGAGCAAGCAACTACGACTCGCAAGGCCAGCTATCTACCAAACACAGGTAATAGGAGGTGTCCAAGGCAATATAGAGGCTGCACGGGATATAACTGGTGCACGGAAACTAAAGCATCGCGACACAGATAACAATAGATCAACAGGAGGAAATAAAGACTATAAATGCAAAATAGGTAGAAGGGAAAGAGATGCTCGCCTGGGAAACACTGCCGAAGGTTCATATCCGGAGAACTTGTCGATACTCGTATCAACTCATCGGCCTAATCCGCGAAGAAGCAAAGCACTAAAAGAAACATCGGATGCAATATTTAATACTACGGTAAAAGATCCGGCATGATTATGATATGATGCAGATGCGGTGCAATTAGGCAGCATTAAGCGGAACCGGGGTGTCGACAATTAATTAAGTGGTTCATGTTGTTTAGCTACCCTGCAATTTAAATGTTGTATTAACATGGCGAAACATGGCATCGGTTTGCTACACCAATTTAAATGGAGTCCGGAATAAGACAAAGATATCCTGCATAAACACTCCATATTTAATTATGAGGTGAATCGGCATAATGCCCCCAAACCACAGACAGTTATGCATGCATGATCAATTTATATGCAACAGTTTTGTATATAGCATTTATAAAATAGGGGTTCGGGAAAAGGTTCACACATCTGGGTTCAGAAGATCTTGGTTTCCGGGGGGTTCGGGGCTGGGTCTCAGGGTTTTGTCGGGGATCGGGTGCGGACTCCTGGATCAGGGTCTCGGCGAACTTGGCGTCTAGGAAGGAGCACTCGGTGTTCCGGGAGGAGACCTTGGCGCGTGGGGCTCTCGGCGTACTTGTCGTCCGGTACTCGGGCATCGGACTCGTTTGGGCGATCTTGGAGTTTCATCATCATTGCCTCCGGTTTCCATGTTGGAGTTCTCGTTCGTCTTTTGTGAGTGTGGAACTTTGAGGAGCGAATCTTGTCCGTGTGGATCTTCCCTCGTAGCATTGGCATCGGGGGCCTGTCCCAGCTACTCATTCTTGTCACCCGGGAGGTCTCACATAGCCACATAAACATGCCCAAACCAATGCCACTGCACATTAAAAATTCTCCACGGCATCACCAAACAAAAACAGGGACCGGATAGGAGCAGTGAACCAAAAGGTACCAGGACGATGTCGACCGAGAGCTTGGATGGGAGGAGGCCGCGAGGTCGAGGGGCCGTGCACGGTGCTGCGGGAGGAGGCGAGGTCACTAGGCAGCGGCACCACGCGCGGGGGGGCTCGGATGGCAGAGAAGAGATGGGGCGGGTCATGACCCAGGCGGGGCGGTCGCAACGCTGGAGGAGGCGACGAGCGGGGGTCACTGTGCTGGCTGCGCGCAGAGGCGACAGAGGGCGGCTCGGGAGCTCGCGGAAGGGGAGCTTGCAAGGGGGGTGCGAGGTGAGGGAGACGGGGATGAGCAGGGTGTGGCACGGCGGCGGGGCTCCGGCGGCTGGTAGAAGAGGACACGGGAGGGCCTGATCCCGAGGCGGCGGAGGCGGCGCTGGGCGATGGCATCGCACAGACGGCGGAGGTCGGCGAGCTCGAGCGGGAAGGGGAGGCCAGGTGTGGCGGGGTTGATGCGGTTGGACGGAGGTGGTGGAGGCGAGGGGACCGCGGGCCGGAACCTACGCGTGGAGGGCGGCTCGCGCTGGCGGCGGCGGAAGGAGGGAAGCTGAGGGGCGGGGATCGAGGCGGCAGACGCGCGCGATGGGGTAGGTGAAGGGGAGAGAGGTGCGGCGACGCAGGAGGGAGACAAGGGAGGCGGCGAGGTTGGCCCCGGTGGCGGCCCGCAGAGAGAGGGAGGCGGCCGGGGGAGGCCTGGCGGCGGCGGACTCTGAGGCTGCGGGGCGGGTACGTGGTAGGTGGGCGGAACGAGGAGGGAGGCGGTCGGTCAGTGGAAGGTGGGATGGGTGGTGGGACCAGGGCGACGTGGCGTTTGGTGGGAGGGCGCCTCGCGCGAGTGTGCGGGCAGGGGGCGGGCAGGTGAGGAGATGGAGTGGGGGACGCGTGAGGTGGCCAGGCAGGGTGAGGTGGCGATCCGTGATAGGTTCAGGTGAGGTGGCGGGTAGCCCAGGTGGCGGCGGGGTGGGGGTTTGCTGCGGCGGCGCGCGTGTGTGCGTGGGTGTGTGTCTGTGGCTGGGCGGGAAAAACGGAAGTGAGGCGGGAGGGTGACGGCGGCTAAGGAAAAGAGAGAGAGAGAGAGAGGGATAGGGTAGGAAGGAGGTGGCCGGCTGGGCTTTGGGCCTGGCTGGCTGCCTCCAAAAAACAATTTCAACTTTTGTTTTTATTTTAAAATAGGCCTTTCTAAATAATTTTAGACAAATAAAACTATCCGGAAAAAACCAGAGTTTCAATTTTGAATAAAGACGGGAGATATTTAGAAAGGCAAAATAGGCTTCTAGAAAATAGTTTTAGCAAAAATATGCATGATGACATGACGATGCTCAAATGCAATGTTGCATGATGACATGAGCATGCTGTCATGATGACGCAATACACAAAAACACAGCGATTTTCTAGTAGTGGTTTTAGCGGGATGCCACACTCCGTCTCGTATTCTGGCTCCGTGAGTCTTCTGGAAAAATAGGCACTTTGGCTTTTGTCCCGTCCAATTCCGAGAATATTCATTTTCTAACTTTCCTGGAACCAAAAACAGCAGAAAACATGCAGCTGGCACTGTGGCTCTTGTTAATAGGTTAGTCCAAGAAATCATATGAAAAATACTCCAAAGTGTGGACAAAACACAAGAAAGTGCATAAAAACAAGCATGGAGCATAAAAATTATAGATACATTTGCAATGTATCATACAACATTTGTAATGAGCTATGACATCACAACATCCACTGTTATGCAAGTTCTGTTATGCAAGTTCTACAAGAACAAGTGAGTCATTTCTCTGTAGTCAGTCCTACATCCACTATTATGCAAGTCACTATTATGCAAGTTCTTCATTTCTCTGTTAATAACGTGTGCTGAACTTGATCTGTAGGCAGCAGCAACACAAATGTCCCAATCTTCACCACCAGGTCCTCTACCTGAGAGTCAGTTCATAGTCAGCTGCAGAGAAAATATCCCACCTCCAAGGGCAGGTACCAGGACACTAGGTTTACCAAGGCAGAAGAAGAAGCCTACCTCTAAGAAGAACTGATACTCACTAGTTAGGTTGCAGTATTTTGGTTTGTCATATTTTGAATAGGTTTGTCAGAAACCTGATGCTAAGTTGTAGCTCTGGTTTCAACCAAACCTGTTGGTCCCAAAACAATAACCCTTTATGCTTGTTGTCATGACAGTTTATCTACCTACATATCAGCATCAAACAATCTATTTAGTCATCCATCATTTATCCATTACATTCATTCATCCATCATTTATCCATTACATTCATTCACCCATCATTCATTCATCCATCATTTAGCAAGTACAACATACACAGTACATCAATGACTACAACAATGGCAGCAACAATTAATTTACACAACTTAATGATCTCATCCATCTTCTGCATCATCCCATCCATCATCTTCAGTCCAGCATTTCCATTCTCCTCTTTTTCTTCAATTGCATCAACATCATAACCATTCATGAGTAGAAAATTAGCATAGCTGTCTTCACCACTCTCCCAGTAGAAGTGGTTGCAAGGATTAGGACCAACCTGTGCTAGAAATCAGCCAAAACTCATAAAAAATGAAAACTGCAGTCAAAACAGTGTGCAGATCCATCAACCAGTGAACTTACACGATGGTTAGGGCATTTGTAGAAGACTCGTCTTGGATTTGCGCTTGGTTGAGAGATGAGGCGGATTGTCCTCCGAATCCCACAACACGGACATGGCACCAATGGCAGCTTCCTCATCGGCGCAATAGTTGCAGCTGCGAGTGCAGTAGATGCCGACGAGGGGGATACAGAAGCTTGTTTCCTCCTCGGTCTAGTGCCAGCAGACGAACTCGCCGAGTTATTCATGGTGCTGCAGCAGGGGCGAGAGAGCAAAGAGAGAGACAAAGCTAAGGGCTGAGGAATAGGAAGGCAAGTAGTTATAGGGGTTCATTTGCAAAATATCTACCCGCCAGCCGCGGGAAAACTCCTGCCAAACTGCCAGCAGCCTACGTGGCAGCAGCCAACGGTGGTAGAAGCAATTTAGGACCTCTCGTGACTCACTTACGAAATATATAGGACTATGTGTGCAATTTGATAGAATTAGGACCAAAGTGACGCACAGACGAAAAGAATAGAGGACCGCGGTTGCGTTTTTCTCTTCAGCAAATGACCAAAAACATAGCAAATTTTTCCTAAAAAAAATACTCCGTAAATCATTTGTTTGTCCTCCTCCCCCACCCCAAGTTGGATCCCGAGAGAAACCCTAGGTCGATGATGGCGGCGGAGGCGTCGGAGGGGGAGTCGATGCTGGCCTCGGAGGACGAGTCGGAGGGAGAATCGGAGCTGGCCTCGGAGGAGGAGGCGGAGGGGGAGGGGGCCCTAGGTAGCTCGGCGTCGGGGAAGCGGAGGTGCAGTTTCCGCGATTGCCTGTGCCCCTGGCTGTATTTTACCCCGACCAGCCGCGTCGCCCCCGGAATTGACTACGGCGGCACCCCCGGCCCCGACGCCGACGCCGACGCCGACGCTGCCGACCACCACCTCCCCGACTGGTCGCTGCTCGTCGGCGTCAGCGACGGCGTCTCCTCCCTACAGGTCAGCCGCCTCCGCGTCGCGCGATCCGGGCGTATCCTCGGACGGAGCGACGACGTGCTCGAGGTCTTCCACACCATCGTCCTCGCCAAGCCGCCGCGGTTCTGCTTCAAAGCTGGCGTCGCCCCCCTGCCTTCCGATGGCCGCTCGCTCTGCCTCCTTCACAGCAATTCTCGTGAGCAGCCCCAGGCCTTGCAGCTGTCTCTGCACCCGCCGCAGGCCGCCGTCGCCAAGGAGTTGCCTCTGCCGGAGATTCAAGGGACTAGCCAATGCGTACCCATCTCCGCCGAGGGCCACATCTGGGCACTGTCCGCTGCCCGGCGAGCTGATGACATCAAATTGTTCAGTGTCCTCGCCCAACGCCTCGTCCCCGAACCCGGCGGCGGGAGGCGGTGGGAGATTGTCGGCGGCGGCCCCTTCAGCAGCCCACTCATACGCTACCAAGTATTAACGTCCCCTCCGTGGAAAGGCGCCTTCCTCCAGGGCTACGCCGTGATCCCCGACACCAACCTGATCCTCGTCTCCTTCCAACAGTATGGCCTTTTCCTCACCTTCGCCCCTCTCTCCGGCACCTGGACTCAGGTGCTCACCGACAAGGACGAAAAAAGGTCGCAACACTACCTCCCTATCTTTGGCCGAGGCATATATGTCGAACAGCACAAAGCCGTCTACATGCTCCAAGACAACACCATCTATGCCTACAAGCTCACCTACCAAAAGGATGATCAGGGGACGCAGCAGCTCAGGCTGGATCTGCCCGTCAAGATCGACAATGTCTGCCCTTTCGTACCTGAGAAAGGGTATGGCTTCCTCACCCGCCTCGCCGGCCGTCTCATGTGCTCTGTCTGGATAAGTCTGGCGTGGCACGACCCATGCCCGTGCGATAACCTGCACGCCATCGTCACCACTTTCTACCTCCATGACCTGGCTGAGGGAGGAATGAAGGTGCTGTACTCCACCTACCGCCGGCTAGACATGGTGCCCAATCCACGATTAGACCAGAAGTTCTGCTTTCTACAGTAAGCACACTAACTAGCGAGTTTTTATTGTTTTGATTGATCATGCTTCCATTTGTGTTGATCACCTCGGTTGCTAGTTACAGATTTTTTTTTTCTCGCAACCATTATTCAATCTACACTAAGCATACATGCATTTTTGTGGCCACTTAGCTAGATTGCTTACAGATTTTTTTTGTCTGTGAACTAATTAATTGATTAGGGAGTACGAGGACCAGGACTCTCCGGTGCTGCAGAAACGTGGAGAAGAGCAAGAGGATCTAACCAGTTCCCAGCACGTCGACAAACCGTTGCTTAGTTGTTGCAGGTCTTGCTTTGATCTGAATTTAGCTTCATGTGTTTGACCTAGCTTACATCTAAATAAGTTTCTCTTGGTGCATGCAGATTCACGCAGAAAAATCCGCTCAATACCACCCAGCCGCTTTCAATGTCGCAAGGACAGAGGTTATTACTTTGCCCATATGTGCTCTATCCAGCCAGTGGAGCCCTCCTCCACAAGTCCTGCTGTGCCTATGAAGCCTGCTATAACAACTACCAAGAAAGATCTGTTTATCATTTGCCAAGATGGCTCACGATCAGTC
This sequence comes from Avena eriantha, assembly GCA_910589775.1. Lineage (NCBI taxonomy): Eukaryota > Viridiplantae > Streptophyta > Magnoliopsida > Poales > Poaceae > Avena > Avena eriantha. The sequence continues at coordinate 541,764,938 of OU342745.1, forward strand.
ATCTTCCAGACGAGCGCCATCGATGAGGATGTCAAGCCTCTTGAACCGTGTTATGTAGCAGATGCTGGTGATCATGATTGGCACTTCTTTCAGACTGGCTCAAAAGTACACGCGGTCTCGTCGGTAAGAGGTGGCATGCTTGAGTTTAGTCTGGACAAGGCCTGGCTGACAATCGAGCGCCCTGTACGGCGTCCTACTGCTGGTCCTTTCGTTATGGTTATCAGAGTTGGTCAAGAGACCGTTGCTCTTACTGAGACTCTGCAAGTTTACCATCAGACACAGTTCAATTATGGATCCGCCACATGGTTGCGTTACACGGCAGATGATTCGGATGTTGTGGGAAGGAGGGTTGTTATCTCTGGATATGTAGCATTGGATGATGATTCCTTTATAGTTTGTGATGCTGTCACATGCTCCTGCCTTCTGTTTGACCTGGGTGCCAGACGATGGCGCGTTGTCATGCCTTGGGCTGCATTCAAAGAAGACATGCCAACAACTATCCAGAAACATGGCTATTTAAATGGTAGATGTGTATTTGTCGATGGCTTTATCTACACATGCAGCAATGGAGGGCTTGCTGCTTATGAACTGATTGCTGAGGATCATTCTGTGTACCTCAGCAGGCCGATATTCTTGCCACTCCCACGGCACGTACATTGTGTGGGCGAAGACATGTGCTTGGATTATGCTGGCAAAGATGTGGACTCCGGTGCTAATTTGTTTTATTACTTGGTGCAAGGTGAATAGCTCTATATCATCTCTATTATGCATTCATGGTTGTGATCAGTTTCCACCGCTAATTGTTTTGTTGTATGTATGTGTATATGCTAGGTGGACATTCTCCGCCCAAGCAGGGTTTACAGATCACCACTGTCAAGGTCAAGACCAAAAGAACGGCCTTCAATGAAATGAAGCCGGTAATCGACCATGTGGGTAGTGTCACGCGTTTCATACATCACACTGAAGCCATCGATATGAGATGCTGCTTTGCGGTCTCTTGTTTGTGATGGGTACATGCAAAGCCTCCACGAATCTATGTATATAAGCTCCGCACTTCATTTCAATACATGTAAAGATACATGGGAATCTAGACAAAGATGTATATAAGCTATGTGCTCCATTTCAATACAATTTTCTGGATTCTCGAGTGGAAGTCAGTAGTTAAGGAACGATAATGCTGTCTCTATGAAGTTGGAAATTGAAGGTTTAAGAACTAGTTCCAAAAACAGATAGCCCTGTCAGCGAAACCATTTCTGGCCGTGCCTGCAAAAGGCCCACGGGAATAGTTTTTTCTGTGGGGCAGAAAGCCAAAAACAAACCAACAGAAAATAAACTATTTCATGAAGGAACTCACGGGAATACTGTCAGGTAAAGTCATCACCCATAGAAATATGTCTACTCCTCCAAACAGGCTTCGCACCCCGCTATATTAATATAGCAAACACCTGATACAAACAATCCTGAGGGAGGACAGCACAGGCTAAGCCAAAATAAAAAAACAAGAAGAAAGAAAAGAAAATAAGACCGACATCAGCGGTGTGGTGAGAACGAAAGTAACTCACCACCAGTGCGTCCTCCGGAGAATTACCACCACATGTCCAGCAATCCAAAGCGACACGTACCAAGCAGGCCGACATCGACGGTGAGACGAGAACGAAAGTAACTCGCCACCGGTGCGCCCTCTGGAGAATTACCACCACATGTCCAGCAATCCAAAGCGACGCGTACCAAGCAGCACCTCCAAGAAGGGGAATGACAACAACGACACTGTTGTCGGACAGGTCCTAGGGTTTCCCCCCCGGTACGCCACGAGAGGTGGGAGAGAGGTACACCCGACGCCCTTCAGGAAGGACGGCGATACCCGCAGGCGTCACCGTGTCGGAGTCAAGGAGACAAGGATTTCTCCCAACCTCTCCACCGAAGCACACTTCCGGACACTTTGTAATACTCCACCAAGCTAGTCGTCCACGTGCACGCGCCACCACCGTCTTGAGGTCACCACCGTCGTCACACTATGAGCCTCGGAGCAAGGCCGGTAGGACCGAACGAGCTAAACCATCGACGAGGGTCGGCATGGCATCAACACGTGGGAGGGAACTACCTCCACCACCAGAAGACAGTAGCCGACCGGACGTAGCAGCAAGACAAACCAGGCCCTCTGGCCGGCCGAGCCCGAATAGGCTCGTGAAGTCTCGCCACCGCACTACAGCAAGGGTGCCTCCGTACACACCAACCCCAACACCAGGTCCAACTCCATCATCCACCAGGGGATCCACCACCTCGGCAAATCCCAGCCGTCAAGCAAGTGCTCCGTCGCCACCGAGCTCACCCGAGCTTGCTGGGCCTCCGCTGGTCTGAGGATCACCATGGCAAGTCGCCTTCCGGAGTCGCCTCCGCCTAAGAGACCCCCTTGCAGACCACCTTCCGGGGCCACCACTCCGACATCCGCAGACTATCACCTACCGAGACAGGTTCATTGCGTGACCTGCAATGCGGGGGGTATGTCCGGTTGACATAGGATGGCGGCAACAACACAACAGCTCAGAAGAGACCGACCTCCACCGCCGATGGTGGTTACCGTCCGGATGTAGTAGTAGGGGCACACCAGGCCCTCAAGCCGGGTCGGGCCAAAAAGGGTCGTAAAGTCCTTGCCGCCACACTGCTACAGAGAATCCGCAGTCGCGCCGTCCTCCTATACGCCCCACACCGCCACACCCACCTCCAGAGGGTATCAAGACCATGCAGATTGGGCCCAAGTGGGCTCAAATCTGGGCCAACCGGAGTTACCCGAGGGAGGAAACTCGCCGGCATCACCCTGCCGGTTGCAGCCGGCATCACCACGTCGCCCCCATGGCTCCCGTGGAGCCGTCCACCGCCACCGCAGGAGGCAACCGGCCGCGCCGCCGCCGCCTGAATCAGCCGAGCAGCACCACCACCACCTACCAGAAGAAGCATGCCCCCGCCACCGTGCCACACCACCACTTCCCGGAGCCACGCCTCCGCCGGATCCGCTCGCCCAGGCCCCTCCATGGCGGGAAGCTGGGATCCGCTCGCCCCCGCCGCCAAAGGCCTCCCGGAGCCCAGCTTCCCGCCATGGAGGGGCGTCCCGCACCGCCCGAAGCTCCACGCAGAGGGGAGGAAGGAGACGCCCCTATTGAATTGATGCACTAGCATCGAGATCAAAAGTCCAAACTGATGGAAAGAGTTAGGAGTATATTATATTCTTAACACTCCCCCTCATGTTTATGCTATTTTAGTCCTTAGCGTGGGTTTGGTGCAGGTTGCAGAATATTTTTTTAACTACGTGAGCAGATCTCGAACTTGAGACCTCTTGACTCTGATACCATATTGAATTGCTGCACTAGACATATAGACCAAAAGTCCAAACTGATAGAAAGGACTAGACGTGTATATATTCTTAACAGTCGCTGCCGCCAGCGTTGCATGGGCTTTGCCCAGCCGCGCCCTTCGGCGACAGCGAGGGGAGGAGGCGGAGGAGCGGTTACCGGGGGCGGCGGCCAAGGGTTCCTCCCCGACGTCCGCGGGGAGCGTCGCGTGAGCGTTCTCTTGCTTTTTTCCGCTTAGAGCTGATCTCGCCTCGGACACTTCATTTCCTCCCCGACCAGCTAGAATACGTCCTACTTCTATAGGGCCAAACATTAACCCACAGGATTATGTTTACATTCCTGCCCGTGTATATGCGTCACTCACCGGAAAATATGTGTAAATCATTTCTAACATTCTTTGGTATGTAATATAGTCTAAATTTTATGCAACTTGTTAGAAACTTCAGTTATGATTTAGTAACTATGTTGGGCAACAAGGCGAGCCTTACTAAGAAATGTGTCCCAGTTTGGTACATTGGTGCATTTTGGTGTGACAAATAGAAGTGCCAAAGGGAATACTAAAAAATTAGGGTTTTGTGAAACAACTACAAAAATATGCTACGAAATGAAAGCATTCCAATATCCACAGAAAGTAGTCCATATGGGATGGACAATTCCATGAGCAGAAGATTTTTCTTATTTTTTAACTACGTTTTCCCATTTATAGAAGGAAGAGGAGAACAAGGCCACCGGCTACCGTTGGTTCCACTACCGTGGTGACAATTAGATTAGTTTTTACCCAATTTAGTTAAATTTTGTTCATACTATGTAAAATGTCTTCAAATTCGAACGAAGTCCCCCCTCCCAAAAAAAAACATGGCAATACGGCAACATGTGCCAGCACCCCACAAATGCACGATCTTGTCGGACGGTGTTTGGGGGACGCGACTGGATGCTCTAATCATGCATATTCTTGTGTAGTAGAAGTATTCTACCTTACAACTGTTTTCTGTCGCGCGGATCAGAATTTCAGGTCTATTACTACATGGTTAAAGAGTACAATTTCCAATTCCTTTTAGTATGTTGTTACTGTTAAAAATAGATGAATTTTGTTGGGGGAAAACACTGAAAAGGGAGCAACAAGTGTTGGCAAGGACAACAAAAAGGCATTCATAGATCTAACAACTTTGGACTACTGTCAGGAAGTTCACTCACTCCACTCACAGCTTACAACCATGGAAAAGGTGAGAAAAACTCTCTAGAAGTAATTTGTACTATCACTGTCATCTACTTGTAAGCCAGGTCAGTAGCGATTAAGTAACCACACACTGAAATCAAAGTAAGTACTCTCAAATCAAATGTCGTGACAGAGACAAATCACATGAAGTAGAGACTGGGGCTCCATACCCCTTTTTGAAAAAATGGGTTCTAAGTTCGAAATACGACCATAGTCTCATGTTGCTAATTGCTTAGCATGTTATCGTAAACCAATTACGGATGCGTGGCACTATATTTAATGAGAAAAAAATATTGCACATCCCCCGTCCATAATTATATGGTGTCCTAGTTTTACTTGATTGAACTTTGACCATCAATCTCACCCGTAATATAAGTGAAAAATATTATAAAAAATAAATTATCGCAAACTTCATCTGAATACAAATTCTGTGATAGAATTATTACATCACATAACCCATGTTTTGTTGACTAAAACAATTATCAGAGTCGAATATAAAAAAAATTGCCATGTAATTGTGGACATAGGGAGTATCTTACTATATGGCTCATACATATTTCAGTAAATCTTTGATCATAAAATCATTAAGAGTATATAAGTAATACACCACAAAAAATATCACTAAATTTATATTTAAAATAAGTTTTTAATGTATTTTTGTGGCATTAAATTTTATTCTTTGTGCATTTTGATGGTCAAAGTTTTCTTAAAATATGTGTGGGTATTGCACGCAATCATAAGCAAAAACCATTACTCGACCAATCACATGCAAGCATGGCCAAAATCATTAAATGAAAGGTGACTTAGATAGAGCTCACCCTTAAAAGAGAAAGTGCCTAAATACAGTATTAAATACACCACTACCTAGGTTGGCGTGCAAAGAACCAATGCATCGGCAAATCCTCAAATGCTTTTTACTAGCCACTCTCTCCATCCGATCAAAGAGTGTATTTTGATTTTTCTTGGAAAGTCAAAAGTTTGACTTGTTTATACAAAGAGGGAAAGTAGGGTTAGACACATAGTGATGGGTCCTTAGCCCCTCAATGGTCCAATCTCGATGGTTTTTTGGCGTGGGGACCGTATTGACCTAAAACCTCTTATATATAACCTGTATGGATTTTTCTTGGAGTAGAGAGAGTGATACGAGGTAGAGAACTAGAGAAACAGAAGACCACAAATAAAGAAGATTGGAGGGGAAATGCCGCTGAAACCCCTCCAGTTGCATCTTCGACATCTTCAATGATTTCTCCATTGCCTCTATGATGAATAGTGAGTAGTCCACACATAGGCTTTGGGTTTGTGGTAGAATAGGAGGGTCCCAAATGTCTTATTAATAACCATTGTATTATTATCACCAACATATTATCATCTTTTTTTCTCAAGAAACTATTGAATACATATTAAAATGTTGTAGGAACAAGTCTAGCAACTGGCCAATTTCGTATTATCACATATGTAGGAACCATCCAATCTAATCACAAGCTACAAGTTTGTTAGTTTGTTAGTCGTGCTCCGACGAAAGTTCTACGGTTTGTACTAGAAATTGAAATATACAACTCGAATACCATGTTTAATTTTGTGCAATTTTTTATTTAAAATAATCGGCATAAACACTTGTATGCTATGGTGGATTTTAGCGAGCATATTATAATCAAGTAGGATTTAGGAGAAAGTTGTAGAATATATTTAATATTTTTATTCATAGGTGAATATTAATATTGATGTTACTTGAATGCAGAGTACATAGCATGAACACCTTGTCAACTCGTTAATTAACCCACTGTAACTTGCCATACATATTTAACTACCAAAAGTTGGTAAAGAACTATGCCAGCGGTTATTATACTACGGAGTTTCTACGAATATGCTTACCCAACCATACACTAAGAGCCTCTTTGAGATCCCTCAAAAAAAAGAGCCTCTTTGAGATATTCTTATAGACCATAAATATGTAAACACTATATAGTTTATGGAGGTGCTAGAATAATTGATGAAGAAAATTATGGTGCAATATATACTTTAATTCTAAGACGATGCAAATGTATTTCAGTTATGTATTAGGAGAATATGAAAAAAAATTAAAACTAGGATTCAGCAAAAAAATTATGTTGTTAAGTATGTCAAATAAAAAATCCAAAAGTTATACTAGTTAAGACCGCAACATGCTAAAAATAATAGAAAAGTTCAATATAAAACATAAAATTTCAAGAGCAAATGGACACTTTATCATTAAATTCGGCAATGATTAGCAAATGTTTTATGTAGAATGTTAAAAAAGAGTTGTATCCCGCAAACGAGATCCATCCTGAATAAAAAGATAAACCGAGTAATCGAGACAGATCGGGATAAAGAGTACACTTGGGCATGCAATATTCTCGCTGTAAGTTTGAATGACGACGCTGGGTGTGGCTATGGGAAAGGTAAGAAGAGATTGGTGGACGGGGTATTGCTACGGTCTACAAACTAGATTGCTAGTAGACACTCTCCAAAAACATGAGTCTGCCATGTCGGTACCACTAAAAGAAAAGAGTCATGTAGAGACACAAAATCTAAGGAGTAAAGACATTTTATATCATCTCTATGGCCAGTGGTGGAGACACGCCCCCATCCCTAACATGCATAATTTTGTTAATACACCCTTGCTTTCTTACCTAAAACACCTAAATTTTCTGAAATTCTGTATTTTGGCCCTCCCAACAATTTGCAAGAGGCAAAAAATTTGATTGCCCCCGTCAAACTTATTTTCTGCCTCCGCCACTAACGAGGGTTAAACTCGGCAATGTCCATGGTTATGGCCTTAGTATTTTGAGGAAAAGAGAGAACGATGGGGATTTCGTCAGCTTAATAGACAAACAAGAGAGGCGATTTACCCAGGTTCAGGCCCTCGTAGAGGAAACCCTACTTTCTGCTTGTCTGCTCTTATTATCAATGGAGAGTGCAAACTCATTGATTCGACCAGATGCGATTTCGCCCAAAGAGAGAGAGAGAGAGAGAGAGAGGTGTGCATCATAAGATTGGTTGTCCTCCTCGTTGGCCCCTCCTAACCTTTATATATAGGGAGGCTAGGTCTCGGGTACCAATATGATTAGGTTACAAGTTAGAGTTTGTATCTAGTCTAGTCTTAAACTTTCCTTGTCTTGTATCACTAGGGGTCTATATCCGTGTAGGCTTCGTATCTGTTGAATCGTCATGGTCTTCATGGATCTTGGCATATCTTTGGGTGAGCCTTCCATTGAGTCGCACCATGTATGCCAATAGTGGAAATCCGGAGAGTTATGCCCATGCCAGTAGCCCCCGAGGCTATGTCTGGATGAGCATAGGCTCAAAGTCCTTTTTAATATGTCCGTAAGGTGAACTCGAAGATTTCTTCGGATGTGTAAATTTCTCGACTGCCTTGTTTGGCTGATACAATGGATGAAGTTGTCTTGTTCTTGAAATGATGTTGGCATTTTCATCGGGTGCTCTCGATGGGAGTAAACGTTGAGGCTACACCCGGGTAGGCTCAAGGTTATAATTGCAGATATTGTTCCGTCGACTCCTGTTGGAGGATTTTTGTTTTTTCTATCGGGTGCGCGGCAAGCGCTCCCGATGGGAGTAGCCCCAAGGCTACAATCGAATATTTATATTCGACTGTAGGCTCAAATCTTTCATTTGAAGAATTTACTTCGACTTAGGTCTTGTAGTTACTTTCTCGGGTCCTTTGTTCAATGCATCTAAAGTTTTTTCATTGCTTTCCATGACGTCATTGCTAACAATGATGGCGTGCCTTAGTCAGGTTCCAGTGCTCTCGATTGGACGTTTCAGTGGTGGGCCCATGATGCAGGCCAAGAGTTTTTTCTTCTGAATTTCTCCGTGTAGATAAAATAGGGATCCTAGGAAAAAAGATGTGTAAACTATGTAAAGTATGTGTATGTATTAGCTGAAAGTATAGCTTGTTGTAATTTAGAAACTTGATATATTTTTGCCGATGGCTATTGCAGTTGGGCGTCCCTCGCGAGACCTTTTTGTTAGCCTGATGCCCATTGGGCTGGATCAGATACTCGAGCCAAACCATGTTTTTGATGTATTTCATAGAGGAGCCGAAGAATTTTTAATTTGCGCTGAGTATCGAAGCCCCCGAGTATTGGAGTATGATTATATAATATATTTTTTGACTGAGTCCCCGAGTATCGGGTAGAATAGAGTAATAAAAAGTAGACTCGGTTAAGTAAACTTAGCTTTATTATACCGGGTGAGCAAATATGATCTTCATCCGAGAAATTTCTCGACTTGGATCTTAATTTTTATCGGGTGAGCATAGGCTCAGGATCTTCTTCATCCGACGAGGTTGTAAAGTACTTGCATCTCATAAAAATATTGCCTTTCGATTTATCATAACATTTGCTGGTGCCATTGGACTCGACACTTTTGCACCGTAACGTGAGACCTTTTCATTATCCTGACGCCCTTAGTGTCAGTACCTTGCCGACCTGTCAGTTTGGCTGCAACTCGGTTGGAGTTCAAGGATTCGACGCTCAGACAGAGTCAGCTATTCGGAAAATCACGTATGAGTGCTTGAGTGCACGAAGTCGATGACACTTGGGTTAATCAAAGAGGGTGCAGCCCCCGAATGTTTCGAGTGTTATTTAAAAGCTCTAAGTAGATAGAAACTTAACTTTATTGGTAGTTGCACTGGACGAAGTTGATGCCATCGTGGACATAGTCGACGCTCAGCGAGTCACGTGGCGGGCGAAATTGATGTGGCAGGAAGAGCCGAAGCTGATGACGGCAATGCGTCGCCGCATCCAAAGATTTATAGCGGGGTATCGCAACCGAAAATTTATAGCGGGATGTTGCAACTGAAGATTTGTAGCGGGTCGCCGGAGTGCAGCCCCCGGACGTAGAATCAGTGAATCAGTTGCCGCGATGGACATATTCGACACGGGGGACGAGCTATTGACGCTACAGAGTGATCGTCTCCATGGCTTCCGTACCCGTTTGTATAGGAGTTTTTATTTAATTTTTAATCAACTGATTCGTGGATACTTCTTTCTTTGCTTTCCATAAAACAAGTCTCGCCGTCCTGGCCGCGAAATTTATGTATATAACAGAATTGATTTTGCCACCAACTAGTATCTCTCTATTTTTTTTCCTTCTCTGACTAGCACGAGGACGTGAGGTCCTTGCATGATTTTTTAATCCGGGTCGTGACCTTTCTTTCTATGCACGAGACAAGGACTCATGCAAAGCGTCCTATGACAACTCATAATGCTCCACCTTGAAATCTCGAGCCTGCTTACTGACGTGAAGACATGGCCGTATTCTCTTTTTTCTTTGTTTAGCCTTTTGATCATCAGCCATGATCGGATTAGGATTTACCAACACGCGCGAGAGAGCCACGGACTCGTCGAAGATGCTGATTCCAAAGCAAATGCGTGTTCGAACAAGAGAACCGCGGGTCCATGAGGTGACTGAATATTCCCTCACACCAAAAAAATTATGCCGGGTGACACGCAATTTGGATAGCTATGGATCCGAGACACATTTGAGACGCGAGGGCGGTGTCGAGATTGAGCCCCTGGCCGTGGGTAGCCGAAATAGATACAGTCCGCGGTGGAGTCGAAACAATCTTCTTGATCTCGGAGTTGATGTTTTCTTCAGATTCATCCCTGACGTATTCACCAGGTTCAAGACGCAGGGTGGTGTTGATCCAGAATCAGGCCCGAAGGAGAGGCCATCGTAGAGACCAGCCAAATCCCCCAGATCCTCGGTATGGTCGCAGTTATTTTCGACGTTCGTCGGGTGTGAGATGACTTTTCCAGTGGAACCAACAGAAGTTGCTGGTGTCGTCGGACGCCCTGTGATTGCAGCCGACGGACCCGAGTAGATCGAAGCCGAAAGGTAGAGATTATTTGTCGCCTCGATGCGGAAGTGAAGCACCCGATCATTAGATTTGTCTCCCGGTCAAAGTCGTCGGAGGTCGGGAGAGGGATGGACGGGCATGGATCAAGATCGACGAGATCGTATCAGATCTCACCAATCTCGATTATCAGATTGTTTCTTGGTGAAGAGAGAGCCACCGAATCCATGGCTCCAGCGCTCAGATTTCCCGCAGACGACGCCAATTGACGAGGGTTAACCTCGGCAATGTCCATAGTGATGTACTTGGGTTTCGTGGAAAAGAAAATACTAGGAATTTCGTCGGTTGATCAGACAAACAAGGGACAAACAAGGGAGTCGAGTCGTATGATTAAGAACAAATCGATTACAGATCGCTCGAGTCTTTTTTTCGGTACCTCTCTGCTGGCTACTCTAAGCCTTTATATAATAGGCTGAGTCCCGAGACTGTATACGGATAAGTTACAACTTATGATTACAACACTAATACGATGTCGGTTCTTTTTTCCTTGTGTAGCAAGATACATCTTCCATCGGATGTTTCTTGGGTCTTCCCTGGTTCCTTCCTAGGCCTTGCGGATTGTAAGCCTAGGGTAATAAATAACAATAATCCATGTAATTATACCTATGTCAGCCACTGTCTACGGCATCATAGAGTCACTGTGGTAAAGCATCTTACGAGCGTTTCTTCTAAGGAACCATCTCAAAGATAATAGGAACTCTTTGGTGAGCGTGTTTACAAAAAGATGGGACGATTATTTTGCGTATCTACAAGTCTAAAGAAGCTTTCCTGTATGGATTTTCTGTCATCTCTACCATCCATAGTGACATGACATTGCGTCTCAGACATGGGGGGAATGGTTGCTTCAAGCTAGAGGGTTGACGCTAGTTTTCCCTTTTCTTTCAAATATTATTATATCTTATCGAATCGAAACAATACACAACATACAACTACGTATACAAAGTTACACTGCTCATATATATCATAAAGAAAAAGAATAGCTCGTGGAGAAATAATTAGGTTGACAAAAACTTAAACTATCCACAAGCCAAAAGATACAATTGGAATATTTTACAAACATTTTGTCTCAAAATAACATGATCTTGGTACTAGTGGAGAGTGTCATGTTTGCTGAGGATACGTTGCACTTGCTTTTTCAATGCACATCGGCTCGTGCGCTTTGGGAGTCTTTGGGTCTAAACGCGGTGATTGAGAACACAGCAATGATTGACCGAGTTGGTTCTGCTGTACTTGAATTCTTACTCACTCAACCGAACTGTAACATACCAGGTTTTGTCAGCTTGGGGCTTAAGGAGGTGATTGTCATTTGCTGCTGGTACCTTTGGTGGATGCGGCGCCGGTGCACACATGATGAGAATGTGTCCCCGATTCTACAATGCCGTATGTCAATTTTGTCAATGGCATTCAATGCAGCAAAAGTTAATTCAAGGCATGTACCTTTGGAGGTCAAGTGGATTAAGCCAAACCCTAGGCAAATAAAGGTAAATGTTGGGGGTTCTTTCACTATGATAGTTGTTCAGAAGCTTAAGGGGCGGTCGTTCATGATCAGGAGAAACATTTGATTGTGGCATCTACTCTTTTTATCCCAAATGTGGCTTCTCCGACCGAGGAAGCAATTGCTATGCGAGAAGGACTAGCTCTAGCTAATCGACTTGCGTGCAATAATGTGGTGGCAGAATCTGATTCTACGAAAATTGTTGATGCTTGCAATGGAGCAGAAGCGTGGTGGGGTGAATCTTCAACAAATCTAGCTGATTGTATTGATGAAGTATCTATGATTGGTAATGTTTTATTTCAGCACTGTCAGAAGCAAATGGAGTAGCTCATGAGCTTGCTAGGTCTTGTTTTATTGATAAGTTTTCTTGTAACTGGGTCGATGAGTCCCCTAGCTTTATTTTAGATAAACTCATAAATAATGTAACAATTGTTTGAAATTAATAAAGCTTCACGGCAAGTGTTTCCTAAAAAAAACTCTTATGAAAGGCTGAAATCACCCTATTGTGCATGTCCTAGGGCCTTGAGGTCGACCTTAAGCAATTTTAAGCATTGTAAGCCTGGGTCATAAGAGCAAGTACAATAAGTCCTAGTCAGCTGGCTATAAGGATAAAAATACTATTTCCTTGCCTATTTGGAAGAGAGAAGAGGAGAGAGAAGAAGAGTGGGCTCTTATGCAAGAACCAGCTCTAGCACGTGTTCCTAGGCACTTTGAGAGAGTGAAAGGTGGGCCATGTAGTGCTAAAGTACTATATTTTTATAGCTTATTATTGTACATGCTAGTTCTAAGTTGGCTATAGATGACATGGCACTTGGCTTATAACCAGCAGCCGGCTATACTATTGTCCTTGCTCTAAACGGTAGAACCTTAAGGTCGGCTTTACGGGTATGACCCGTCCACAAGCAATAGAAAAGGATTCTTTCTCTCTCCCTCTCTTCACACGCACAACACAAACGCAAGGCAGTTTCACTCCCATGAGATTGAGGATGGGAGGATGAACACCGCCCGTCTCCTAATCTACGACAGGTCCCACATCCCCGTCGCGCAACACTGCCCAGTTCATTGACAGTGTGAATCTTTTATCTTGATTTACTCTAGGATTGGTTCTATCTACTGAGGAGGCGGCGGTGGCGCAGGATGAGAGCGCTTGTACGAGCAGTCTATCTTCCTACCTTCTGTGTTTTACAAAGCTTCACTTCATTTTTAAATTTTCAAGGTTTATTCCCATAAGAGGATACCGGAGAGATAGATAACATAGACCATCGGACATTCCACTGCCTTGTGGTTCATAAGTAAATCAATGAAGCATGTTTTCCGTCCTTAAGGATAGATAACATAGACCATCGACAACGCTTCATCGCTATGGGGTTACCACCGGCGTGAGTACCGCCGATGCGTGCCCATGCGCCGGCGGTAAAGCTATTGGGCGCGCCGACGGTAGCCTATTGCCTAGTAGTGACTGCTCAGCTAGTGAGATCCAAATTAGTTAGTACTCCCATGTCAACAGAACGGCATGGTCGATCGGACGACACGTTCGACACCGATGCCTTTCGAAAGCGTACCTACATGAGCGATTTGGAAGCAGGAGATAGCCTTAATGGCAATAGAGGGAGGGCGCACCCGCCGCCGCCATAAGGACGCGGGTAAAGTTGAGAGGGGCTCCCTTTTTTCTTTATTTTTAAGTTCTTATTCTAAAATCAGAATATTTTTGAAATGAAGTTTTTTAAAATCATGAAAATTTTCATAAATTATTTTTAAGTTCTTATTCTAAAATCATGAAGTTTTTTTAAAATCCTCCCCCAACCCAACCACTGCTCCGCTTCGGTCCTTCCCTCCCCTCGCCTCCACGGCCGGCCGGAGAGAGAGAACAGAAAAAAGCAGAGCAGCAGAGGAAGGAGAGGAGCCGACCCACCTTGAGCTTATTTGCGGAGATCCCTGGGGAAGCGCCGCCTATCGATGCCTCCGACTGCCGGAGACCACCGTCACGACTCCTCCAGCGCAGGATGCGCTAGATCTGGCCCAAACTGCCTGACACCCGACTCCAAACTACCGGCAACACGCTGAGACATCTACGACTACTCCTACTATCTACTCCAGCACCTCCCCCTCCCCCACTCCGAGCGGCATAGCCGTCGGAGAAGGGTCGGGATCTGGCCGGTCTTCGGTGGTCAGCGACTAGAGGCTGGGGAGAAGGGGGACGGGTTAGGAGAGGAGGGGGAGAGCGCCTTCCTAGTATTCGGATTAAGATTTCAGCTCTATTACTACATGGTTAAAGAGTACAGTTTCTGCTTCCTCTTATGCAGTCTCCAATGTGGAATTAAGCTTGTCCATAAGAGCATGTATAATAGGTGATAAGGCGAGTCTTCTATTACCCCTCCACATAATCTTGAGAAGACATTAAAAATAAGTCGCACAATGTGTCATGTTTTATAGACATCTCTAAGAATTAATGTGAATTGACTATTTTTTTTAACGAAATGGAGGATGTGAATTATAGTAAGAAATTGTGTGGATATGGGAAGGCATAAGATATACTCCATCCGTTTCAATTTGTTAGAAAAGTGACTATTTTTAAAAATCATGAAAACATTATCAAATTCTGAACCTTTAAAAAAAGAAAGAAAAAAAGAGAATATAACAGGAAAAACAGTGTGGCAAATGGGCCGAGCCCATCGGAATGCCCCTGTGCGGCGCCGCAGCAGTATATAGCAATTGGGCGAGAGAAGACCAAAACAAAGGATTCTTATTTTTTTTCTATAACAACAACTAACGAAAGGCTGGGCTGGTCGATCCCTAGACAGACAATCATTTGCTTATCCTCCCGAGAGTTCGACGCTTCCCTCTCGTTAGGGTTTACCATGCTCTCGCGGCTCTGCCGGCGTTGAGACCTCCTTCCCTGTTCTATCCACCCTATCCGCTACAGATCGAGCTCCGGCTGATTCAGGGGCAATCTCGTATTGCTTCCCGGCCTTGGCTCCTGGAGTGGCTGGTTGGTGGGTGATCTAGGGTTCCAGTCTTGCTAGATTGGTTTCGACCTAGGAGGCACCATGGATGCAGATCGGGCTGGATCGTCTTCTTCAGGTGGAGACGGGGGGATTGAGGAGATGATGAAGCAGCTTGGGTTGAGGGAAGAGGACCTTGACGACGTTGTTTTCGAGGCAGAAGATCCGCCCCCCATTGAGGCGACCCGCTAGATGATCATCGCTAAGGTTTATACGGAAACTGAGTACTCCTCCTACTGGTTCTACAAGAACATGAGGTCTGCATGGGATCTGGCTCGGGAGGCCAAGACGAAAACCCTAGATTGGAATCTCCATGTTTTCTAGTTCTCCTGCCTGGGTGACTGGGAGAAAGTCACCGAAGGAGGACCGTGGGTGTTTAGGGGAAACCCTGTAATTTTCGCGCCATATGATGGTTTCACCAAGCCATCTGAGATTGAACTGAGGCTCATTGATATTTGGATTCAGATCCACGATTTACCCATTGGATATGCACCGATGGTCAAAGCCCTAGCCTCCAAGGTGGGAGAGTTCAAGACAGCCGAAAAAGCTGCTTTCGGCTATGAGGGGAATTTCTATCGGGTTAAAGTGAGGCTCGACGTCCACAAACCGTTGAAGATGGTGGTATCCCTTAGCCGTGGAGGGAAAAGGGAGCTTTTCTTGGTGAAATATGAGAAGCTTCCTGGTTCCAAGTGTGTGGATATATGGGTCATGAATTCAAGGAGAATGGTGACGGTATGCACCCGCCATCGGCCTTCGTGTTCAAGAATTTGAGGGCCAAATGGTAGATCAGAGATGGTGGGAGTTGGCGTGGTCATGGCAGAAGCTCACGTGGCAGCGGATGTGGCTCTTTTGGGGCTGGACGCGGAGAATATTATCCTAGGGATGGTGCTTCTGACAAACTGGAGGAGGATGAGATGGCGGAGATGGATGCTATGGAAGCTGATCTGTCAAGGAAGAGAGGACTTGGTCTAGGGGGTGGAGAACTGCCGATATCTCCACTGCCAGTGAGAAATGATGGCAGTCTGGTGGTAGCTGGTCAGGGCGTTGTGGGCGCGATGGTAAACCAACTTGAGACTCCTACAGCAGACCCCAATGCTCCGGCGAGTCCTATACCCAATCGTGACCCGAAGAGGATGAAAGGGGTCCCTCGTGCTGCGTCTGATGGAAAAATTGTAACAACTTCGGCGGGCTCCAAGGAGGGGCGTCGCCCGTCTCAATGAGTCTATTCAGCTTGAACTGTCGGGGAGTGGGCAATGCCTCGACGGTCAAAGAGCTACGTGACTTTGTCATAAAGTTTGCCCCTACTATTTTGTGTATTCAGGAAACTCAAATTAGTAAAGCTCGTGTGGAAGCTCTAGCTAGTTCTCTAGGGTTTGATAAAGCTTTTGCCGTTGATAGCAATGGTAGGAGCGGTGGTCTTGGTATTTTTTGGAACAATGAAATACAGGTGGAAATTTTGGGTTATTCTCAGTACCATATTGACACTTCTATCAACAGCATTGGTGAGGAGCAATGGAGGATGACTTGCGTGTATGGGGAGGCACAAACAACCCAACGTTTTATGACGTGGGATCTTATGAAAAACATTTACAGTGATTCTTCTCTTCCTTGGCTGTGCTTAGGTGATTTCAATGAAGTTCTCCTCGCGGAGGAACATGAAGGTACTGGACAACGCACTAATGCTCAAATGCAGGGCTTTCGTAAGGCAGTGGATGTTTGTAACCTGCTAGACCTCGGCTTTAAGGGACACTTTTGGACATGGGAGAAAAAGGTGTCTGGAGGTACGTATACCAGAGTCAGGCTGGATCGCGCTCTGGGTTCTGCGGAGTGGAGTGCCCAATTCCCATTAGCATGCGTCACTCATATTGATACTGCAACTTCAGACCATTGCGGCTTACTCCTTCATTTGTCTGAGCCGGACCAGAACATTAGGGGAAGACAAAATATGTTTCGCTATGAAACCATGTGGGAACGTCATGATGATTTGAAACCGACGATCGTGGCTGGCTGGAGTGGCATCCCGGCTACCTCAGCGGTTGGAGACGTCAGAAATAAATTAACATCCTTGGCAGGTGATCTTGGGAGATGGGGTACGGAGACTTTCGGTAGTGTTCGGAAAGAGATCAAGTCATTGAAGGCTGAGCTGGATACTCTCCGGAACTTGCCCCTTCGGGTTGGCCCAACACACAGAGAGATCAAAATAAATGATAGGCTTGTGGAGCTTTACCATCGCGAGGAGATCATGTGGAGACAACGGTCTCGCATAGACTGGTTATCACATGGGGATAAAAACTCCAAGTTCTTCCATCAGCGGGCGAGTATGCGCAAAAGGAAAAATGTGGTTAAAGCCTTGAAACGTCAAGATGGACAGATTACTGAGGACAAAATAGAAATGCAACATATGGCTTCCGAGTTTTATCAGAATTTGTATACATCTGAAGGGGTACAGGATATGGGGCGTGTTCTTAATCATGTTCCCAGGAAGGTCACTCCTTCCATGAATGAGTTGTTAATGGCTCCATATACTATTGATGAAGTAAATAAGGCGTTGTTTCAAATGTTCCCCACTAAAGCTCCTGGACCTGATGGTTTTCCTGCCCATTTTTTTCAACGGCACTGGGATGTGTGTGGGGAAGATGTCTCGAAGGCGGTGTTGAGCATTGTACGGGGTGAAGAGTCGGCTGAGAGTATCAATGACACTGTTCTGGTGCTAATACCCAAGGTTAAAAACCCGACTATCCTCTCTTAGTTCCGCCCTATTAGTTTGTGCAACGTTTTCTACAAGATTTCTTCAAAGGTGATTGCTAATCGGTTGAAAATGATACTCCCTGACATAATATCCGAGGAACAATCTGCCTTTGTCTCAGGTAGACTTATCACTGATAATATTCTGCATATGAGTGTTTACATCTTATGAAGAGACGTAAGTCAAAACGGAACAGCTATTGTGCCCTCAAACTAGATATGATGAAGGCATATGACCGTGTGGAGTGGGACTATTTGGAGGCCATTATGAACAAGTTGGGGTTTGCGCAGCAATGGATACATGTGGTTATGGGGATGGTCAGGACAGTGTCTTTTTCTGTCCTTTTTAACGGAGTCAAGCTTGATGGTTTCAAACCAACGAGGGGGATCAGACAAGGCGACCCTATCTCGCCCTATCTATTTTTACTAGCAACAGAGGGACTTTCGTGCCTGTTAAAAGTTCATGACCAGTCATCGCAGCTTGGAGGAATTCAGGTGGCACCATCGGCGCCACTGGTTAATCACCTTTTGTTTGCGGATGATAGCCTGCTGTTTTTTAAAGGTAGTAGAGAGGGAGCGGAGGAATTGTCTAATCTATTGGAGGTTTATTGTCAAGCGTCAGGACAGCGGATCAACAAATCTAAGTCATCTATATTTTTCACTAAAGGATGCCCTCAAGCTCGACGCGATGTGATCAAGGGAATTTTGGATGTTAACAATGAAGCTTTAAATGAAAGGTATCTTGGTATGCCAACGGATGTTGGATCTTCTAGATATGGCACTTTCAAGTTCTTGAGGGATCGGGTGTGGAGTAAAGTTAAGGGATGGCTGGAGAAGATCCTCTCTGCGGGTGGAAAAGAGGTGCTCATCAAATTAGTAGCCCAGGCTATACCGGTCTACTCAATGGCGTGTTTCAGGTTACCCCGTGTCTTATGCGAGCACATTGATATGCTTATTCGGCAATTCTGGTGGGGTAGTGGAGAAGGGAAGAGGAAACTGTGCTGGATCTCTTGGGAAGTGATGACTACACCAAAACATGTGGGCGGATTAGGCTTTAAAGACATGGAACTTTTTAACTTATGTCTACTTGCGCGACAGTCCTGGAGAATGCTGCAGGAGCCAGAGTCTTTGAGTGCCCGTATACTCAAAGTTGTATACTTCCCCAATTCCTCTATTCTTGAGGCCGATCTAGGACCTCACCCCTCGCAGATCTGGTGCTCCATCCTCGACGGGAGAAATATTATGGTTCAGGGGCTCATTAAACGAATTGGTGATGGCCGATCGACTAATATTTGGACCGATAATTGGCTTCCCAGGGAGACGATGATGAAACCAATCCCAACCGATAAGGAGAATCCTCCTCAAATGGTCTCTGATCTAACCGATGAAACATCAGCATCGTGGAAGGTCAGTTTAGTACGATCTTTTTTCCATCATGTGGATGCTGAGACTATTCTTGGTATCCCTTTATGCACGAGACACCAGGAGGACTTTTGGGCTTGGAATTTTGACCAGAAAGGGATCTTCTCGGTCCGTTCTGCTTATAGAATGTTAATCAATACTAAGATGAGCTGGGAGAACTACTATGAGGGTAATGCTGGCTCGTCTAATGCCGAGCGGGATTCGAAGGGGTGGAGCACCTTGTGGAAAACCTCTGTTCCCTCCAAAATCAGAGTTTTCCTGTGGCGACTAGCTAGGCAGTCCTTACCATCAGCTGAGCATCGAAACATGGCTAGGACAAGCTCATGTTCACTTTGTGGTGCAGCTAATTCTTGGAGGCACTCCTTGATCGAGTGCAACATGGCCAATAGCGTCTGGGCTTTAACGGATGAGCTCATTGTGGAGCACATGATTTTATGCGAGGAGTCGAATGCCAAACACTGGCTATTTCATATGATGGAGAAGATGCCGCATGACCAATTCATCAGATTAACAGTCACTCTTTGGGCAATTTGGACAGCTCGTAGAAAAGCGATTCATGAAGAGATTTTCCAGAGCCCCCTCTCAACCTATGGTTTTGTCAATGCTTTTCTAGCTGAGTTGCAACAAGTTGCCAAACCATCGGTGCAGGCACTAGAACCCTTCGACGCGAGTTGAACAACGATGGATCCCTCCGCCTTCAGATGCACCTAAAATTAATGTTGATGCAGTTGTTTCGAAAACTGGAGGCAAGGGAGTTGCAACAGCTCTATGCCGTGATAGCAATGGACTGTACCTGGGATCCTCGGGGGTGGTGTTCTCGGGTATTACTGACCCCGCTGTCTTGGAGTCGCTGGCATGCCGTGAAGCCACGGCGCTTGCTGAAGATCTGGGCCTCTCTCGCATATTTGTGGCTTCAGACTGCAAACATGTTGTTGAAGATATCAGGGACGGTAGTCGAGGGAAATATGGAGCAATTGTGACTGAAATCAAGTCATGTGCATCAAACTTCTGTGAGTGCGAGATCGCTTACGAAGGGAGAGCTACAAACTTTGAAGCTCACAACCTAGCTAGATTTGCTATTTCTTTAGAGGTTGGCCGGCATCTATGGTTGGGCATGCCATATTCTGTAAACATCCCTGTAAACATTATTACCGGTTCATACAAATAGCAGGTTGTTTCTCAAATTTTTTTTTTTTTTTTGCTTGTCGTCCCCAACCCCAACTTGGATCCCGGGTGAGTGAAACCCTAAGGTCGATGCTGGCGGCGGAGGCAGCGGAGGGGGAGTCGATGCTGGCGGCGGAGGCAGAGGAGGGGGAGTCGTTGCTGGCGGCGGAGGCAGAGGAGGAGATGTGGGGGTGCCCTTTCCGCTATTGCCGGTGCTACTGGAAGTATTTTTCCCTGACCGGCCGCGTCGCCCCCGGGACTGACTACATCTGCACCCCCGACGCCGCCGCCGCTGACCACCACCTCCCCGCCTGGTCGCTGCTCGTCGGCGTCACGGACGGCGTCTCCTCCCTACAGATCAGCCGCCTCCGCGTCGCGCGATCCGGGCGTATCCTCGGACGGAGCGACGACGTGCTCGAGGTCTTCCACAACATCGTCGTCCCCAGCCCGCCGGGGTACTGCTTCGAAGCTGCCGTCGCTCCCCTGCCCCTGGCTCCTGATGGCCGCTCGCTCTGCCTCCTGCACAACGACATCGATGAGCAACCCCAGGCCTTGCAGCTGTCTCTGCACCCGCCGCAGGCCACCATCACCAAGGAGTTGCCTCTGCCGGAGATTCAAGGGACTACTAGCCATTGCATACCCATCTCCGCCGAAGGCCACATCTGGGCTCTGTGCGCCGCCAGGCGATCTGATAACATCGAAATGTTCAGTGTCCTCGCGCGACGCCTCGTCACTGAACCCGGTGGCGGGAGGCGGTGGGAGATTGTCGGCGAGGGCCCCTTCACCAGCCCACTCAAATACTACCAAGGAAGGTGGCCTCCGTGCCCTCCGTGGAGTGGCCAGTTCCTCCAGGGTTACGCGGTGCTCCCCGACGAAAAACTGATCCTTGTCTCCTTCCAACAATACGGCCTCTTCCTCACCTTCGCCCCTGACACTGGCAGCTGGACTCCAGTGCTCACTGACACCCACGAAGAACTGTTGCAAGACTATCTTCCTATCTTTGGCCGCGGCATTTATGTCCAAGAGCACAAAGCCGTCTACATGCTCCGCGACAACACCATCTATGCCTACAAGCTCACCTACAAAAGGGGTGATCAGGGAACACAACTCAAGCTGGATCTGCCCATCGAGATTGACTATGTCTGCCCTTTCATACCCGAGAAAGGGTATGGCTTCCTCACTCGCCTCTCGGGCAGCCTCATGTGCTCTGTCTGGATCAGTCTGGCGTGGCATGACCCATGCCCATGCGACAACCTGCACGCCATCGTCACCACCTTCGACCTCCACGACCCGTCTCAGGGAGGAATCAAGGTGCTGCACTCCACTTACCGCCGGGTAGACATGGCGCCCGATCCGACAGCAGAACAGAAGTTCTGCTTTCTACAGTAAGCGTACTAGCTAGCGAGTTTTTATTATTTGTATTGGTCATGCGTGCATTCGTGTTGGTCACCTCGAGTTGCTAGTTACTTTTTTTTTTGGTCTCAACTTATCAATCTACAGTAAGAATACCTTCATTTTTGTGGTCACCTAACTTGATTGCTTACAGATTTTCTTTGTCTGTCAACTAATCAATTGATTAGGGAGTACGAGGACCATGACTCTCCGGTGCTGCAGCAACGTAGAGAAGAGCAAGATGATCTAACCAGTTCCCAGCATGTCGATGAACCATCCAAGAAGCTTAGTTGTTGCAGGTCTCGCTTGATCTGAATTTAGCTTTCATGTTTAACCTAGCTTACATCTAAATAAGTTTCTCTTTGGGCATGCAGAAACTTGGAGGAACTCTGCTCAATTGTACACATCTGCTTTCAATGTGGTGAGGACGGTGGTCACATTGCCCATAAGTGCTCTTTCCTGCCGGTTGACCCTGCTTCAAGTGTCTGTTCTTCAAGTCCTGCTGTTCCTGTTAAGCCTACTATAACAATTATCAAGAAAGATTTGTTTATCATTTGCCAATGTGGCTCACGATCAGTCATCTACCAGACGGGTGCCATCGATGAGGATGTCAAGCCTCTTGAACCGTATTATGTTGCGGATGCTGCTGACCATTATTGGCATTTTTTTCAGAGTGGCTCAAAAATGCACGCGGTCTCGTCCATAAGGGGTAGCATGCTTGAGTTTAGACTGGACAAGGCCCGGCTGACAATCGAGCACCCTGTACGGCGGCCTACTGCTGGTCCTTTCGTTATGGTTATCAGAGTTGGTCAAGAGACCGTAGCTCTTACTGAGACTCTGCAAGTTTACCATCAGACACAGTTCAATTATGGACCCACCACATGGTTGCGTTACACGGCAGATGATTCGGATGTTGTCAACAGGAGGGTTGTTATCTCTGGATATGTAGTATTGCATGATGATTCATTTATAGTTTGTGATGCTGTCACATGCTCCTGCCTCTGTTTGACCTGGGTGCCAGACGATGGCGTGTTGTCATGCCTTGGGCTGCATTCAAAGAAGACCGGCCAACAACTATCCCTAAACATGGCTATTTAAATGGTAGATGTGTATTTGTCGATGGCTTTATCTACACATGCAGCGATGGAGGGCTTGCTGCTTATGAACTGATTGCTGAGGATCATTCTGTGTACCTCAGCAGGCCGATCTTCTTGCCACTCCCACGGCACGTACATTGTGTGGGTGAAGACATGTGCTTGGATTATGCTGGCAAAGATGTGGACCCCGGTGCTAATTTGTTTTACGTGGTCCAAGGTGAATAGCTCTATATCATCTCAATTATGCATGCATGGTTCCTATCAGTTTTGACCGCTAATGTTTTGTTGTATATATGTGTGTATGCTAGGTGGACATTCTCCGCCCAAGCATGGTTTACGGATCACCATTGTCAAGGTCAAGACCAAAAGAACAGCCTTCAATGAAATGAAGCCGGTAATTGACCATGTGGGTAGTATCACACGTTTCATACATCACACCAAAGCCATCGATGTGAGATGCTGCTTTGCGGTCTTTTGTTTTTGATGGATGCATGCTAGTATATAATCTCCGTACTCCATTTGGATACATGTATAGATACATGTGAATCTAGACAAAGGTGTATATAAGCTCCATGCTCTATTTCAATACAATCTTTTGGTTTCTCGAATGGAAGTGAGTAATTAAGGAACCATAATGCCGTGTCTCTGAAGGAGTAGGCAGTTGGAAGAGGAAGGTTTATGAACGAGTTTGAAAAACGGGCTAGCCCTGACAGGGAAACCATTTCCTGTCGTGCCCGCAGAAGGCCCACGGGAATAGTTTTTTCTGTGGGGCAGATAACTAAAAACGGAAAATAAATTATTTCGCGAAGGAACGTGTGCGAATACTGTTAGGTAATAAAGTCAACTCCCATGGATTATGTTTATATTTCCGCCCATGTATCTGTCACGGAAAAGGATACAGTTTCCTGGGAGGATCGTTCCGCCAGCACCAGCCATCGCGAGGATCCGGCTCAGCCGCCAGCACCCGCTACCGGACTAGGCAGCTGCTGCCGTGTAACTATCTCGGTAAATTACGCTCTTAGTTACATGCCTGGATGAACGAAAGTGGTCAAAATAGTACGACGGGGCCTAGGACCACTCACGGTAGACCTTTCGGCCGTCTTAACCACTTTCAGAACATCGGGACAAGAACGAGCGGCGTAATCGGCAGGCGAAGGGATCAACTACATATACAAATGAGTATGTATGCAAGCCACATACAACAGTCCTCAGAGCCATTCCATCTAAAAAGAAATAGAAATTATTGCAACGCCATACGGCAAGATTTAAATATCCTAGATAGAGATAATATTTTAGGATAGCTCCTCATACATCACACATCAGAGTATCAGGCGAAAGCGGAAAATAAGATCCGAGTACGGATAAGAAGCAAATCGGCATAAGATGCCCCATATATAATCACATCCCCCCACAGATATCACGGATCCCCGTTTCCGGAATCTCTACACCGAATGATCGTTGCCAACATCATCTGTCTCCTCCACCCAGTATCCTTCTTGCGAATACACCTGTTCATCTGAATCAAACAATTTATCGTGTGAGACCCTAGGGGTAGTCAGCAAGTCTTTATGCCACTAAAGGGGACACAACCTGGGGTGACGCAATTGCAGCAAAAGATAATAACTAACAAGTCTATAGATACTCGCTAACCATCTGCCTAACCAATGATAGACGGATGTCCGTGAATTAAGAACAACAGTTATAACAGTATAATTAACAGATCCATCCTCCTCCTCGCTTACCAACGAGGAAGCGGACGAACAACCCCCATCATCCGTTGGCAGTTTTATTAACCATTCTATGAGTATTGCACTATTTACTAGTCAAGTACTTAGTCAATTTAAAAGCGGCACTTTAGTTATATACTTGTCTATGATCGAGAAACTGTGCTCCAAGTCGTCCATAACCGCGGACACGGCTTTCAGAAAGATTTACCCTGCAGGGGTGCACGAATAGCAACACACACTCGATCAACCTCGGAAAAACCAAATCAAAACCCAACGAGGCATTCACGACAAAGCGATCACAGGATTCAGAAATATTTCAGGGGGCCACCCCATTAAGCTACCCGCAACGAAGTTGGCCGCCTCCGAGACGGACCCAGGGTTTGCGACGACGGCTGTAAACGACTGGGAACCCGAAAATGTGACTGGGCTTGTCGATACCGCGAACACGTGGCGCGATCCAAAACAGTACAGGTGCTCCTCGCACAATCTTAAATAAAGCAGTAACATCGCATAAGTACAGGATAGTAATAAAGCCCCAAACTAATTGTGGCCCCAAGAAATAAGAGTGAATCAAGCTCTGTCTCAGGGGGGTTCATAAGGCCTCCCGGATGTGGATAGTGCGAACAGTCAAGGAACAGGAATCAAGTACTCGGGGTCCTACGGGACACAAGTGAGCATGAAGAACCAAATAGCAGGTATTGCTCACCGGTGCCTCTTTTATTTGTTATCCCATTACTACTCAGGTTATGTTTTTTAGGTACCTCGTTATTCATCAGACACTCAAATACCCTACACATGCTTTTCTAGGACTCGCATGGCTCAAACAACTCCTGTAGTAATGGCTCATGGGATGGAGGAACAAGCTTTGGTGGGGTTTAAAAGTAAAGGCTATGCAATACTTGGGATTCAATTTAATGCAATCGCGACTCAATGAGGCAAGAATAAGATAGAGGGAATAGGTACTGTATGTATGCAAGCATGTGATAGTGCTTGCCTGGCAGCTCAGTTGAAGCGAGAGATGGATATGGGTAGTACTCCTGTGATTCCTGGTAATTCTCCTGCTGGGCGTCTATTCGAAGAAGAACCAAACAAACAAGGGCCAACATAAATAAAGTGCACAAGCATATGAATTAAAATGCGACAAGCAAACAAGCATGCCATGATGAATGATGCACAATTTACATGGCATTAAAGTAGCATGGCAAGGGTGAGGTGTGGTGCAAGAATTAAAGCATTTTATTATTTATTTAGTCCAATTTTTATTGCCATAAATAGTTCAGATTTATAAGAATGACATGATGCATGCTTCAATTCAGAACAAGGACTGCATAGATAGAACGGGCTCGTCGCGCTGATCGATTTAGACATATTATTTGCCAAATTTGGAGTTGTAGAATTAAAGTTATTAATTTATTAAGAAAAGGGCATTTTATTGTAATTTTAATCATCTCGAAATTTTAAAGTGCTCAAACAATATTTTGAATAGCATATTTGAATTCCTCACATTTTTCTGATTCAAAAACATATATTATTTGTATTATTTGGATTTGTAAGTTAAAAGTTATTTGAAAACTGATTTGAATTTGAATTTTAAATCAATTTTGAATTTGTTTTATCTAATCAGCTAGACAGGAAAACTTTTGTCCCCCAGGAAAACCTAGCCACAGCCGCTGATGGTGGGCCAGCTGCTGACTGGACCACACAGCGCGCAGAGGGCTTTTCCCACCGCGGCGCGGGCTAGCCCAGGCGGCTGACATGCGGGCCCGACGGAGACGTAGGTCCCACGTGACAGCGAGGGGCAAGGGTGGACCACGTCGCGTAGTGGGGGAGGAGTGCGGGTTGAGGGCCTAGGATGCTGGGGGTTTTCTGCAAGTTGCCAGGCGGCTGACAGGTGGGGGCACTGGGGCTGCTAGGGACCTGGGCGTGATCGACAAAAGCGCGAGGGGTTCTTTCTGGAAAATCGCCACGCGGGCTCTGAACTGAATCTGGCGCGGCACTCTGAACCACGACGACGACTGACGACGGCGAGGTTTCCGGCGAGGGTGGCGTCGCAACCGCGGCGAGATAGATCTTGCCGTAACAACGAAAAAGAAAGAGGGCAGTGCCAGCTACGGATCTTGTACAGGAAGGAGCGACGGCGGCGGGCTGCACTGGTCGGGGCACGTCGGGGAACAGAGGGGGAGCGCCAGGCTGGGTCTACGCGTCGGCGGGGCGGCTCGCCGGCGGGGGCCAAAATCGGGCGGCGAACGACACGCAGAGGGGGGAAACGGAAGATGGTCGAGGGGGAGCTCACTTCGATCGATTCCCACCGGAATTGAGGCAGGAGGTGGTCGGAGCGGAGGGGATGGCGGGGCTGCTGCGGTGGTGCACGGCTCGCTGGTGAGGGGGCAGCACCGAGTGGTCCTGGGTCGACTGGGCAGGCTGGAGCGACTCCTCGTTCTACGGCGGGGCCCCCGACGAGTTCTCGGACACCAGCTTGGACGGCACCGGCGGTGCGGAGCACTGTCTGACGGCGGCGTGGTACGGTGGAGAAGGGGAAGGGAGAACAAGGACGGCAGCTAGGGTTCGCAGCACAGCGCGAGAGGATAAGGGCGGGGCGGATCACATGCTCGGCGTGCCTGCTGACGCGGATGACGGCGGGGGGGGGGGGGGAGGGGAACGGCCACCTGCTCTTCGCCGCTACTTTCGGTCTGCTGCTGAGAGAGAGAGAGGGCGAACGGCGTCAGAAGAGGAGGAAGAGGAACAGGGCGAGGCGACGGCGTGGTTCGGCTTGAACCGGTATGGGCTGGGAAGGCAAGCTGGGCCGTGGCTGGGAATGGGCCGGGAGAGGCTGCTGCGGTGGGCTGCTGCTCTGGGCTGCAGGTAGGCTCTTCTCCTTTAACTCTTTTATTTTATTATCTGTTTTTGATTTTTCTTTTGTTTTGTTGCAGATTTAAACAAGCCCAAGGAATATTCTTTTTGAAAGTTTTTGCAACTTTGAAATAGAAAAGAAAGGGCTGGCTATGGAGTGAGGTGGGGCTTAGTGGATGGGCACAAGTTGGTGAGGAAAACACAAAAGAGAGAGAGAGGGGGGATAGGGTTTAAAATTAAATAAAAAGAGGATCCCATATGAACATGCTTGTTCATGAAATGGTTTTGTTGGGACAAGGGCATGGTGGAGAGAGGTGGAAAAGGTCCCACAAAGAAGGATCCACTAAACAAAGAGAAAAACAAAGGAGCTAAAGGTGGTGATGGTGGTTGCATGGCCCATGCAAAATAATAAATGCCCTGATTTATTTGGTGAAAACAAAATAATAAAATGGCATTGTTCTTATGCATTCCCAAGGAGTGGAACAAAGGCCAAGCAAAAGAATTTATAGAATTAGATCCATCCTATCCACAGGAGCTAGAATAGTATCAAAGAAAAAGGAACACAAGCTCATGGATAAATGGAATGGTGGGATTATAAGGTGGTGAAATAAAAAGTGAGGGAGTTGAATAAAAGATATGCCCCCAACTCAATTTGGGCATTAAGCAATATATCAATAACCAAATACAATATGAAGAGGCAAATACAATTAATAATGCATATGAGAGAAGAACCAAAGAAACAGGGTTGTATATGATGCTCAAATGCAAGGTGGCATGATGACATGAGCATGGTATAGTTATGATGCACGATTATATATAGGAAGTAGCCGTTATCTTACTAGACCAAGTAGCATTACAATTGTTAGACAATTGGGATGCTACATGCCGCCGCCGGACGGATCTCGAACTACGCATGTGCCCCGAGTCCACCTCATCCTTGAATCGAGCTTCCGCCGAGAGCTCCCGCCGAAGCTAGCACCCGTCGCTGCTACCGGAGCCGCCATGGCCCGATGGTTCCCACGGCAGCTGCCTAGAATCCCACCATCACGTGCCCCACACCGTCTCTTGGTGCTCTCACTGGCAAGCCCTTCGCCTCTGCCAACTCCTCTAGGAGATAGTATTGAATTGCATATACTAGCCAACGCAACCAACAGTCTGAACTGATGGAAAGGGTTAGACAATTTATTTGAACACTCACGACCCGGCGGCAACACTCACGACCCGGCGGCGGGAGGCGGTGGGAGATTGTCGGCGACGGCTCCTTCACCAGCCCACTCAAATACTACCAAGGAAGGTGCCCTCCGTGGAGGGGCCAGTTCCTCTAGGGTTACGCCGTGCTCCCCGACGAAAAACTGATCCTTGTCTCCTTCCAACAATACGGCCTCTTCCTCACCTTGGCCTCTGACACAGGCCGCTGGACTCCGGTGCTCACTAACACACACGAAGAACTGTCGCAAGACTACATCCCTATCTTTGGCCGTGGCATATATGTCCAAGAGCACAAAGTCGTCTACATGCTCCGCGACAACACCATCTATGCCCACAGCTCACCTACAAAAGGGGTGATTAGGGAACGCAGCTCAAGTTGGATCTGCGCCAACGCGGTTTTTCTAGTGGCTCTGCGCCCTACTGGTCACGAATCGAGCGCTGGTTGGGCCCTAACGGGGTATTTTTGCTTTCTAGTTGAGTATTTCCTTCTGTTTATATGGATATGTACAATATACCTACGACTGATATTTTGGGATAATAATAACTTGTGTTCATTTGAACAATAGTACAAAGTTTATATAAAAGAGAGGAGGGGGGGGAGGGGGGGGGGAGGGAAGGTCGGCCGGCCTAAACCGACTTAGGACTAGAGTCCTACTCTAACTCAAACTCAATTCTAATACCCCTCGCAGTGTCAATGTCGGGCGCCACGATGTTGAGACTGGAGCGAATATCTGTAAATATTGAAGTGGAAAGACCCTTGGTGAAGATATCTGCAAATTGAGCGCTGGTCGAAACATGAAGAACGCGAACCTCGCTGAGAGCCACCTTCTCTCGAACAAAATGAATATCAATCTCTATGTGCTTGGTGCGTCGATGCAGAACTAGATTAGAGGCCATATAGACTACAGATATATTGTCACAATAGACAATGGTAGCACACTCAATTGGTCGATGAAGCTCGGCAAGAAGCTGATGTATCCAGACCGCTTCGGCCACTACATGAGCAACCACCCGGTATTCTGCTTCCGCCGATGACCTGGAAACTATAACCTGCCTTTTCGAAGACCAAGAAACAAGATTATCACCCAAATAAACACAAAAGCCGGATGTGGATCGTCGAGTATCTAGAAAGCCTGCCCAGTCTGCATCAGAATAAACTGTCAAGCTTGTAGGAGTAGAAGAATTAAGAAGTAGACCATGGTCGAGAGTGCCTTTGAGATAGCGTAGAATTCGTTTTACAGGAGAAAGGTAGGGAACACGAGGATCATGCATATACAAGCAAGATTGCTAAACAGAATAAAAAATATCAGGACGAGTGATAGTAGCATATTGTAGTGCCCCTGTGAGACTGCGATAGAATGTAGGATCGGGAACGGGATCACCATCGCCGACAGTTTGGCACCGATGTCAGCAGGGGTACGGCTAGGCTGACAGTTAAGCATGCTAGCACAAGATAAGAGATCGATAATATATTGACATTGAGAAAGAAAGAGAGTGGAAGAATTTCGAGAAGCGGTAACACCGAGAAAATGATGAAGTGGTCCTAAATCAGTCATAGAGAATTCCTGATTGAGAACGGTGATAATATGGCTAAGAAAAGAGTCGGAGGAGGCGGTTAGAACTATATCATCGACATATAGAAGAAGATAAGCGGTTTGAGTAGAAGAGCGAAAAATAAAGAGAGAGGAATCGGATTTAGAGGGAAGGAAACCTATAATTTGAATAAATGTGGCGAAGTGTTGAAACCACGCATGTGGTGCTTGTTTGAGACCATAAAGAGACTTTTGGAGAAGACACACAAAATTAGGATGGAAAGAATCTACAAAGCTAGAGGGTTGTTGACAATAGACGATCTCATTGAGAGTGCCATGCAGAAAAGCATTTTTAACATCAAGTTGATGAATCGGCCATGCGGAAGATACAACAAGACTGAGAATAATGCGAATAGTACGTAGTTTAACAACATGTGAAAAGGTTTCATCGAAGTTAATCCCTTGCTTTTGAGAAAAACCCTGGCATACCCAACGGAATTATATTTGTGGCGTGCGAGAGACCCATCGGAATTAATATTTATGGCGAAAAACCAACTTGCCTGAAACAACGTTGGTGCCGGGAGGTTTAGGAACGAGAGTCCATGTATAAAGGGCATTGACTCATCACGCATGGTAGAATGCCAAAGAGGATCTAGAAGAGCTTGTTTGTAGGATGTAGGAATTGGGAAAATATTTGGGGTGGCATTGAGGTTAAGAAAACGGCGAGGAACGTGAAAGCCTTTTTTACCACGAGTACACATGACATGATCATTAGAGGAAATAGTGACGGGAACGGTGTGAGGAGGAAGTGGTGGAGTGGGAGAGTTACTCGGAGTACTAGCGGCGCTAGCAGGAGATGGGGTAGGTGTGTCTATTCCTGCAGAGGACGTGGTGGTGGTGGGCGAGGACCCGGCAGGAGATCCTGCCGCGGCAGGAGAAAGTGGTACGGCAGGCTGCCGCAGGGCCCCGGCAGGCTGCCGCGGAGCCTCGACAGGCTGGTTGGCTACCACGGCAGAGGTAACCGCGGGCACGAAGGCGGGAATAAGGGAGCGCGATGTGATCGTATGTTGGGTAGGCGGGGAAGAAGTAGGCGTAGACGACTGGATGATGGAGTATGGAAAAGTATTTTCATCGAAGATGACATGATGTGAGACTAGAACACGTCCAGAAGAGGGGTCGAAACATCGAGAGCCTTTGTGATCGTCGAAGGGTTCGAGATAAATACATGGTAATGATCGAGGAGAAAGTTTGTTAGGGGCGGTGGATGCGGTGTTGGGGAAACAAAGACAACCAAAAACACGCAATTCGGAATAGTCGGGATGATGTAGGAAGAGAGACTGAAAGGGAGTATAGAGTGGACACGTTTTGGTTGGTCGGATGTTAAGGAGATATGTTGCCGTGCGAAGGGCTTCAGCCTAGAACCGAGGGGGAAGAGAGGCTTGGATGAGTAAAGTACAGAAAATGTCATTGATGGATCGTAAGGATCGTTCGTCTTTACCGTTTTGAGGAGAAGTGAATGGACAAGAAAAACGCAAGAGAATGCCTTGAGAGAGAAAGGAAGATCTGTTTTGGGTATTGTCAAACTCTCGGCAATTGTCACATTGGATAAAACATATGGGAAGGCCGAAGTGTGTAAGAACATATCACCGAAAATTTAGAAAAATTGAGTGCACATTGGATTTGGCGCGAATAGGAAAGGTCCATATGTAGTGAGAATAATCGTGAAGAATAGAAATATAGTATTTGAAACTAGAAACACGAGGAAGCGGAGAGGTCCATAGATGACAATGCAATAACTCAAACAGAAAAATACTATAGGTAGTTGATGTGCTGAAAGGTAATCTAACATGTTTGCCGCATTGACAAGCATTACAAATAGAGGGATCATGAGAAGAACTGGAACTATCAATAGGGAGACTAAATTCTTGAAGCAAAGACGACATAGTATTTTTATTGGGGTGGCCAAGCCGACGGTGCCAAAGGTCGACGGAGGTGTGGAAGATGGTGCGCCATGTAGAGGATAGAGATCGCCTGAGCTATTGTAGCGAGCGTGGATCTCTGTCATTTTCAAATCTTTTACAGATAAGCCAAACGGGTCAAACTTTAAAGAAACATTGTTGTTGATAGTAAAGCGACGAACAGAGATG
This sequence comes from Avena eriantha, assembly GCA_910589775.1. Taxonomy (NCBI): domain Eukaryota; kingdom Viridiplantae; phylum Streptophyta; class Magnoliopsida; order Poales; family Poaceae; genus Avena; species Avena eriantha. Next base: position 541,797,182 of record OU342745.1, read on the forward strand.
AGATTTTTGACTAAATATGGAGCAACAAGAATATTCGGAGAAGAAAATTCGTGTGGGGATTAGTGATGTATGATTGACCGACACAAGATATAGGAATTGGAGAACCATCACCAATAGTTATAGAGGAAAAAGGGGAAGAAGAACAAGCTGACAGAAAATCCATATTTGAAGACATGTGCAAAGATGCACTAGAATCAAAAATCCAATCCATACCTTCATGGTTGTTGAGCGTGAAATTGTTCATGGCAGCGATGAAGACGGATTGGTCCCAGCTTGGTGGAGCGGTTTATGAAGCGGTTGATGGCGATGGTGTAGGCATGTAGGTAGTGCCAGAGGAGCCCCGTACATGTAGTTCATTGGCGTCGAGGATGGCATGTAGTACTGTGGCGCGTGGGGCGCCATGTAGGGTGTTGGTGGAGCTTGGGTGGTGCAGACCTACTGCGGGAGGTCGAGGTCCAAGAGGCCCTAGCGAGCCTATGGATGGACGAAGGATAGGATTCCATATCCCGGTGTAGGCCGGTGGGGCACCATAGGGAGAAGGAGCCGACCAAGGCATAGGCCATGCCTGAACGAGACCTGTCCATGGATCGTGCTGCGGTTGCTAGGTTGGCGAGGGGGCCGCGATGGAGGGAGGTGTCGGCGCTGGAGGTGCCGGCGTTGGAGGGGCCGACGCTGGAGGAATTTGGTGGAGAGTAGAGGCGGAGGAGGAAGATAGAGGTGCGCCGGCGGCACGGGCTTTGGCCGGTGTCCAGAGTGGACGCGTCATCGGCGGCGGTGAAGTTGGCGGAGCCATATAGGTGCGGAAAAACCTAGGCGTCTGATACCATGATATTTTGGGATAATAATAACTTGTGTTGATTTGAACAAAGTACAAAGTTTATATAGAAGAGAGGAAGGGGGGGGTCGGCCGGCCTAAACTGACTTAGGATTGACTTAGGACTAGAGTCCTACTCTAACTCAAACTCAATTCTAATAAGGACCCACCCTTGTAACATCAGTTCACCCCATAGTGAGTACCCTTTCATTTTCTCTCTCTCAATCTCGATCCAGAAAAAATGGCGGCGATGCGGCTAGAACTGTGGGGGCTCCCACAAAGAGGCGCGACCGGTATGGAGGCGAGGCTGCGGCAGGAATGGCGACATCGTGCATGAGCACGAGGTCTCTCTCGAGCTATGCCTCCTTCTTGTAGGTCCTGTGCATTTGCGTCCTCGGCTTCCTCGATGAGAGACACCGAAATAAGACGAAGCGGCGACCTGCACCATGGTCATGTCTAGGCTAGCTAGGTTTGGGTTTGATTTTCTCGATTTAGAATTTCGGTGTCCATCGAAATAATTCTAGCACTTCCACAATCTTTCTTTGGTAGCATATTTGCTCCAAATGGTGTCGATATCCCTTAAGTGTGTCACCCTACGGTTCATGAATAATACAAACATGATCGAGACCCCTCTCCGATCAATAATCAGCAGCATCTTCAATACCAACACTAGAGAATTGTTCTTTCATAACAAGATTGAGTAAGGCAGGTTTAATTTCAAAGAAAGTAGCTTCAGGAACATGTGGAGCAATAGGTGTGCACATGAAATCATTATTGTTGGTGCTAGTGAAGTCACACAACTTAGTATTTTCAAGAGTAGTCATTTTTTTGTGTATTTAATATAAAGAAGCAAACTAGTATAACTAATTTTTTGTGTGTTTTTGATAAAGAAACAAGCAAACAAAGCAGAAATAAACTAAGCAAAACAAAAAAAGTAAAGAGATTGGTTATGAGGGACTCCCCTTGTGAAGCTGTCCTTGACTCCCCGGCAATGGCGCCAGAAAAAAGGCTTGATGGCTCAGGATACGTTGAGCTCGTTGGGGAACCCCAAGAGGAAGTTATGATGAGCACAACAACAAGTTTCCCTTAGTTATGAAACCAAGGTTATCGAACCAGTAGGAGCAAGGAAACACCTCCAAGGTGTTGTTTCCAACTTGGAATCCTGCAGAACACAACCACGGAACTTTGCCCCCAACTTACAGTGAGGTTGTCAATCTCACTGGTTTTGCTAAAAACAAAGGATTAAATATATTGTGTGGAAGATAGTAATTGCTTGCAGAAAGTAAATAGAAAATAGTAAATAGATTGTAGATTGATGGTAAAAGAATGGACCGGGGTCCATAGTTCACTAGAGGTGATTCTCCTTAACATAGTTGACATGTTGGGCGAACAAATTACAGCGAGGCAACTGACAGACACTGAGAAAGCATACATGCATATACTAATCATCTTGACTCCTATGAGATTTGATTGGGCATTACAACATTATACATAGACCGTAATCCAACTACATCTATGACTAATAATCCACCTTCAGGTTATCATCTGAACCCCCTCCAGTATTAAGTTGCAAGCAACCGATAATTGCATTAAGCAAAGTGTGTAAAGTAAACAATACGATTGTTCTATGAACAAAGGATTGTTGTTTTATCCCTAGTAGCAACATCACATCTAGTACCTTAGAGATTTCTGTCACTTCCCCAGATTCCTAGAGGCATGAACCCACTATCGAGCATAAATACTCCATCTTGGAGTTGCTAGCAGCTACTCGGCCAAGATAGCTACTAACAACGGAAAGCATGCAAGATCACAAATAACATAGACATGATAGAATCAATAATTAATCTAAAATAGCATCTCAATATCCATCGAATCCCCGCAAACACAACATGTAAGATTACTAATAGATGATCTTGATCATGAACGCACCTCACAAGATCTAAACATGGTAGCACAAAGGAGGAGAACCAACCATCTAGATACTACATGGGCCCGTAGTCCAGGGATGAACTACTCACGCATCACACTGGAGGCAGTCATGGTGATGAAGAAGGCCTCCAGGGTGATCTCTCCCCTCCGGAAGGGCGATAGGAAGAGCTTCAGATCCCTCCCGATCTAGGGATGGAGATGACGGCGGCTACAAACTCTTTCGTGGAATTTTGATCGGGTACTTAGGGTTTTCATCCCGGAGGCAATATATAGGTGAAGGGGCAAGGTTGGTGGAGCGCCAGGGGGCCCAGCCCCCTGGTGGCGCGGCTAGGGTAGCCCGTGCCGCCACCAGGTGTGGCCGCCCTGGTTCCCCTCTTCATCTCCGCTCTGGACTCCAGGTTCCTTTTGGTGAAATATTGACTTGGGATTTTGTCCGGTCCAATTCCGAGAATATTTACTTTCTAGCTTTTCTGAATTCAAAAATAGCATAAAACATGCAACTCACATTGTGGCATCTTGTTAATAGGTTAGTTCCAGAAAATGTGTAAAAATACTCCAAAGTGTGGACAAAACATAAGAAAGTAGATACAAAATAAGTATGGAACATCAAAAATTATAGATACGTTTGCAACATATCAGGGGAGAGAGATCCTTCATGAGGAGGTGTCAAATGAGAGGAGGAGGGGCAGCCCCTCTCAAGGCCGGCAGACAAGGTGGTGCCCCCACCTCTCCCTTCATTCATTTGGGTGGAGCTTCCACTAACATAAAAACCCTCCACTTAAAATTCTACTTACATGCATTACATTTCCACCAAATTTAATGCATCTCTCATTTAATAAAACTATTTTATTTATTTTAATCATAATTTTGTTAATTATTTTAATTAACAAAAATTCACATAAAACCCCTTGCAACATTTCGATATCACATGCAGAACCAAATTTCATCAATTTCACCTGAAACAATTTTAGTGTCCATCGAAATAATTCCAGCCCTTCCACAATCTTTCTCTGGTAACATATTTGCTCCAAATGGTGTTGGTATCCCTTAAGTGTGTCATCCTACGGTTCATGAATAATGCAGACATGATCGAGACCCTCTCCGATCAATAATCAACAGCAGGACCTGGAGATCCGCACTAACTCCCAGCCATTCAACAATGACTCTAGTGATCATGAGAACCTTTAACATTGTAACCAAATCCCTTTTTCTCACGATATATTACATGTCCTATATTCGATCATCGTTATTCCCGTACCTAGTTTGATCTTGTTATCGACAAGTACTCTTTTCTTGTTCCCGTGATATAACATTCTAGTGATCTTATCACTTTCTTGCAAGCTATGTTAATGTGATATCACCGAGAGGACCCTAAGTATATATATCCATCATCAGGATTGAAAAATCCCACTCTTGATCCATGAGCCCCTACATAACACTTTCGGAGTATCTGAACCCACCTTTATTGTCACCCTGTTACGGTGTGACGTCTGATGTTATCAAGTTACAATTCTGGTGTTAGTGATTACCATGATCTCATGGTCTAAGGACTAAAGTTACTTCGCATGATGTTATAACAATGTAAACATAATGACTTTGAGCGTATTACTATACTTCAGATGAATGTTCATCATATCATTCCACCAATATTGTGACCTCATCATTAACATCATCTAATGTCCATGATTAGGAAACCTTGATCATCTTGTTAATCAACGAACTTGTTTATATGAGAGGCATAACTAGGAACTCTATATTTTGTTTATTAAACACACATGTTGTCGTGGTGGTGTCATGGAAGATGCGATGGATAGGCTAAAGGTGGAGACAAGATGCACTTGAGGAATCCAGGGAGGGATAGTGTGGTGATTCAACACACAGATATTTGTATTCGATTCACTTCCAATGTTTACAAGTGCTCCTTGAGATGTATTGGGGAGAGGAGGAAGAAGGAACTCTCTTACTCTCTCCGCTAGTTAGCCCTCAGGAACATACTAGTAAAACTCAACCAACTAGAGATCAACCAACCCCTTCTACAGATGCCCTAGCCCTCCTTATATAGGGGTGGCTAGGTCTCCAATTAGGGCATACGTGGAGGCATATTCCAGGTAGCAAACCGACCGGGTCACTTTTCCCTAGCGTAAGCTATGTAGAGGCTACGTGAGCCTTTGCGGCGCCAACGTCATCCGACACTGGCAACGTCACCCTTGTCGGCCACACCTCGGTGGTCCTGGCTCTGTCCGCTTCGCTCACGCTCTGCGTACAGTGGCCACCTTTTGACCAATGAGATACCTTCCTTCTCTTGCAAGCTTGATATAACCCGGATCGTGCCTGGTTGATCCGGCCACACCGGTACCTGCATACAAGTTACATAAATCCTGCGGGCATACGACATAAGTCGGCCGGGACTCAGTTAGGCGGACATCCTCAGGTCCGGGTTACTCCGTGATTCGGCCTGCCTTGAGGTGACTCGGTCAGCACTTGCTTTGACCTTGCCGTACCTCGGCTAACTCGACCATTATACCCCGGCGTGACCCTACCCGGGGGTATCCCCCAACACATGTATTAATGTTTCCAATTAACAAAATTATAGCATGCAAAATAAAAAACTATCATATACTTGGAGTAAGATAATAACAACTTTATTTTTGCCTCTCGGGCATATTACCTTCAATATATTGCTTTACAGAGGGGCTGACATTGCGGACCACCAGTCTGCAGCGTCCCTCGAGTTTAATGGGAAGGTTTGAAAAATAAAATAGTTAATGTACTTCAAAGGAGGATGGCATCGGGGACCGCTTGCCAGACCATACACAGCTGCATCGAGATATGTTAAGAAGGTCAAAGTAATGAACACGACTAAAAGAAAAAGTCCAACGTAGACATGTTTCTTCTATAGAGAGGCTGACATTGGGGACCCATTAGCAAGAACATCGAGCAAAGTTTCCAAGGTCAAAACAGCGGGCGCGACCGAAAATTTTCCAACATACACACGTTTTGTTTTGCAAGGAACATACACACATTTCCTGTACAGAGTAGGCTAACATGGGGACCCATCTACCAGACCAAATAGTTGATGCATCGAGCACATTTTGAAGGTCAAAAGAGGGAGGCACAAGTGAAGAAAAAATTCTATCATACACACGATTCTTCGAATGAGAGGCTGATATGAGGGTCCCAGCAGCCTGACTAAACGGTAGATGCATCAGGTAACGTTATTGAGTTTAAACCAGGGAGGCATGATTGAAAAGTATGGTTCACTACAGACACTGACATCCGGGACCCACACGCCTCAAAAGATTTCGGTGAGGCAACATCGCACGAGGAACGTAACATCTAACGTCTGTCATGCGCCGGTCAAGTTTCGTCTATGTTTTTAGTGATTTCGTCGTAGTAGAGGGCCACGAAAACAGGGAAAACGTTTTACATCGGCCACGGTCAAGCAAAGGAAATCGTTGTGTAAGAGGCACCTTCTACGATGATGCTCGACGGATCAAACAATTGCGAATTGAGACATTTCTTGTTGTGCTTCCCTAGTCATACGAAGAGTATCGTAACATGCTTGTTTTTCCCATCTAGATGCAAACGGAAAGTCCACACATACAAACCGCAATTGCAAGTTCATAAACTATCTTGAGGCGGACGTGGAAGCAGGCTACAAGCATAGCCATAAGAACAAGCCTCGTGGAAATGGCAAGGAAGATAAGGAGTCTAAAGATTCTGACGATATGGAAGAATACAAAGACCCCAATCCTATCACCAAGGCAGATGCTGGTGGCAAGGCCAGTAATCCATTCGAAAATAAAAGCGTTATGTTTCACACGTTCCTTGGTACTCTCACAATGAATGCACGAAAGACATCCTTCAGGGTGCTAAACGCCACTGTCCCCAAAGTACCTTAGTGCATACGAGGATCAGAAGTTCCGATACTCTAGGATCATCAGGATCATCCGGAAACGATCACAAAGTCGGATGAGACACCTTGTTCTTTAATCCTCTTATTGACGGCTATGAATTTACAAAGTTCCTGCTAGACGATGGGAGTATCATCAACATTATGTACACTGAGACCTTGAAAAGCTACAGTTGACCACAACCCAGTTGAAACATAGCAGCACCATATTCCATGGTATTGTCCCTGGGCGACAGGTACAATCTTTGTGGATTATCACTCTCAATGTGGAATTTGGTGACGTCGATAATTTCAGACAAGAGTCGATTATTTTTGAAGTTGTGCCTTTCAAAAGTGCATACCACATCATATTCGAACGACATATATACCACACGTTCCTTTCTCGACTATGTTAGATCAACCACAAGCTCAAGATGATAGGACCAAATGGTGTCATCGCCGTCTCGAGAAGCTTCAAGAAGGCTCGGGAGTGCGAGCTGGAGAAGCCTCCTTTGATGAGTCTCACCCCTTCAGAGAAGAGTTCCAGGAGATTTAGAAAGAAGTAGATGCTTCGAAAATGTTGGCTTCAAAGAAGCAAATTTCTGACTCTAAGACTGCCTTCAAGGCGGCCTATGCCACCAAGTCAGTGGAACTTGTTGAAGGCGATGCCTCCAAGACCACCACCATTGGTACAAATCTGGATCCCATATAGGAAAGTGCGCTTGTCGAGTTCCTCCACGCAAACAAAGATATCTTAGCATGCCAACCTTCTGACATGACTAGAGTACTAAGGGAACTCGTCAAGCACAGCTTAATAATTTACCCTGGTGCTAAGCCGGTAAAACAACCTCTACAACTTTTTAGAGACGAAAAACAATGTGCCATTGGCAAGGAGCTTGCTAGGCTAATCAAGGCCGGCTTCATCAAAGAAGTGATTCACACCAAATTGGTGGCTAACCCAGTACTTGTACCCAAGAAGAACACTATTGTTTTAAGGATATGTGTTGATTATACCGACTTGAACAAATCATGTTGACAAAGTCATGTGCAAGTTACCACATAGGCAAGCTGAAATGGGGAGGTACAAGAGATCTCACATCGACCTGACCAAACCAACAACAAACACAGAAAAGAAGAAATGGCACTCTAGAAAGTTCTCGGGACTCTAGAGTATAAACAAAAGGGATTACATAATTATAAAGACGCAAGAGTACGGATCCAACAGGGATCACACGACGAGGCTGGCAGTAAAGCAGAAGGGAATATAAATAGGATTGTCATGGACTCATGGTACTCCTCGACTCCAACATTGTCATCCATGGTGCCATCGCCTAGCACCTCCTCCAAGTTCAACTTCTGCAACTTCACAAAGGCCTCCGTGGTCCCACACCAGTCCTCCACGTGATCGTCTCCCCACTTCAAGTGGGATGGCAGTATGGATGTAAGCAAGGGGCAGCCGTGGCACCACGACCTATGCGTATTCTAGACCAACTACCAGGCACTATGATGCCTGATCCGTCGCCTCCCTTTTGAGCTCGGAGCAAAGCCAGGAGGAGAAGTTATGCACATGCGCTTCCACCATGCACATTGAGGGAAGGGCGTCTAGCAGCTCTGCCTGTGGAAGATCAGGGCTATGAGGAAACTCCTTTGAATACATAAGTTGGGTAATCTACTAGGATAGGCGAAGGGCATACCGCCTTGTTTTTCACTCCCACATGTTGGATTTTGTGATGCCCTACAAGGCGAACCTATCCTCGTCCTTCACCCACACAATCTCTTTGGTGAGGGAGGAGATCCTGTTGGAGATATGCCCAATAGGCAATAATAAAAGTGATTATTATTATATCTTTGTGTTTATGATGAATGTTTACATCCCATGCTATAATTGTATTATTAGGAAACACTAATACATGTGTGTTTTGTAAACATAAGAGAGTCCCTAGTAAGCCTCTTGTTGAACTAGCTTGTTGATTAATTGATGATCATGGTTTCCTGATCATGGACATTGGATGTAATTAATAACAAGGTTATATCATTAGGAGAATGATGTGATGGACACACACCCATAGTAAGCGTAGCATAAGATCAAGTCATTAAGTTCGTATTGCTGTAAGCTTTCAAACACATAGTAACCTATTCCTTCGACCATGAGGTTATGTTAATCACCATCACTGGATGGATACTTTGATAACATCAAACGCCGCTTCGTAACTGGGTGGTTATAAAAGTGTCATTGGGTATTCTGAAAGTATGTGTTGAAGCGCATGAACCAAGATTGGGATTTGTCCATCCATATGACGGATAGATATGCTCTGGGCCCTCTCGGTGGAATGTCATCTAGTTAGCTTGCAAGCATGTGACTAGGTCACAAGGGATGACATATCACGGAACGAGTAAAGAGTACTTATTAGTAACGAGGTAGAACTAGGTATGGAGATACCGACGATCAAACCTCGGATAAGTATGGTATCGCGAGACAAAGGGAATTAGTTTCGTATGTAAATGGTTCAATCGATCGCGAAGTCATCGTTGAGTATGTGGGAGCCATTATGGATCTCTAGGTCCCGCTGATGGTTATTGATAGGAGATGTGTCTCTATCATGTCTACATATTCACGAACCGTAGGGTGACACACTTAAGGTTCGAAGTTGTTTTAAGTAGATATGGAATGTGCGTTGGAGACCGAATGTTGTTCGGAGTCTCGGAATGGATCCGGGACATCACGAGGAGATCCGGAATGGTCCGGAGAATAAGATTCATATATAAGAGATCATTTTATGTGATAGGAAATGTTCCGGAGTGTTTGTATGAGGATTCTAGAAGGTTTCGGAATGTTCCGGAAGGTTCTAGAAGATATCTTGGAGTTTGCTTGAAAATCAAGATAGGGATCAAGGAGTCCTGTTGGGTCAAGATAAGGAGTCGTGGGGGAGGAGGATTCCTCCCCACCTCCCCAACCCGCCGGCCCCATAGGAGGGGAGTCCTACAAGGACTCCCCTTCCCTGGCGCGCCCTCCCCATGGCGCCATCCCCTCTTTAAATAGAGGGGCAGGGGGCGCCCCCTCCTCCCTTGCTCTGATAATCCCCAACCTCTGCCGCCTCTCCACCATCTTCTGCACAGGCATAGGCGAAGCCCTGCAGAATTCTCTACTCCACCACCACCACCACGCCGTCGTGCTGCTGGGATTCCGTGGAGAAGATCTACTACCTCCGCTGCTCGCTGGAACGGGGAGAGGAAGGTCTGCTTCGACTCCGCACGTGTGACCGACTGCGGAAGCGCTGCCGAATCGTGGCGCCGGAAGGATCGTCTACTAGACCAAGGGAGGAAGCGCTGCTGGAACGCGACGCCGGAAGGATCATCTACTTGACCGAAGGCGGAAGCGCTGCTGGAACGCGACGTCGGAAGGATCGTACACACGATCTTGAGATCGGCAAGTGATCGACTACATCAACCACGAGATCTAATCTCGTTAACGCTTTCGGATCTACGAGGGTTAGTTCCCATCTATCTCGTTGCTCATGTCTAATAGATTAGATCTTGGCTTTTATCTAGATTAGATCTAGGTTTTGTTCGTTCTTGCGGTAGAATTTTTTTGTTTTCCATGCTACGAACCCATCAAATCCTCGCCTCTACAGTGGTCAAGGACTTTGATGCTTCCCCTGGGATTACTGAGGATCTTGAAGGACAGGTGGTGCCCTAAATAGAGCTTCGATAAGGGTGAAAAACCCTAAAAACGAGACACAACAATAAGTTCACAATGGATACCAATCATGGGAAAATCGCTCTGATAAAGAGATGAAGGACAAAGGTCACCTGCAGCCTGGTCCTTATCATCCTCAGGAACTCTCCCATTTGGTAATGGATCTTGGGGCCGAGCGAGGTACATGATTAACGAAGGGAGAAGTCGCGTGGCACACTGTCTACTGGTCCCCCCCTTGGTGATCACCGGAGTAGGCCAGGCAACCTCTTGTCCCACTTGAGCTCCTTCATGCTGTATTCTCAATTGGTTTATGCCACACCGAGGCGCCGGAGGGAGGATTGAGGCCATAGTTCAGACGGGAATACATGGTTTCCTGTCTGTGGAAAGAGTTGGGTTATCAGGAAAAGAAGGAGAATGGCACGGGTCGATTTCCAAGAGATGGGACTATCTGAGTCCTTATATGGACAAGGGACACAAAACGTCCCTCGAAAGGATTATGACCATTCAGTTTGGATCCTTTGGAGGATACCTTGAAACTATTGTACAAGGTCATGTGCGGAATTCAAAGGAGCAATGGCCATGGCAAAGAAGAAAAGTCATACATATGCACTAGACATGTCCCATCAGTTGTCAATCATGGGAAGGAATATCATTAGGATCACCACCTACAATTTCGCCGGCCAAAACAGTTTCTCACGCAATAAAGGACCTCTTGAAGACATTAGTTACCAATGGGAGCACCCCTAGCAGTTCAGATTCAGATTCTCACTGTCATACACATGTAAGTCCATGTTGGGAATATGCCCTAGAGGCAATCATGGTTGATGATATTTCCCAAAGTATTCATAAAGTAAATTTGTCCTTATATGAACATAAGATACGTTTCACTGAATGCGTGATTCAGTTATGGAACTATGTATTCATGATTGTTCATATTAGATTTTCCTTGGTCATTGAGGTTGTGCTGGATACACAATCTAGACCAATGTGCAAGTCGGCTGATGACACGGTTCCACTTGTCATGGGCATGGTGATGCTATTCCGACTTATAGTGATTCGGCTAAAGAGTTTAGCGAGTCGGACTGACCCACAGTTGAGATGCAACGAGCATGTTGTCATTTGCAGTCTCAAGCAATGGAATCCTTTGACCTGAGGTGATTGCATGATCCGAGTTGTGGATCGCCAACTTAGGTTCCATCAAACGCTGTTCCGTAAATGGGTAGTTATAAAGGTAGAGTTCGGGTTGGTTGTGAAGCAAGCTGCGTGACGTGGATTAACAAGATGGGATTTGCCCCTCCGTAATGGAGAGATATTCTCTGGGCCATCTCGTGTGATATGATTCGGAAGCATGGCCATGCGCTACTCAGTTAAGTGTTAACTGAGGAGTCGGACTAAGAGTTAGTCCAGTGAATCACATATCATGGTACGAGAAGAGAGTTAAGCTATTAAAGGGATGGCAACGACTTGCTTATAGCTTAACAGATATATCGTGTGGCAAAGGGACTTGGACGAAAGTCACATTGAAGGTTCGTCTTTTGACTTTACGTCACTTGGGAGGTAGCACGTCTTGCTAGAGGCCGCTACCATCTATCGACTTGAGACCAAGTGTTCATGGGAGTGAGTTGGACTCAAAGCCATGACGGGATACTTGGAGGAGTAGCTCATGTCGTGTCTAGGTGTACGTGAAGCTATAGGGTCACACACTTAAGGGTAAGGAGCCCATATGGATTAGATCTAGATGGAGATTGGAGTACAGCCTAGATGGGCCTCAAGCGTTGAGCCCAACTAGGAGTGTATATAAGTGGAGTGACAAGGTATAGTCCCTAACCTAGCCGTCACTTTCTCCACTTCCATTTTGGGCTAGACAGGATCTAGCAATCCTCTTATCGAAGATCCTTCCTGTATGTGTGGATACCGGTAGAGGCGTTGCACGTATGGCGTTGGAGACGAGGAAGCTCGTGGGGATCTGGTGAAGGAGTTCGTGGGATCTGAAGAAGCTGTCCGTGGGATTCAGAGGGCTGTTCGGGGGATCGTTCGGCACTGCTTCGACACGCTGCATCAACTTCCGCATCTGCACGTCTAGCGGTAATCTCGTGGCCTATAACCTGAGCTGGATCTTGGGAGTACCGCGTTAGGGAAAAAGTTTTGTTTATCTCTGCGTGGCCCAACAGTGGTATCAAAGCAAAAGCTTCTGGTTTTAGTCTCTAGATATGTGCATATGTGATATGCACGAGGTGGTGGATGAGATCCACTTAGGGTTTCGATGGTCGATCTATGAGATAGATCGGTTTTGTGCAAGATTGATTGGATCAATCACTCTCGGGGGTGCATGGAAGATCAGGTGCGGCTTCGCCTTGTCCTAGTGCATTAGATGTCGTTTCGAGGTTCACAACGCTGGTAGATATCGTATCTATGCATAACTTGTTTTTGCAGGAAGTTGTGAATGATATGGCTTATGTGCATGTGATGTGTGTAATCCATATGTGATATGTGTATCACATGTTTGTCAGCCGGCTAGAGCCAATGTGCTGTCACTGTTATTGTATAACGACCTACGTGTCGGCATGAGATGCCATCTTCTTGTATATTCCCTAGTGCTAGTGTAGCATGTTCGGAGCACTTGAAGGACACTGTGGCCAAAGGCATGACGAACAGGTTCATGGAGATGGAGATCACCATGAAGAGAGCCATACCATTTCACAATATAATTGGATTATTTTGTGTTGTTGTTATGTCTCTAGTTTTACCTCTATGAGATACTGGTTAAACTTTAATCCCTCAAAGAAGGTCTAGTCGGTCTCCCCGCCAGTGCTGCACCATCACAGGTCGGACATTCTTGGTAGTGGGCTCATAAAATTGAGGTGCTACCAATTCTTTTCGACTAGATGGGTTTGAGTCGGACTCTTACAACGGAAGAACTTGGTAAGCTAGACGGGTATATCACAACGGTTGTGGGGCTCGGGGAGAGGTCGGTCAGGAGCCGGTGCATGAGATGCCACCCGACCAACAAGAGTCGCATGAGATGCGATTGGCAAGGAGTTGCCTACCTAGATCATTTGACGGCTAGCGGTGATGCTAAAGCTCACTAGTCGGCTTGCTTATTTAGGGTCCTGAATCACTAAGTAACCATCGGAGGGATGTTGGTTCTAGTGGGAGCATAAGTACTAAAATGTTTAATACGCCTGCTCTTTTATGAATGCTTGTCTTAAGTGTTTTGCATATTTCTGTTGTAGATAATGGCACCTAGTAGCAGTCTCCCTCAGTTACCTAGTTTTGCATTGAGGACCATCCTAGAGAAAGATAAACTTAATGGAACAAACTTCACCAACTGGTATCATAATCTGAGAATTGTTCTCAAACAAGAAAACAGGGACCATGTTCTAGACAACCCGCTTCTAGATGTGTCGGATGAGAATGTGAGTGTCGTAGCAACCAATGCCTACCGTAGAACATGTGATGAGTCTACATAAATTAGCTGTCTTATGCTTGCTCACATGGAACCGGACTTGCATTAGCAGTTCGAGAATGTTGAGGCCTACGATATGATCGAAATCCTCAAAAGTATGTTCCAAGATCAGGCAAAGACCGAGAGATATCAAGTGTCTCAAGCTTTGCTGAGTTGTAAGCTTAAGGATGGTGATCCATTGAGTCCGCATGTAATCAAGATGGTTGGTTATGTGCTGTCTCTGGAAAGGCTTGGCTACCCCATTAGCGAAGAGTTCGCTACGGATATAATTCTGAACTCTCTTCCTAGTGTGTATGGTCAGTTCATATCGAACTACCATATGCATGGTATGGATAAGAAGCTCACTGAATTGCATGGAATGCTTAAGCAGGCAGAGGTTGATCTCAAGAAAGGTACTAGCCAAGTGTTGGTGGTACAGAATAAGGCTAAGTTTAAGAAAAGTACTTGGAGTAAGAAGAAGAAGGCTAAGTCAGGAGGTAATGCTCAGGATGAGATCCCAAGCGTTTCCTCATGGACTAAGCCATCTCCTTTAGCCGGATCCGCTTGCTTCTATTGCAAGACGGATGGCCACTAGAAGAGGAATTGCAGCAAGTATTTGGCAGATAAAGCCAAGAGTGGAGGTGTGACTTCCAACTCAGGTACACTTGTTTGCAATGTTATAGACCTTTATCTTGCTGATGCACCTGGTAGTTCTTGGGTATATGATACCGAATTAGTCATTCATATCTGCAACTCGTTGCTGGGACTGGTAAGAACTAGGGGCGTAGCAAGAGGTGAGGTTGGCATTCGGGTCGGCAACAAAGCAATAGTTGCTGCGTTGGAAGTCGGCACGATGCAACTTCATTTACCTTCAAGATTCTTAATGGAACTAAATAATTGTTATTATGTTGTAGTGCTTAGTTGAAACATCATTTCTGCCTAATGCTTAATGAGACAAGGCTATGAGTCTAATATTAAGAACAATGGTTGTTCTTTATATTTGAAGCATATGTTTCACGGCTTTGCACCCGTTCAGAACGGGTTATTTGTTTTGAATCTTGATGGTGAGTCGATCTATAACATAAATGTGAAAAGGTTGAAACCAAATGATCTTAATATGACTTACTTTTGGTACTGTCGACTTGGTCATATAAGTTGGAAACGCATGAAGAAGCTCCATGATGATGGACTCCTAACTTCGTTCGACTTGGAGTCGTTCGAGACATGCGAATCCTGCCTTCTGGGCAATATGACCAAGACATCTTTTGCAAGGAGTTGTGAAAGGGCGTCTGACTTGTTGGGACTAGTACATAGTGATGTATGTGGTCCAATGAGCGTGACAGCTGTAGGGTAACGGGTAGGCTACACTAGCGTAAAATCAAAATTTTCTACCGCGTCAACCAGGAATACTATTGTCATAGATCACGGGATTACCGCTAGACGCGCAGGTGCGGAACTCGATGAAGCACGTCTCGGCAGTGTAGATGTTCTACGTCTCCTCCTCGTCCTCGTCCCATGAGCAGCTCTCCTTTGTGCGGCTCGTCCAAGTGCTACAGATGTAGCACCTCCGAAGTATCCACACGTCCGGACTGCTAGGTCTACACGTGCAACACAGGCAGAAGAGGAGTGGCGGCTGGGTGGAATGCTCAACCCTATTCAGCTCGCCCCACCGTCTCTTATATAGGCATCCCTGGTGGGCTTCTACATTAGCAGCCCATTAGCAGCCTAAGCCTGGTCTAATTCGGATCCAATCCTCATTAGGCTTCCAGCCCCTAAAGTGTGTGACCCTATAGGTTCATACACGTATAGACATGACACGAGTACACTTACTCTGTCAATAGTTGGTAGCGGCCTCTAGCAAGACATGCCAACTCCTAAACGCATATAAAGATCATTCAGACGAACCATCACAAGGTTGAGTACATGTCTTTCCCTTTTCCTCACGATATTTGGTCTAGCTCCAAGCTGACCTCTCTTTCTCGATACTGTGATTCGGAATCCCTTTACTAGGTTAACTCTTAACCATATGTAGCACGGCCATGCATTTCTGGATCCGATCACTCGAGGGGCCCAGAGATATCTCTCTCAAGTAGAGAGGGGCAAATCCCATCTTGATTGACCGATGCCTTGCAGCATGTATCAGTACAAACCCGAAAGCTACCTTTATAACTACCCAGTTATGGAGTAGTGTTTGATAGCCCCAGAGTAGGTCGATCCACATCTCAAGTACATGCGACAATCTCAGGTCTAAGGACAAAACATACACGATGTGTAGAGAGAGCTGCAAGTATTATTGCCAGTCTCATGTTGGGTCAGTCCAACCCCATGTTCATAACATGTGTCCACATCATTGGTTTGACATCTCCATGTCTATGACTTGCGAAACATAGTCATCAACCAATCGATGCACTAGTCTAGTATTCACGTGTGTCCTCACATGAACTCCGACTAGGGACAATTATTAGATAACCATACAAGTAAAGAGTTTCACAAACAATTCACATAATTGCCAATCAATACAAGCTGCCTAATATATGGATATTCAAGGAACATTATAATAACTCATGGATACATATGAAATACAATCATCTCTACGATTGCCTCTAGGGCATATTTCCTTCAGTCTCCCACTTGCACTAGAGTCAATCTAGATAGTATCTAATACCTATTGCTCTTGTGTGCGCTTCATGCGCAGGCTGCGGGAGTGGGTTAGTTAAGGGATCAGCAACATTTGAGTCCGTATGTATTTTGCATAACATGACACTACCATCATCAATGAACTCACGAATCAGATGGTAACGCATGCGAATATGTTTGTTCTTCTGGTGCTGTCTAGGTTCCTTGGCTTGTGCAATAGCACCATTGTTGTCACAATAAACATCCATGGGATTGGACACACCCTGAACCACACCAAGAGTAATCAGGAAATTCCTAATCCAAACAACTTCCTTTGCAGCCTCCGAGGCAACAATATATTCAGCTTATGTTGAAGAGGAGGCCACTGTGTCTTGCTTGGAACTTTTCCAGCTCACAGCACCACCATTCATGACAAACATATAACCTGATTGTGATTTCGAGTCATCTGAGTCGTTAAGGTAACTCACATCTGTGTAACCCTTTACACTGAGTTCAACCTCACCTCCATAAACTAGGAACATATCCTTAGTCCTTGTCAAGTACTTAAGGATATTCTTTACCGCTGTCCAGTGACTCTCACCTGGATCAGCCTGGTATCTGCTCGTAACACTTAGAGCATAGGAAACATCTGGGCGAGTACATGTCATTGCATACATGATGGATCCAATAGCCGAAGCATATGTAACCCTACTCATGCGCTCTCGCTCATTAGTGGTCGAAGGACACTGAGTCTTGCTGAGTTTAATGCCGTGAGACATGGGCAAGAACCCCTTCTTAGCCTCTTCCATGCTGAACCGTTTTGACACTTTGTCAATGTACGTACTCTGGCTTAATCCAATTAGCCTCCTTGATCTATCTCTATAGATCTTGATTCCCAGAATGTATGCCGCTTCTCCCAAGTCCTTCATAGAAAAACTATTTTTCAGTGAGGTCTTAACAGACTCGAGCATAGGAATGTCATTTCCAATCAGTAATATGTCATCCATATATAAGATTAGAAACACAAGTGATTTCCCATTTTCTTTCTTATACACACAAGGTTCTTGTTCGTTTTTGGTGAAGCCAAACTCCTTTACAACTTCATCAAATCGAATGTTCCAACTCCGAGATGCTTGCTTCAGCCCATAAATAGACTTTTGAAGTTTGCATACCTTTCCATCATTGTTTGGATCTACAAAACCTTCGAGCTGTATCATATACACGTCCTCAGTAAGGATTCTATTTAAGAAAGCCATCTTGACGTCCATCTGCCATATCTCATAATCAAAATATACAGCAATGGCTAGAATAATCCGTATAGATTTAAGCATCGCTACGGGCGAGAAAGTCTCGTCGTAGTCAACTCCTTGAACTTGTCGAAAACCTTTTGCAACAATTCGAGCTTTATGGATGTGAACATTTCCACCCATATCAATATTCTTCTTATAGAGACACTTGCACTCGATGGCTTTAAAACCATCAGGCAGGTCAACCAAGTTCCAAACTTGATTGTCTCCCATGGACTCTATCTAGGATCTCATGGCAATCAACCATTTCTCATAGGTCGCATGCTCATCATTGTCTCTTCTGGGTCCACCATCTCTTCTGCATAGGTCGCATGCTCATCATTGTCTAATAATAATAACTCTCGCGCTTCGCGGAGCCTCGCCGACCTTCATGGCTGTGGTGCTTCTATTGCCACGGGTTCCTCAACTTGTTCTGGTACAATAGCATCACTCGTAGAAGCATCCCCGACTGGCTCATCTTGAACTTCTTCAAGTCGCACCGACCTTCCACTCATTCCCTTTGTGAGAAACTCTTTCTCTAGTAAAACACCGCTACGAGCGACAAACACTTTGCCCTCTTCTCAGTTGTAGAAGTAATACCCTAAGGTTTCCCTTGGGTATCCAACAAAAATGCACTTATCCGATTTGGGTGTTAGCTTGTTCGACTGAAGTCTCTTGACAAATGCATCACAACCCAAAATCTTTAGAAAAGACAAATTGGGATTCTTTCCAGTCCACATCTCATATGGTGTCTTAACTACGGATTTAGACGGTACCCTGTTTACTGTGAAAGCTGCTGTTTCTAGCACGTAACCCCAAAATGATAATGGTAAATCCGACTAGCTCATCATCGCTCGAACCATGTCCAACAAAGTTCGATTACGCCGTTCAAAGACCCTGTTTCTTTGAGGCGTTCCGGGCAGCGTGAGTTGTGGAACAATTCCGCAACTCTTAAGATGATTGCTAAACTCGTGACTCAAACATTCACCTCCGCGATCAGATCGCAAGGCCTTTATTTTCTTGCCACGTTGATTCTCTACCTCACTCTGAAACTCTTTGAACTTTTCAAAAGTTTCAGACTTATGCTTCATCAAGTAGACATAGCCATATCTACTAAAATCATTAGTGGAAGTATGAAGTAGTGATTTCCTCCTCTGGCTGTCGTGCTCATTGGTCCACATACATCAGTATGTATGAGTTCCAACAAGTCTGTCGCTCTCTCGGGAAAACCCGTAAAAGGCGTCTTGGTAATCTTTCCAAGTAAACAAGCTTGACATGTCTCGTATGATTCGAAATCAAACAAAGTTAGAAACCATCACCATGGAGCTTCTTCATCCGCTTTTGACTTATATGCCCCAAACGACAATGCCATAAATAAGTAGGACTCAAATCATTAGGCCGAAGCCTTTTAGCACTAACATTGTAAACAAATGCAGCATCAAGATTTAAAATAAATAACCCATTCACAATGGGAGCATCAGCCATAAACATAGCATTCTTAGAGATTACACAACAATTGTTTGCACTCACGAATGAATAACCATCCCTCACCAAACATGAAGGTGATAAAATGTTTCGACCCATACTAGGAATGTAATAACAATTATTTAACTCCATAATAAATCCTGATGGAAGGTGAATTTGCATGACGCCGACGAACAATGCAACAACCCTTGCTTTATTTCCGACGCAAAAATCCACTTCGCCTTTCTGCACTTCTCTAGTTCTTATTAGCCCCTGCATCGAATTGCAAATATGAGCAATACAACTGTGCACGCAACAATAAAAATGAAGCGTTTGGAAGAAACCTGGAATTTTTATTGATGAAGAAGGGGATGCCTTGGGCATCCCCAAGCTTTGACGCTTGTACTTCTTGGATATTTCTTGGGGTGACGCGCGTGGCATCCCCAAGCTTATGCTTTAGTCCATCCTTCATCTCGTTACTCATTCCTTCCATACACCTGAAAATTTTCCTTCATACAAAACTTCACACAATCTCATTAGCAACATTAGTGCACTTAAGATAAATAAGTCTCAAGGTTCAGTTCTAACACCAAATAAACTTCCATTAGAACACTATCTACTGTAGCACTTCCCTCAAAAATCTCAATTCCCCAAAGGAACTCAAGAAGGAACTAACAAGAAGCAAATGCAGAAAATGGCAGAAATCTGTCAAAACAGACCAGCAGGTAAAGAAGAATTTTTTCGAAGACCTAATGTTTCTCAAATCAAAAAGTGTTGAACTAACGAAAGTTATATAACGACCTGGGGCAGAAGCACAAAAAATTACAGCTCAATCCCACGTACAGAGGTCTCTCAGGAATTTTTACGGTGAAGCACAGAAATCTGTTTTGGGACAGCAACTTTCCCAATCAGTACTTCACTCTCATTAGAGGTTACTTTTGGCACAAAAATCAAATAAAAAGGATAAGGAGAGGTTATTACAGAGGTAATAACTTCCAAGACTCAACTAAAACTCTTGGGTTATCTCCCAACAAGTACTTTTCTTTAACGCTTTAAGTTAGGCATAAGAACCAAAGAAAGAATCAAGTGTTCTCAAATGAAGAAGCATTAAGACCAACTTTCTTGCCCTTACCTCTCTTATTTTTATTCTTAACCTTTGGAAAAATGTGATTGTTTGGTGGAGAAGAAAGGTGCATGGTCCCCTTTCCCACATCTATTATTGCTCCAAGGAGTTCTAATAGGGACCTTCCAAGTGTAATTTGTCCTTTTCCTACACATTCAATAACAAGATAATCAATAGAAATCGTTTTCCCAAGGATTTTTGTAAACACTCCTTCAGCAATTCCAAGAGGTAATATGGTAGTATTATTAGTAAGAGATATTTCTTTTCCTCCCTCAATGAGCCCCCAAGTATTCAGAGATTTATAAATATCTTTGGGCATAAGGCAAGATTCAGACATGATATCACATCGAGCTTGAAAAGTTTCAGTGTTTATCTCAATCTTTACTGTGGGGAACCACTTTGATGGTTCAGAGTTTATTGGAACATAATCATGTTGCTCCCTAAGTGTATTATAGCACCCTTCTAATCTAGTAGTGCTAGCTTCAAGAGTGTCCAACCTAGCAAATATTTTTGCGAAAGAAGTATCAGTTTGGCTAGGCATGTTGTAAGTGAGGATCAATTTCTTTATAGCATTAATAGCGTCATCCTCATTAAATTGGAGGAAATCTCCTCCCACAATAGCATCTAGAGCATATCTATAGCAAAGAGCAATCCCAAGGTAAAAACTGCTAAGGAACAAACTTTGAGTCATTTTAGGCTCAGCTTTTTCATGTAGATCAGAGATTCTAGACCAAGCTTCCTTAAAACTTCCCTCAATTCCTTGTTTAAAAGTGAAAATCATTTCCTCGGTTGACAGAGTGATTGGAGCAAGGCTAGACATAGTGGCAACTCAAGATAGGAACTAAATTTTTTTGCGTTTTCAAATAAGAAAGCAAAACAAGTAAAACTAATTTTTTTTGGATTTTTGAAGAACAAAACAAGCAAACAAAGCAAAAAAGAAACTAAGCAAAACAAAAACAACAAAGTAAAGAGATTGGTTATGAGGGACTCCCCTTGTGAAGATGTCCTTGACTCCCCGACAACGGCGCCAGAAAAATGCTTGATGGCTCAATGCACGGCGCCCATAAAAATGCTTGATGGCGGTGTTGATGTAGAGCTCGTTGGGAACCCCAAGAGGAAGGTATGATGAGCACAGCAGCAAGTTTCCCTCAGTTATGAAACCAAGGTTTAATCGAACCAGTAGGAGCAAGGAAACACCTCAAAGGTGTTACTAGCTGAGCTTTGGCAGGGCGCACTACCGGTGCTAGTAGCAACATGGAGACCTGCACAACACAACCACAGAACTTTGTCCCCAACTTGCGACGAGGTTGTGAATCTCACCGTGTTTTGCGGAAAACAAAGGATTAAACGTATCGAATGGAAAGAAGTAAAAGTTTGCCGAAAGTAAACACAAAGCAGTAAAAGATTGTAGATTGTATGTAAAGTAAAAGGACCGGGATCCATAGTGCACTAGAGGTGGATCTCCTTAGATAGATAACATGCTGGGTGAACAAATTATAGCGGGGCAATTGACAAACACCGAGAAAGCAATACATGCATATACTAATCATCTTGACTCCTTTGAGACTTGATTGTGCATTACAACATAATAAATAGACCGCCATCCAACTGCATCTATGACTAATAATCCACCTTCAGGTTATCATCCGAACCCCCTCCAGTATTAAGTTGCGAGCAACAGATTATTGCTTTACGAACTGCATGTAAAATAAACAATACGATTGCTCTATGAACAAAGGATTGTTGTTTTCTCCCTAGTAGCAACAGAACATCTAATACCTTAGAGATTTCTATCACTTCCCCAGATTACAAGAGGCATCCACCCACTATCGAGCATAAATACTAACTCTTGGAGTTGCTAGCATCTACTTGGCCAAGATAGCTACTAACAACGGAAAGCATGCAAGATCTCAAATAACAAAGACATGATAGAATCAATAATCAATCTGAAATAGCATCTCAATATCCATCGGATCCCCGCAAACACAACATGTATGGATTACAAATAGATGATCTTGATGATGAACGGAGCTCACAAGATCTAAACATGAAATCACAAAGGAGGAGAAACCAGCCATCTAGCTACTACATGGATCCGTAGTCCAAGGATGAACTACTCACGCATCACACCCGAGGCTTGCATGGTGATGAAGAAGGCCTCCAGGGTGAATTCCCCTCTCCGGCAGGGTGCCGGGAAGAGCTTCAGATCGCCCCGATCTAGGAACAGAGACGACGGCGGCTACAGACTCTTTCGTGGATTTTTGATCGGGTGCTTAGGGTTTTCATCGCGAGGGCAACTTATAGGCGGAAGGAGAGGCCGAGGGGGTGCTGGGGGCGGCCAGACCACCCCCTGGCGTGGGCAAGGCCTTGCCGTGCGGCTAGGTGGTGTGGTCGGCCCCCAGCCCTTCTCCGTCTCGTATTCCGGCACTTGATCCCTTCCGGAAAAATAGGTACTTTGGCTTTTATCCCGTACAATTCCGAGAATATTCATTTTCTGACTTTTCTGGAACCAAAAACAACAGAAAACAGGCAGCTGGCACTGTGGCTCTTGTTAATAGGTTAGTCCAAGAAATCATAATAAAAGTACTCCAAAGTTGGAACAAAACACAAGAAAGTGGATAAAACCAAGCATGGAACATCAAAAATTATAGATACATTTGCAATGTATCAGTACCCTAGTTGGTCCTAGCGCTGAAATTATTCCCTATGACATGGAGGACCTACTGGTCAGCTTATCTTCTGGCGTTGAGATTGTGAAGAATTATAGCAAGGATATCCTTGATGTGGCAATCCGGATCTTCAATGCATTTTGTCCTGATGAAGATACCCCGGAGGGGACCACCGCTCTTATTGCCAAGTTAATGGAGTGTGAGACCCAACTCGATCTTTGGAGGGAATCCGTTGGACGCGTCGGAGCTGAAATCGTCCTCCACTATGTGCTCACATGGTATGAGAAAATCAATCTCAATCTCCTTGAGCGGATGCGCACCGGATCAAGGTGGTCCAATGACCCGGATTGGATAGCTCGGCGCAAGGCTTGCGCTCATAGCCTTATTCAGTATGCCCCCATCCATCAATGGAATGAAGGACCAAGCTTCCTTGGCGCCGCTAACGACGAAAATGCCGAAGATGAATCGGGTGAGGAGGAAGAGGATGAAGCCTCGGACATCGAGGAAGGTGAAGATGATGCTGAAGCCGAGGCTGGAGTTCCTCCTGCTGGCACCGAGTTACCTCCTCCTGCTGCTCCTTGATTACAAACACTTTGCAGTTTATCAGATCCCCGGTTTGCCGGGTGCAAATGTATTAAGCACACACGTTATATTTTGCTACTAAGTTGCCTGTGCCGGATTAACTTGGGCGTAGACCCCGAGTTTCATTTTCTTATTTCTCCAATTTCTTGGCTCGGCTCGTGTCTACCTTGGTTCGGTTTTATGACTTACGAGTCCGAGTTTCAAAAATTGACTTAACAATACTTGAAAACTTTAGGATTAGCTCAAAATAATTCAGCATAGTAAACATAAAGTAAGCATAAGGTTAGTCCGAATAACAAATGTCAGCTTGATTAAGTTCCTTTCCTTAGTCGTTTTTCATGTGCTACACAATTCCAAACTTGTTCTCTTGCTTGCCATGAAGCCAAATCTTGTTGGACAGCAGCAAGTCGAAGAGTTAGGTTTTTGGTGCTCACACACTACTAATCCGGCTTAGGTAGAAGAAACTTATGCCAGCCAACATATAAATAATAAATACAGAAAACAAACAATAAATATCACTAAGGCAGTCCCCGAGTTACTGCTCGAGGTGCCAAGATTTCATTGATAAGCTCATTGCCGGCATACATACCGACATATGAGAGACTCGGATACACACACTTCTTTGCTAAGTGTAGAACGGACGAAGTAGAGCTACATTCCATGGATGCTTAGATTCCTCGCCGGACCTGTCTGCCTTGTTCTTCTCCTGTGGTTTTGCATTGATGAGATAATACAGTCATTGTGCAATGCTTTGGTAACAATGAATGGTCCTTCCCATGGGGGGGATAGCTTATGCATGCTAGCGGTACGTTGTACCAACCGGAGTACCAGATCACCTTCCCGGAAGACTTGGGGGTTTACTTTTCGGCTACGATAGCGTCGGAGATTTTGCTGATATATGGCGGATCTGGACAATGCCAATTCTCTCGCTTCTTCCAGGAGATCAACATCATTTTGCCGGGCTTCTCGCACTTTGGCTTCTGTGTATTGGGTGACTCTAGGCGAATCATGCTCTATGTCGGCTGGTAATACAGCTTCTGCCCCATATACCAGAAAGAATGGCGTATAGCCTGTTGATTGATTCGGAGTTGTTCTTAAACTCCACAGTACCGCTGGTAGTTCTTCTATCCAGCACCCCGCTGATCTTTACAGCGGCTCAATGAGCCGGGGTTTTATCCAAAATAATACTAATCCGTTGGATCTCTCCACTTGTCCGTTCGATGCGGGGTGGGCTACCAAGGAAACGTCCTGCCGGATCTTCTTATCTCGGCAGAATCGCGCAAATGCTCCTTCAGCAAAATTTGTGCCATTAGCTATTATGATACTGTGAGGTTAGCCGTATCTCAAGATGATATCTTTGAGGAATGTCACAGCCGTAGCTCCATCACATTTTCTTATTGGCTTCACTTCAATCCACTTTCTAAACTTATCAACCATGACTAAGATGTGTGTCATGTTCCCCCTTGCTGGTTTAAACGGGCTAACCATGTCCAAATACCATACAGCAAACGGCCAGGTAATTGGTATAGTCTTGAGCTCTGACATTGGCATATGTGTCTTGGTAGCATACCTCTGACAACCATTGCATTTTCTTACTAGATCTTATGCTTGTTCTAAGGCACTTGGCCAGTAGAATCCATGCTGGAAAGCTTTTGCCACCAACGCTCTGGATGAGGCATGATGCCCACATTCCCCTTGATGTATATCCTGGAGGATGTCAAGCCCTTCTTCCGGGTCAACACATCGCTATAGTATGTTAGTGACACTTCTCTTGTATAGTTCGACATTTATGATTGTGGATGCCTTTGCGCGCCTCTGAATTTTCCTAGAAAGCACCTCTTCACTAGGAAAAGTTCCATCCTTCAGGAATTGAAATATGGGCAGCGCCCAAGCTGGTATAGGTCGCATTGGAAACACATCCTGATCTACTTCCATTTGCTCCACCGGCATAACCTCGTCCGGATCACGCTGCGCAGTCATCGGGTTCTGCGAAGCAGTCCCCGGGTTCCTGAACCACTTCCGACGTCAATGTCCATGGGTACAGCTCCGGACTCCGGATCCGCCGGGATATAGATTGAGTCGGTTTCTGGGAGACGGCCTGATAGATGGTTTTCTAAGGTGTTCTAGTGCTACACCCGGTGGAATTTCTTGTCGGGTTGATCCGAGCTTCGACAATACGTCGGCAGCCTCATTTTCCAGCCGGGGTACATGGTGAAACTCGCATCCCTCAGAGTACCCAGATATCTTTTGCACATGGAATCTATATAATGCCATGTTTGGATCAAGAGCGTCCCACTGCCCTGAAACTTGCTGAACTACCAAATCCGAGTCGCCAAAGCATTGGATCTGATGTATTCCAATCCGTTTTGCCACTTTGAGCCCGTGCACAAGTGCTTCATATTCGGCGACATTGTTTGATGCTGCGAAATGGATTTGCAGCACGTACTTCAGTTGGTCGTTCTTTGGCGAGGTATGTACAACTCCGGCGCCTAACCCGGTTTTTGTCTTTGATCCATCAAAATGCATTCTCCAATAGTTTGGATCTGGTAGCGGTGGTTCGTATTGCATCTCGGCCCAATCCACGAAAAAGTCGGCCACAACCTAGGACTTGATCGCATCTCTCCTGTCGTATTGCGGAGCATAAGGAGCTAGCTCAATTGCCCATTTTGGGATTCAGCCGCTTGCATCCTTGTTACTCATTATCTCAGATATAGGGGCTTCACATATCACTTTGGTGGGGTTCTCTTCAAAGTAGTGTTTTAGCTTCTTTGCCGACATGTACACACCATATGCCATTTTCTGATAGTGAGGATAGTTCTGCTTTGATGCGGATAACACCTCTTTTAGGTAATACACTAGCCTTTGCACTGACTTACCCTCTTCATCGCGCTCTACCACCACCACTGCACTTACAATTCGGTTGGTTGTGGCTATAT
Organism: Avena eriantha; assembly: GCA_910589775.1. Taxonomy (NCBI): domain Eukaryota; kingdom Viridiplantae; phylum Streptophyta; class Magnoliopsida; order Poales; family Poaceae; genus Avena; species Avena eriantha. The sequence continues at coordinate 541,823,635 of OU342745.1, forward strand.
AGAGCAACATTAGCTCTTTGGATAGTGGAGAGGCTAACACTGGTGCAGTGGCTAGCATTTTCTTTAATTGGATAAAGGCTTCATTGGCCTGCGGCATCCATATGAACTTATCTGCTTTTTTCATCAGTTGATAGAGAGGCAATGCCTTTTCTCCCATTCGACATACAAAACGACTTGAAGATGCCAGACAACCAGTGAACTTCTGGACATCGTTAAGACACTTTGGCAACTCCATTCGCTCTATGGCTCGGATTTTAGTTGGGTTAACTTCGATACCTCGGCTAGATACAAGAAATCCGAGTAATTTTCCAACCGGGACACCGAATGTACATTTCTCCGGGTTAAGCTTCATTCGGAACCTGCTTAGGTTCGCGAACGTTTGCCTGATATCATCAAGGAGCGTTTTGCTTTCCATGGTTTTTATAACCACATCATCCACATATACTTGCACATTTCCACCAATTTGATCGTGCAAACATTTTTGCAGACATCTTTGGTACGTTGCCCCTGCATTACGTAAACCAAAAGGCATGGTGCGATAGCAATAAGCCCCATACGGGGTGATAAATGCGGTCTTTATTTGATCATTCGGATTCAGAGGTATCTGGTGGAAACTAGAATATGCATCTATGAATGACAATAGTTCACACCCGTAGTAGAATCTATGACTTGATCTATCCTTGGCAGTGGAAATGGATCTTTTGGACACGCCTTATTCAGGTTCGTGTAATCGATACACATACGCCAAACCACTGCCACATTCGGATCATCTTTCTTCTTTTCTACCAGCACCGGATTAGATAGCCAATCCGGATAAAGCACTTCCATGATAAACCCAACTTCTAGGAGCCGAGATATCTCATCTCCAATGACTTTTCTCCTATCTTCGGCGAAGCGGCGAAAAGGTTGCTTCACCGGCCTTGCTCCGGGTCTCACATTCAAAGAGTGCTCGGCCAACTCCCTCGGAACACCTTGCAAGTCCTGTGTGGACCAAGCAAAAATATCCCGATTCTCACGGAGGAAGTTGACGAGCTCGCTTTCCTATTTGTCATCTAACCCGACACCAATTGTTACGGTGCGCTCTGGGAACAGATCGTCGACATGCCCTTTCTTCACATCTTTCGTTGCTTGAAACTAAACACTTCCATGCGGGTTACTCAGCGCCGGCATATACTGCTGAGCGGATTGAGCCCATGCCGCCACTTCCTGTATATCTTTCTTTTCTCTTGCGCAATCAGGAGTGACTCGGCCAGGTTAGACCCGGCTGACGCACACTCAATGGAACGTCGGAAATCTCCTGCTATAGTGATTACTCCATTTGGCCCGGGCAACTTCATCTTTAGGTAACTGATGTGACAACTTGCCATGAATTTGTTTAGGGAAGGTCTGCCGAGTAACGCGTGATACACACTTTCTAGGTTTACTACCTCAGACTCCAAATTTTCAGTTCGGTAGTTATCTCGTGTGCCGAATAGCACATCTACCCGGACTTTGCTAATGGGCTCACAAGATATGCCTGGCACATGTTTTCCGAGATGTTGTTTGGGTAGCCTGGAGCACGTTTTCCGAGATACCCAACTTGCGCATTGTATCCACATACATAATACTGATACTGCTGCCATTGTCTATTAGTACCTTAGAAAATCTCACATTGATATTTGGCCCGATGAATGTTGGGTCTAGCACTAACGCATACGAACCAGGGCTAGGCATGAGCTTGGGATGATCCTTGATATTCCAAGTAATCTCCTGATCCGACCAAGGCATATACCTCGTCACTGCGGGCATTACCGCATTCACCTCCATATGTCACTGCTGCAAACTCTTTCTATCTGTTTCCTCTGTGGTAAATACACAGTAACTCTGGTGATGCTCTCTGTATTCATTTCTCCCCTCATTTCCGGGATATCTCTGATCCGGATGATGTTGGTTTTCTACCTGATGCACCGCATCTCTTCTTTCATGATTTTCATACCTCGGCGGAGGGGGTGGCAACATTAAATGTTGCATGTTCGCTCCGGAGAGCAATTGCTGCCGGGGTAACTCCTGCCGAGGTTGATCATTTCGAGGTGCCTGAGCATTCCCCGAACCACCTTGTTCTATTTTCCTCATCCATTCACACTGCCGAGTCGTGTGACCCGCCGGGTTACTCGGATTTGGCGTGTGAAATTTACACGGCTGATCCAGCATTGCCTCATAAGTATACCTCAGACGGTCCTTCTTTTCTTGCCACTGTTTTTTCTGCTCTGGCGTCCAAGTTTTCTTGCCATCATTTCTTGGAGTCCATTGTTGCCCTCCAGTTTTCTGGCGCTGATTACTCCCTGCCCCAGGTTGATCTTGATTTACAGCTGCAACTTGTTGCGAACTGTACCTGTAATCCGGCCTATCATCTATTCTCTTACCCCGGTAGTCATTTCGTCGGGATGATCCGGCTCCATCTCGCTGGTAGTACTCCTCATTTGACTCGCTTGCCACAAGCCTAGGTTGAGTCGGATCACCCAAGGCATATGAATCAGCAATCCGGATGGTCTTTGCCAGTGTAGTTGGCATATCTCTTTGCAACCTTTGCCACACCATGCTTGCATACCTGCACCCTTGCACAAACCAAGCTATAGCTTGTGACTCAATCAAACCTTCACACGAGTTTCGCACGTTGCACCAACGGGTCAAGAACTCCCGATTTGTCGCATTCGGTCTCTGCTTGCACATTGCTAGGGTCTGTGGCCTATTCGGCCTCTGATACGTGCTCGAGAAGTTACTGACAAACATTTCCTCAAAATCAATCCAACAGTTGATACTTCCAGGTGGCAATTGTTTAGCCATACCCTCGCTGGCCCTTCCAGCATCTGAGGTACATATCTCACAACCCATCTCAAGTTGCCTGTAGCAATTTTCACCGTAGCCACGTAGTTGATCAACCAAACCTCTGGCTTGGTGCTACCGTCATATGTTTTTGTGCCTCTAGGTAACTGAAAGTTAGGCACCGGAGGCTCCTTCATGATCCGGGGCCCAAAACACGCAGGACCCGGAGGACCTTGACACTCAATTTGCTCCGACCTATAGAGTCGATCCAGTTTTAACTTGGCGTCGTCAAGCATCAGGTTCATGCTTCCCAACCTTGACCCTATCATGTGATAGTCCGGCCTAGGGTATCCTGGATTCACCATTTCCGAATCACCATCATTGTATCTATCTTGCGCCTGTGGAGCTGCTATCTGCTTGATACCTTGGCCGGCACTTCGCTCTTGCCGTGGTATATTCCGCTGCTGCGGTTGCCCTGCACCCGCCGAGTTACGCTGTCCGGCATTGCCGTTCACAATGTTTCCCTGACCAGCATTGCCTTGGTCGCGGTTACCTCGGCCAGCTTCACCTCGGCTCACACTTCGTCGATCCTCATTTCTCTGCACTTCTTTTCCTTTCCCTGCCCTTGCCGGGTCATATGGGACTATTTGCTTGTTTCTCCTTGCCGAGGTTACCACCTCCTCTTTTCTTGGGCCACCATGTGGCGACGATGCAGCTCCATCAGATTTATCCGGGTTACCTACTGCTGAGTGAACAACTTTGGAGGCCCCAGCTCTTCCCGGATTAGCCCTGAGTAACTCTTCATTTTGTTTCTTCGCGATCCGAACTAACTCATTGACTCTATCCTGCTGTCTTTGCCGGGCTTCACCCGTCAAACCCTCTAACTCGGACACGACTGTATCTACTGCTCTAAGGTTCTTTGCCGGGGTACTATACTTCGGCAGCCCCACGGACAAAACATTCTCTGATTCCTCGACTCTAGTATCACCTTCTTTGTTCATTTCACTAATGAGGTTTCTCCCCTTCACTTTTACAGCATCTACCTTATTTTTCTTAGCGTACTCACGCAGTGTCATGTTCAACGACTACTGAGCCACTGCTATCTTTTTCGCACCCTCGAGTATTTTCTGCCTAGTCTCCTCTAACTCGGCCTGTGCCTGAGCCGGATCTACTGAAGGTGCTATGGGGTTCTCTACGCTATCTATCACCTGCTGCAGCACATTCTCTCGCCTCTCTAGTGGAGGACCTCTTCTTTTCCTCGGTGCCTTTGGTGTTACCTCCGGATCTGGTGCCGGATCCTTGCTTGCGCCAGCGTCAGGCGTAGTCATCATCACCTCGGCACGGTCAGGGGAGCGAGTGATACGCGCCCCGCAAGCCGTGCTAAGGGGTGGCTCGCCTCCCTCGACGATGTGCCGCGGGTGAACGCACGACACATCGACAGCGACGTAGATCTTGTGCGCGCCGAGCTTGACGAAGAGGCCGTTGCACGGAAGGGGTCGCTTGCCGAAGCAGCCAGCGTTGTCGGTGACGAAGTCCAGTGCTCCAAAGCGCTGAACAAGCCGGGAGACGATGCGTTCGCCGGTGCCGATGAGGTTTCCCGTCCGGATCTTTACTCCTGCTAGCGCCGCTAGCCCCACGGTGGGCGCCAACTGTGATGGTGGTGTCACGGCAGATGCCATGGATAGGCTAAAGGTGGGGACAAGATGCACTAGAGGAATCCAGGGAGGGATAGTGTGGTGATTCCACACACAGATATTCGATTCACTTCCAATGTTTACAAGTGCTCTTTGAGCTGTATTGGGGAGAGGAGGAAGAAGGAACTCTCTTACTCTCTCCACTAGCTAGCCCTCAGGAACATACTAGTAAAACTCAACCAACTAGAGATCAACCAGCCCCTTCTACAGATTCCCTAGCCCTCCTTATATAGGGGTGGCTAGGTCTCCAATTAGGGCATACGTGGAGGCATATTCCAGGGAATATGCCTCTTCCCAAAATAGCAAACCGACCGGGTCACTTTTCCCTCTGCGGCGCCACCGTCATCTGACACTGGCAACGTCACCCTTGTCGGCCACACCTCGGTGGTCCTGGCCTCTGTCCGCTTCGCTCACTCTCTGTGTACAGTGGCCACCTTTTGACCAGCGAGATACCTTCCTTCTCTTGCCAGCTTGATATAACCCGAATCGTGCCTGGTTGATCCGGCCACACCGGTACCTGCATACAAGTTACATAAATCCTGCGGGCATACGACATAAGTCGCCCGGGACACAGTTAGGCGGACATCCTCAGGTCCGGGTTACTCCGTGATTCGGCCTGCCTTGAGGTGACTCAGTTAGCACTTGCTTTGACCTTGCCGTACCTCGGCTAACTCGGCCATTATACCCCGGCGTGACCCTCCCCGGGGGTATCCCCCAACACATGTATTAATGTTTCCAATTAACAAAATTATAGCATGCAAAATAAAAAACTATCATATACTTGGAGTAAGATAATAACAACTTTATTATTGCCTCTCGAGCATATTACCTTCAATATATTGCTTTACAGAGGGGCTGACATTGCGGACCACCTGTCTGTAGCGTCCCTCGAGTTTAATGGGAATGTTTGAAAAATAAAATAGTTAATGTACTTCAGAGGAGGCTGGCATCGGGGAGCGCTTGCCAGACCATACACAGCTGCATCGAGATATGTTAAGAAGGTCAAAGTAATTAACACGACCAAAAGAAAAAGTCCAACGTAGACATGTTTCTTCTATAGAAAGGCTGACATTGGGGACCCATTAGCAAGAACATAGAGCAAAGTTTCCAAGGTCAAAACAGCGGGCGCGACCGAAAATTTTCCAACATATGCACGTTTTGTTTTGCGGGGAACATACACACATTTCCTGTACAGAGTAGGCTAACATGGGGACCCATCTACCAGACCAAACAGTTGATGCATCGAGCACGTTGCGAAGGTCAAAAGAGGGAGGCACGAGTGAAGAAAAAATTCTATCATACACACGATTCTTCGAATGAGAGGCTGATATGAGGGTCCCAGCAGCCTGACTAAACGGTAGATGCATCAGGTAACGTTATTGAGTTTAAATCAGGGAGGCATGATTGAAAAGTATGGTCCACTAGATACACTGACATCCGGGACCCACACGCCTCAAAAGATTTCGGTGAGGCGACATCGCACGAGGAACCAAACAGCTTACGTCTGTCATGCGCCGGTCGAGTTTCGTCCATGTTTTTAGTGATTTTGTCGTAGTAGAGGGCCGCGAAAACAAGGAAAATGTTTTACATCGGCCACGGTCAAGCAAAAGAAATCGTTGTGTAAGAGTTCTACGATGATTCTCGACGGATCAAACCATTGCGGATTGAGACATTTCTTGTAGTGCTTCCCTAGTCATACGAAGAGTATCGTAACATGCTTGTTTTTCCCAGCTAGATGCAAATGGAAAGTCCACACATACAAACCACAATTGCAAGTTCATAAACTATCTTGAGGCGGACGTGGAAGCAGGCTATAAGCATAGCCATAAGAACAAGCCTCGCGGAAATGGCAAGGGAGATAAGGAGTCTAAAGATTCTGACGATATGGAAGAATACCAAGACCCCAATCCTATCGCCAAGGCAGATGCTGGTGGCAAGGCCATTAATCCATTCGAAAATAAAAGCGTTATGTTTCACACGTTCCTTGGTACTCTCACAATGAATGCACGAAAGACATCCTTCAGGGTGCTAAACGCCACTGTCCCCAAAGTACCTTAGTGCATAGGAGGATCAGAAGTTCCGATACTTTCGGATCATCAGGATCATCCGCAAACGATCACAAAGTCGGATGAGACACCTTGTTCTTTAATCCTCTTATTGACGGCTATGAATTTACAAAGTTCCTGCTAGACGATGGGAGTATCATCAACATTATGTACACTGAGACCTTGGAAAGCTGCAGTTGACCACAACCCAGTTGAAACATAGCAGCACCATATTCCATGGTATTGTCCCTGGGCGACAGGTACAATCTTTGTGGATTATCACTCTCAATGTGGAATTTGGTGACGTCGATAATTTCCGACAAGAGTCGATGATTTTTGAAGTTGTGCCTTTCAAAAGTGCATACCACATCATATTCGAGCGACATATATACCACACGTTCCTTTCTCGACTGTGTTAGATCAACCACAAGCTCAAGATGATAGGACCAAATGGTGTCATCACCGTCTCGAGAAGCTTCAAGAAGGCTTGGGAGTGCGAGCTGGGAGAAGCCTCCTTTGATGAGTCTCACCCCTTCAGAGAAGAATTCCAGGAGATTTAGAAAGAAGTAGATGCTTCGAAAATGTTGGCTTCAAAGAAGCAAATTTCTGACTCTGAGACTGCCTTCAAGGCGGCCTATGCCACCAAGTCAGTGGAACTTGTTGAAGGCGATGCCTCCAAGACCACCACCATTGGTACAAATCTGGATCCCATATAGGAAACTGCGCTTGTCGAGTTCCTCCACGCAAACAAAGATATCTTAGCATGCCAGCCTTCTGACATGACTAGAGTACTAAGGGAACTCGTCAAGCACAGCTTAAAAATTTACCCTGGTGCTAAGCCGGTAAAACAACCTCTACAACTTTTCAGAGACGAAAAACAATGTGCCATTGGCAAGGAGCTTGCTAGGCTAATCAAGGCCGGCTTCATCAAAGAAGTGATTCACACCAAATGGGTGGCTAACCCAGTACTTGTACCCAAGAAGAACACTATTATTTTAAGGATATGTGTTGATTATACCGACTTGAACAAATCATGTTGACAAAGTCATGTGCAAGTCACCACATAGGCAAGCTGAAATGGGGAGGTACAAGAGATCTCACATCGACCTGACCAAACCAACAACAGCCAAAGAAAAGAAGAAATGACAATCTAGAAAGTTCTCGGGACTCTAGAGTATAAACAAAAGGGACTACATAATTATAAGGACGCAAGAGTACGGATCCAACATGGATCACACGACGAGGCTGGCAGTAAAGCAGAAGGGAAAATAAATAGGATTGTCATGGACTCATGCTAATCCTCCACTCCAACATTTTCATCCATGGTGCCATCGCCTGGCACCTCCTCCAAGTTCAACTTTTGCAACTTCACAAAGGCCTCCGTGGTCCCACACCAGTCCTCCACGTGATCGTCTCCCCACTCCCAGTGGGATGGCAGTATGGATGTAAGCAAGGGATAGCCGTGGCACCACGACCTATGCGTATTCTAGAGCAATTACCAGGCACTATGATGCCTGATCCGTCGCCTCCCTTTTGAGCTCGGAGCAAAGCCAGGAGGAGAAGTTATGCACATGCGCTTCCACCATGCACATTGAGGGAAGGGCGTCTAGCAGCTCTGCCTATGGAAGATCAGGGCTATGAGGAAACTCCTTTGAATACATTAGTTGGGTAACCTACTAGGATAGGCGAAGGGCATACCGCCTTGTTTTTCACTCCCACATGTTGGATTTTTTGATGCCCTACAAGGCGAACCTATCCTCGTCCTTCACCCACACATGCATCCTCTTGTCCTAGTAGGCCATGCATCCTCTTGTCCCACTTGAGCTCCTTCATGCTGCATTCTCAATTGGTTTATGCCACGCCGAGCCGCCGGAGGGAGGATTGAGGCCATAGTTCAGACGGGAATACATGGTTTCCTGTCTGTGGAAAGAGTTGGGTTATCAGGAAAAGAAGGAGAATGGCACGGGTCGATTTCCAAGAGATGGGACTATCTGAGTCCTTATATGGACAAGGGACACAAAACGTCCCTTGAAAGGATTATGGCCATTCAGTTTGGATCCTTTGGAGGATACCTTGAAACTATTGTACAAGGTCATGTGCGGAATTCAAGGGAGCAATGTGCACTAGACATGTCCCATCAGTTGTCAATCATGGGAAGGAATATCATTAGGATCACCACCTACAATTTCGCCGGCCAAAACAGTTTCTCACGCAATAAAGGACCTCTTGAAGACATTAGTTACCAATGGGAGCACCCCTAGCGGTTCAGATTCAGATTCTCACTGTCATACACATGTAAGTCCATGTTGGGAATATGCCCTAGAGGCAATCATGGTTGATGATATTTCCCAAAGTATTCATAAAGTAAATTTGTCCTTATATGAACATCAGATACGTTTCACTGAATGCGTGATTCAGTTATGGAACTATGTATTCATGATTGTTCATATTAGATTTTCCTTGGTCACTGAGGTTGTGCTGGAGACACAACTTAGACCAATGTGCAAGTCGGCTGATGACACAGTTCCACTTGTCATGGGCATGGTGATGCTATTCCGACTTATAGTGATTCGGCTAAAGAGTTTAGCGAGTCAGACTGACCCACAGTTGAGATGCAACGAGCATGTTGTCATTTGCAGTCTCAAGCAATGGAATCCTTTGACCTGAGGTGATTGCATGATCCGAGTTGTGGATCGCCAACTTAGGTTCTATCAAACGTTGTTCCGTAAATGGGCAGTTATAAAGGTAGAGTTCGGGTTGGTTGTGAAGCAAGCTGAGTGACGTGGATTACCAAGATGGGATTTGCCCCTCCGTAATGGAGAGATATTCTCTGGGCCATCTCGTGTGATATGATTCGGAAGCATGGCCATGCGCTACTCAGTTAAGTGTTTACTGAGGAGTCGGACTAAGAGTTAGTCCAGTGAATCACATATCATGGTACGAGAAGAGAGTTAAGCTATTAAAGGGATGGCGACGACGTGCTTATAGCTTAACAGATATATCGTGTGGCAAAGGGACTTGGACGAAAGTCACATTGAAGGTTCGTCTTTTGACTTTACGTCACTTGGGAGTTGGCACGTCTTGCTAGAGGCCGCTACCATCTATCGACTTGAGACCAAGTGTTCATGGAAGTGAGTTGGACTCAAAGCCATGACGGGATACTTGGAGGAGTAGCTCATGTCGTGTCTAGGTGTACATGAAGCTATAGGGTCACACACTGAAGGGTAAGGAGTCCATATGGATTAGATCTAGATGGAGATTGGAGTACAGCCTAGATGGGCCTCAAGCGTTGAGCCCAGCTAGGAGTGTATATAAGTGGAGTGACAAGGGATAGTCCCTAACCTAGCCGTCACTTTCACCACTTCCATTTTGGGCTAGACAGGATCTAGCAATCCTCTTATCGAAGCTCCTTCCTGTATGTGTGGATACCAGTAGAGGCGTTGCACGTATGGCGTTGGAGACGGGGAAGCTCGTGGGGATCTGGTGTAGGAGTTCGTGGGGTGCGAAGAAGCTATCCGTGTGATTCAGAGGGCTGTCTGGGGGATCGTTCGGCACTGCTTCGACACGCTGCATCAACATCCGCATCTGCGCGTCTAGCGGTAATCTCATGGCCTATAACCTGAGATGGATCTTGGGAGTACCGTGTTTGGGAAAAAGTTTTGTTTTTCTCTGCTTGGCCCAACACTGGTATCAAAGCAAAAGCTTCTGGTTTTAGTCTCTACATCTGTGCATATGTGATATGCACGAGGTGGTGGATGAGATCCACTTAGGGTTTCGATGGTCGATCTATGAGATAGATCGGTTTTGTGCAAGATTGATTGGATCAATCACAATCGGGGTGCATGGAAGATCAGGTGCGGCTTCGCCTTGTCGTAGTGCATTAGATGACGTTTCGAGGTTCACAACGCCGGTAGATATCGTATCTATGCATAACTTGTTTTTGCAGGAAGTTGTGAATGATATGGCTTATGTGCATGTGATGTGTGTAATCCATATGTGATCTGTGTATCACAGGTTTGTCAGCCGGCTAGAGCCAATGTGCTGTCACTGTTATTGTATAACGACCTAAGTGTCGGCATGAGATTCCATCTTCTTGTATATTCCTTAGTGCTAGTGTAGCATGTTTGGAGGACTTGAAGGACACTACGGCCAAAGGCATGACGAACAGGTTCATGGAGATGGAGATCACCATGAAGAGAGCCATACCATTTCACAATATAATTGGATTATTTTGTGTTGTTGTTATGTCTCTAGTTTTACCTCTATGAGATACTGGTTAAACTTTAATCCCTCAAAGAAGGTCTAGTCGGTCTCCCCGCCAGTGCTGCACCATCACAGGTCGGACATTCCTGGTAGTGGGCTCATAAAATTGAGGTGCTACCAATTCTTTTTGACTAGATGGGTTTGAGTCGGACTCTTACAACGGAAGCACTTGGTAAGCTAGACGGGTCTATCACAACGGTTGTGGGGCTCGGGGAGAGGTCGGTCAGGAGCCGGTCCATGTTCTAGACAACCCGCTTCCAGATGTGTCGGATGAGAATGTGAGTGTCGCAACAACCAACGCCTACCGTAGAACATGTGATGAGTCTACATAAATTAGCTGTCTTATGCTTGCTCACATGGAACCGGACTTGCATTAGCAGTTCGAGAATGTTGAGGCCTACGATATGATCGAAATCCTCAAAAGTATGTTCCAAGATTAGGCAAAGACCAAGAGATATCAAGTCTCTCAAGATTTGCTGAGTTGTAAGCTTAAGGATGGTGATCCATTGAGTCTGCATGTAATCAAGATGGTTGGTTATGTGCTGCCTCTAGAAAGGCTTGGCTACCCCATTAGCGAAGAGTTCGCTACGGATATAATTCTGAACTCTCTTCCTAGTGTGTATGGTCAGTTCATATTGAACTACCACATGCATGGTATGGATAAGAAGCTCACTGAATTGCATGGGATGCTTAAGCAGGCAGAGGTTGATCTCAAGAAAGGTACTAGCCAAGTGTTGGTGGTACAGAATAAGGCTAAGTTTAAGAAGAGTTCTTGGAGTAAGAAGAAGAAGGCTAAGTCAGGAGGTCATGCTCAGGATGAGATCCCAAGCGTTTCCTCATGGACTAAGCCATCTCCTTTAGCCGGATCCGCTTGCTTCTATTGCAAGACGGATGGCCACTAGAAGAGGAATTGCAGCAAGTATTTGGCAGATAAATCAAAGAGTGGAGGTGTGACTTCCAACTCAGGTACACTTGTTTGCAATGTTATAGACCTTTATCTTGCTGATGCACCTGGTAGTTCTTGGGTATATGATACCGAATTAGTCATTCATATCTGCAACTCGTTGCAGCGACTGGTAAGAACTAGGGGCGTAGCAAGAGGTGAGCTTGGCATTCGGGTCGGCAACAAAGCAATAGTTGCTGCGTTGGAAGTCGGCACGATGCAACTTCATTTACCTTCAGGATTCTTAATGGAACTAAATAATTGTTATTATGTTCTAGTGCTTAGTCGAAACATCATTTCTGCCTAATGCTTAATGAGACAAGGCTATGAGTCTAATATTAAGAACAATGGTTGTTCTTTATATTTGAAGCATATGTTTCACGGCTTTGCACCCGTTCAGAATGGGTTATTTGTTTTGAATCTTGATGGCGGGTCGATCTATAACATAAATGTGAAAAGGTTGAAACCAAATGATCTGAATATGACTTACTTTTGGTACTGTCGACTTGGTCATATAAGTTGGAAACGCATGAAGAAGCTCCATGATGATGGACTCCTAACTTCGTTCGACTTGGAGTCGTTCGAGACATGCGAATCCTGCCTTCTGGGCAATATGACCAAGACATCTTTTGCAAGGAGTTGTGAAAGGGCGTCTGACTTGTTGGGACTAGTACATAGTGATGTATGTGGTCCAATGAGCGTGACAGCTGTAGGGTAACGGGTAGGCTACACTAGCGTAAAATCAAAATTTTCTACCGCGTCAACCAGGAATACTATTGTCATAGATCACGGGATTACCGCTAGATGGGCAGGTGCGGAACTCGATGAAGCACGTCTCGGCAGTGTAGATGTTCTACGTCTCCTCCTCGTCCTCGTGCCACGTGCAGCTCTCCTTTGCGCGGCTCATCCAAGTGCTACAGATGCAGCACCTCCGAGGTATCCACATGTCCGGAGTGGAAGCCGTCACACGCCAGACTGCTAGGTCTGCACGTGCAAGACAGGCGGAAGAGGAGTGGCGGCTGGGTGGAATGCTCAACCCTATTCATCTCGCCCCAATGTCTCTTATATAGGCATCCCTGGTGGGCTTCTACATTAGCAGCCCATTTGCAGCCTATGCTTGGTCTAATTCGGATCCAATCCTCATTAGGCTTCCAGCCCCTAAAGTGTGTGACCCTATAGGTTCATACACGTATAGACATGACACGAGTACACTTACTCTGTCAATAGTTGGTAGCGGCCTCTAGCAAGACATGCCAATTTCTAAACGCATATAAAGATCATTCGGACGAACCATCACAAGGTTGAGTACATGTCTTTCCCTTTGCCTCACGATATTTGATGTAGCTCCAAGCTGACCTCTCTTTCTCGATACTGTGATTCGGAGTCCCTTTACTAGGTTAAGTCTTAACCATATGTAGCACAACCATGCATTTCTGGATCCGATCACTCGAGGGGCCCAGAGATATCTCTCTCAAGTAGAGAGTGGCAAATCCCATCTTGATTGACCGATGCCTTGAAACATGTATCAGTACAAACCCGAAATCTACCTTTATAACTACCCAGTTATGGAGTAGTGTTTGATAGCCCCAAAGTAGGTCGATCCACATCTCAAGTACATGCGACAATCTCAGGTCTAAGGACAAAACATACACAATGTGTAGAGAGAGCTGCAAGTATTATTGCCAGTCTCATGTTGGGTCAGTCCAACCCCATGTTCATAACATGTGTCCACATCATTGGTTTGACATCTCCATGTCTATGACTTGCGAAACATAGTCATCAACCAAACAATGCGCTAGTCTAGTATTCACGTGTGTCCTCACATGAACTCCGACTAGGGACAATTATTAGATAACCATACAAGTAAAGAGTTTCACAAACAATTCACATATTTGCCAATCAATACAAGTTGCCTAATATATGGTTATTCAAGGAACATTATAATAGCTCATGGATACATATGAAATACAATCATCTCTACGATTGCCTCTAGGGCATATTTCCTTCAGTCTCCCACTTGCACTAGAGTCAATCTAGATAGTATCTAATACCTATTCCTCTTGTGTGCGCTTCATGCGCAGGCTGCAGGAGTGGCTTAGTTAAGGGATCAGCAACATTTGAGTCCGTATGTATTTTGCATGACATGACACTACCATCATCAATGAACTCACGAATCAGATGGTAACGCATGCGAATATGTTTGTTTTTCTGGTGCTGTCTAGGTTCCTTGGCTTGTGCAATAGCACCATTGTTGTCACAATAAACCTCCATGGGATTGGACACACCTTGAACCACACCAAGAGCGATCAGGAAATTCGTAATCCAAACAACTTCCTTTGTAGCCTCCGAGGCAACAATATATTCAGCTTATGTTGAAGAGGAGGCCACTGTATCTTGCTTGGAACTTTTCCAGCTCACAGCACCACCATTCATGACAAACACATAACCTGATTGTGATTTCGAGTCATTTGAGTCGTTAAGGTAACTCGCATTTGTGTAACCCTTTACACTGAGTTCAACCTCACCTCCATAAACTAGGAACATATCCTTAGTCCTTCTGAAGTACTTAAGGATATTCTTTACCGCTGTCCAGTGACTCTCACCTGGATCAGCCTGGTATCTGCTCGTAACACTTAGAGCATAGGAAACATCTGGGCGAGTACATGTCATTGCATATATGATGGATCCAATAGCCGAATCATATGTAACCCTACTCATGCGCTCTCGCTCATCAGTGGTCGAAGGACACTGAGTCTTGCTGAGTTTAATGCCGTGAGACATGGGCAAGAACCCCTTCTTAGCCTCTTCCATGCTGAACCGTTTCGACACTTTGTCAATGTACGTACTCTGGCTTAATCCAATTAGCCTCCTTGATCTATCTCTATAGATCTTGAGTCCCAGAATGTATGCCGCTTCTCCCAAGTCCTTCATAGAAAAACTATTTTTCAGTGAGGTCTTAATAGACTCGAGCATAGGAATGTCATTTCCAATCAGTAATATGTCATCCATATATAAGATTAGAAACACAAGTGATTTCCCATTTTCTTTCTTATACACACAAGGTTCTTGTTCGTTTTTGGTGAAGCCAAACTCCTTTACAACTTCATCAAATTGAATGTTCCAACTCCGAGATGCTTGCTTCAGCCCATAAATAGACTTTTGAAATTTGCATACCTTTCCATCATTGTTTGGATCGACAAAACCTTCGGGCTGTATCATATACACGTCCTCAGTGAGGATTCTTTTTAAGAAAGCCGTCTTGACGTCCATCTGCCATATCTCATAATCGAAATATGCATCAATGGCTAGAATAATCCGTATAGATTTAAGCATAGCTACGGGCGAGAAAGTCTCGTCGTAGTCAACTCCTTGAACTTGTCGAAAACCTTTTGCAACAATTCGAGCTTTATGGATGTGAACATTTCCATCCATATCAATCTTCTTCTTATAGATCCACTTGCACTCGATGGCTTTAAAACCATCAGGCAGGTCAACCAAGTTCCAAACTTGATTGTCTCCCATGGACTCTATCTAGGATCTCATGGCAATCAACCATTTCTCAGAGTCTGGGTCCACCATCGCTTCTGCATAGGTCGCATGCTCATCATTGTATAATAATAATAACTCTCACGCTTCGCGGAGCCTCGCCGACCTTCATGGCTGTGGTACTTCTATTGCCACGGGTTCCTCAACTTGTTCTGGTACAATAGCATCACTCGTAGAAGCATCCCCGACTGGCTCATCTTGAACTTCTTCAAGTCGCACCGACCTTCCACTCGTTCCCTTTGTGAGAAACTCTTTCTCTAGTAAAACACCGCTATGAGCGACAAACACTTTGCCCTCTTCTCAGTTGTAGAAGTAATACCCTAAGGTTTCCCTTGGGTATCCAACAAAAATGCACTTATCCGATTTGGGTGTTAGCTTGTTCGACTGAAGTCGCTTGACAAATGCATCACAACCCAAAATCTTTAGAAAAGACAAACTGGGATTCTTTCCAGTCCACATCTCATATGGTGTCTTATCTACGGATTTAGACGGTACCCTGTTTAGTGTGAAAGCTGCTGTTTCTAGCACGTAACCCCAAAATGATAATGGTAAATCCGACTAGCTCATCATCGCTCGAACCATGTCCAACAAAGTTCGATTACGCCGTTCAGAGACCCTGTTTCTTTGAGGCGTTCCGGGCAGCGTGAGTTGTGGAACAATTCCGCAACTCTTAAGATGATTGCTAAACTCGTGACTCAAACATTCACCTCCGCGATCAGATCGCAAGGCCTTTATTTTCTTGCCACGTTGATTCTCTACCTCACTCTGAAACTCTTTGAACTTTTCAAAAGTTTCAGACTTATGCTTCATCAAGTAGACATAGCCATATCTACTAAAATCATTAGTGAAAGTATGAAGTAGTGATTTCCTCCTCTGGCTGTCGTGCTCATTGGTCCACATACATCAGTATGTATGAGTTCCAACAAGTCTGTCGCTCTCTCGGGAAAACCCATAAAAGGCGTCTTGGTAATCTTTCCAAGTAAACAAGCTTGACATGTCTCGTATGATTCGAAATCAAACAAAGTTAGAAACCATCACCATGGAGCTTCTTCATCCGCTTTTGACTTATATGCCCCAAACGACAATGCCATAAATAGGTAGGACTCAAATCATTAGGCCGAAGCATTTTAGCACTAACATTGTAAACAAATGCATCATCAAGATTTAAAATAAATAACCCATTCACAATGGGAGCATCAGCCATAAACATAACATTCTTAGAGATTACACAACCATTGTTTGCACTCGCGAATGAATAACCATCCCTCATCAAACATGAAGGTGATAAAATGTTTCGACCCATACTAGGAATGTAATAACAATTATTTAACTCGATAATAAATCCTGACGGAAGGTGAAGTTGCATGACGCCGACGAACAATGCAGCAACCCTTGCTTTATTTCCGACACAAAAATCCACTTCGCCTTTCTGCACTTCTCTAGTTCTTATTAGCCCCTGCATCGAATTGCAAATATGAGCAACTGATCCGGTATCAAATACCCAAGAGTTAACATAAGAATCTGCGAGAAAAATGTCCACAACATTTAGAACAAGCGTACCTGTGTGGGAAGTACTCTTACTTCCACCATTCTTCAAAGAAGCCTGGTACTTGCTGCAGTTTCTCTTCCAGTGGCCATATTCATGACAAAAGAAACACTCAGTGTCTCCTGCAGGTCTAGCCTTTTGCTTGGGCGCAGGGTTTGGCTTAGGGATCGTATCCTTAGCCTTGCCCTTCTTCTTCTGCAAAGAAGTGCCCTTTTTCTGGAAGCTAGGCTTGTTCTGCACAGCCATCACATGGCTATGCCCTGCACACTTGTTAATGTCACATTCTGTTGTTTTCAGCATCCCACATAATTCATTAAGGCCCCTCTCCACCCCATGCATATGGTAGTTCGAAATGAAATGCCCATAGCTAGATGGCAGAGATGCCAAAATGAAATCAGTGGCCAACTCTTGGCCTAATGGAAAACCAAGCTTTTCCAAAGTCTGATGTATCCAACCATTTTGATCACATGGGGGCCTACAACTTCTCCCTCTGACAGCTTGCATTCCACAAAGGACTTAGCGACATTGTACCTCTCAGTCCTAGCCTGAGTCTGGAACATGTCCTTAAGCGCAACGATCATATCGTATGCTTCCTGATCCTCAAACTGCTTTTGAAGATCAGGTTCCATGCATGCAAGCATAAGGCAGCTAACCTCAAGAGATTCATCACATGCTTTCTTGTAGGCATTCTTAAGGGCAGCAGTTGCATTATCAGCAGGTTCACCCGGGATTGGGGTATCCAGAACAGTTTCCTTTTTCTCAGCCCTGAGCACGATTCTCAGGTTATGGACCCAGTCCGAATAGTTTGTTCCATTTAGTTTATCCTTTTCAAGAATCGAACGCAAAGCAAAAGGTGATGAATTGTTCGGTGCCATTGATCTACAACAAAAATATGCAAAATACTAAGCCATGTAACCATGAAAGAGTAAAACATATTAAACAATTTAATAGCATATACTCCCACTTAAATCAACATCCCTCTATTGATACTAAGTGATTCAAGATCCACAATTAACAAGTCGACTAGTGAGCTTTAGCATCACTGCTAGAAGACAAGGTAAATTGGTAAGCAACCTTTGCTAATCATATCACATATGACTCTTGTTGTTGGGTGACATCTCTATGTCAAAACTAGGCGCCCAACCTTTATGCCCCAAGGTCCTTAACTGTTAAGATGACCTTGTTAAGCTCACCAACCCTTATGCGTGTAGGTATCCGATACAAACCCATCCAGCCAAGGAAAACCGTGACACCCTAATTTCATAGACCCACCAACGATTGTACAAGGCATAGGATGGTGCAAGGTTTGGTTGGGAGGGCATGGTTTAACTTAAACTTTGTAAGGGATCGTTCTACTTCTATCATCTAAGCATGCACAGTAGTAAAACGTATAAGAATAGCATTCACATAGATGTGATACAGTATGGCCCATTTTTCTCATGGTGATCTCCATCGCCATAGAACCTGTCCACCATGATGATCTCCATCTTCATGCTCTATGCGAGCCATCCTCCAAGTGATAAGTTCTCCAAGAACTAATACAAGCTATTACTCCTAACAGCTAGTAATGAAAATTACATGGTATTGGGATCATCACAAGTTGGCACACAGGCCATTACAATAATTGACAACACATATGGCTCCAGCCGTGTTGCCCTACTCACGACACGCAGGTCATGAAAAATACATACATGCATCACATACATTTTTGGGCCATACTGATCACATACATCCTGCAAAAACAAGTTGTGCATATAATCACATTCTACCGGATCATGTGAAACCGTAGCACCTATGAACCTTAACGTGATAGAAAAGGGGCTATGAGTAAGGGGGGGTCTCCCCCTACGGGGTTCGAAGGGGCAGCGCCCCTCGCGGTATCTATACAAATTTCTTTAAGGATTTTGATCAGCAAATTAGATTTACCATAGACCAACCATAGTTCCGATTCGACCAAACTCCTTTGATCACGGTACGTCGATTAATATCTAATTCCTGATTCGATCAATCATATTGATCTTCGCGTGATTCAAAAGGATTTATGTGTCACTGTCTACCCCGATGGCAGAAACCGACCGGTAGGGGTAAGTCGTTCGACGACCTTAGAGTCAAAATTACGGAAAATAAGATCATAGATCAATCAAGAACCACCGCATGTATCAGGACAAACCCGTCCGGTAGGGGTCACTGTCTTGCAGCATGTATCAGGACAAACCCGAAAGCTACCTTTATAACTACCCAGTTATGGAGTAGTGTTTGATAGCCCCAAAGTAGGTCGATCCACATCTCAAGTACATGCGATGATCTCAGGTCTAAGGACAAAACATACACGATGTGTAGAGAGAGCTGCAAGTATTATTGCCAGTCTCATGTTGGGTCAGTCCAACCCCATGTTCATAACATGTGTCCACATCATTGGTTTGACATCTCCATGTCTATGACTTGCGAAACATAGTCATCAACCAATCGATGCGCTAGTCTAGTATTCACGTGTGTCCTCACATGAACTCCGACTAGGGACAATTATTAGATAACCATACAAGTAAAGAGTTTCACAAACAATTCACATAATTGCCAATCAATACAAGTTGCCTAATATATGGATATTCAAGGAACATTATAATAACTCATGGATACATATGAAATACAATCATCTCTATGATTGCCTCTAGGGCATATTTCCTTCAACAGCCAGGGGTGGTTATGAGTACTACATTACCTTCACTGATGATTTGAGTAGATATGGATATGTCTACTTGATGAAACATAAGTCGGAAACCTTTGAAAGGTTCATAGAATTCTAGAATGAAGTACAGAATCAACTCGGCACGAAAATAAAGTTTCTTTGGTTGGACCGAGGAGGCGAGTACATGAGAGACGAGTTTGATGACCATCTGAAAAGTTGTGGAATAGTTCCTCAGCTCACTCCGCCGGGTACACCAAAGAGGAACGGTGTGTTAGAACGGTGGAATCGGACCTTGTTTGACATGGTATGATCAATGATGAGTCAGACAGATCTACCTTTATCATTTTGGCGTTTTGTCGATCCGGCTAATGCTGACAAGGTATGCAAACTTCAGAAGTCCATTTATGGATTGAAGCAAGCATCTCAAAGTTGGAACATTCGCTTTGATGAGGTAGTAAAATCGTTTGGCTTCATCAAGAGTGATCATGATTCTTGTTTATACAAGAAGTTTAGTGGGAGCAAAGTAAACTTTCTGATCTTATATGTGGATGACATATTATTGATTGGAAATGATGTCCAGATGTTGCAAGAAACAAAGAAGTCATTGGAAAGGAGTTTCTCAATGAAGGACTTGGGTGAGCCAACTCACATACTAGGAATCAGGATCTATAGAGATAGATCCAGGCGGCTCATTGGATTGAGTCAAAGTACTTATTTGGACAAAGTGTTGAAGAAGTTCAACATGGAATCGTCTAAGAAGGGGTTCTTACCGATGTGCCATGGCATAAGACTTAGCAAGACTCGGTGTCCCTCGACAACTGATGAGCGAAGTAGGATGAGGGCGATTCCGTATGCTTCGACAGTCGGGTCCATCATGTATGCCATGATTTGTACTAGGCCGAATGTTTCCTATGCTCCAAGTGTTGTGAGCAGATACCAGGCAGACCCAGGACAAATCCACTAGGCAGCATTTAAGAACATTCTTAAGTACTTGAGAAGGACTAAGGATGTGTTCCTAGTTTATGGAGGCGAGGTTGAACTCAGTGTAAGGGGTTACACGGAGGCGAGTTACCTTACTGACTCTGATGATTCTTGTTCACAATCTGGATACATGTTTGTAATGAACGGAGGGGCTGCGAGCTGGAAGAGTTCCAAGCAAGAGATTGTGTCTACATCTACAATAGAGGCTGAGTATATTGCTGCCTCGGAGGCGGAAAAGGAAGCTGTTTGGATCAGGAACTTCCTGATTGATCTTGGTGTGGTCCAGGGCTCGTCCAATCCGTTAGACGTGTATTGTGACAACAATGGTGTTATTGCACAAGCCAAGGAACCTAGACAACACTAGAAGAACAAACATATACTCATGCGATACCACTTGATTCGCCAGTTCGTGGATCATGGTGTTATCAAGCTATGCAAGGTACACACGGATGCAAACGTTGCAGATCCATTGGCAAAGCCACATCCACAGCCTAAGCATGAGGCGCACGTAAGAGCCATGGGCATTAGATGCCTAGACATGTGATGTCGGGATGATTGACTCTAGTGCAAGTGGGTGACTGTTGGGAATATGCCCTAGAGGCAATCATGGTTGATGATATTTCCCAAAGTATTCATAAAGTAAAGTTTTCCTTATATGAACATCAAATACGTATCACTGAATGCGTGATTCAGTTGTGGAACTATGTATTCATGATTGTTCATATTGGATTGTCCATGGTCGTTGAGGTTGTGCTAGACACACAACTTAGACCAATGTGCAAGTTGGCTGATGAAACGGTTCCACTTGTCATGGGCATGGTGATGCTATTCCGACTTACAGTGATTCGGCTAAAGAGTTTAGCGAGTCGGACTGACCCACAATTGAGATGCAACGAGCATGTTGTCATTTGCAGTCTCAAGCAATGGAATCCTTTGACCTGAGGTGATTGCATGATCCGAGTTGTGGATCGCCAACTTAGGTTCTATCAAACGCAGTTCCGTAAAGGGGTAGTTATAAAGGTAGAGTTCGGGCTGGTTATGAAGCAAGATGCGTGACGTGGATTACCAAGATGGGATTTTCCCCTCCGTAATGGAGAGATATTCTCTGGGCCCTCTCGTGTGATATGATTCGGAAGCATGGCCATGCGCTACTCAGTTAAGTGTTAACTGAGGAGTCGGACTAAGAGTTAGTCCAGTGAATCACATATCATGGTACAAGAAGAAAGTTAAGCTATTAAAGGGATGGAAACTACTCGCCTATAGCTTAACAGATATATCGTGTGGCAAAGGGACTTGGAAGAAAGTCACATTGAAGGTTCGTCTTTTGACTTTACGTCACTTGGGAGTTGGCACGTCTTGCTAGAGGCCGCTACCATCTATTGACTTGAGACCAAGTGTTCATGGGATTGAGTTGGACTCAAAGCCATGACGGGATACTTGGAGGAGTAGATCATGTCGTGTCTAGCTATACGTGAACCTACAGGGTCACACACTTAAGGGTAAGGAGCCCATGTGGATTAGATCCATATGGAGATTGGAGTATAGCCTAGATGGGCGTCAAGGATTGAGCCCAACTAGGAGTGTATATAAGTGGAGTGACAAGGGATAGTACCTGACCTAGCCGTCAGTTTCTCCACTTCCATTTTGGGCTAGACAGGATCTAGAAATCCTCTGTCCGAAGCTCCTTCTTGTATGTGTGGATACCGGTTGACGAGGGTTTATCTCATCAATGCCCATTGTTATGGACTTGGGTTTTGGAGAAGGAGGGAGCGCTGGAGACATCTATCGGCCAGCAAACAAGCACACAGGGGACTCAAAGATTTACCCAGGTTTAGGCCTCGCAGAGATCCCTACTCCTGCTTGTCTGCTCGTGGAATTATTGAGGGAATCGAAGATTACAATGGTGCGCAGATGCAATCTAGCGAAGGTTGTGGAAACTAGGGTTGCGTGTGTCCTCCTAGCTGCCCCCTCCTAGCCTTTATATAGATATGCAAGGTCCCAGGTAACAGGTCGAGTCGGTTACAGTTTAGGGTTTTCCCCTTTGAACTTTCTATCTTTAGCTTCTTCTTGTTCTTCAAGAAATCGAGAGTCCATAAGTTACTCGAGTCCTCTGTTTGGGCCTTGGCGACACCGTGGGTTCCCCCTGTATTCAGGCCGTATATACCAAGATCGAGTACTTGTAGGGTATACCCATGTCAGTAGCCCCCGAGTGTCCAGTGGAATCGCAGATTCGACTAGAGACTTTATGAAGCATTTCGAGTGCATGACTGAGTATATTTTTCAATTGCTCTGTTTATGTCATAGGGATTGTTGATGTGCATGCCTGATTTAACTGATGCATCGGTATCAGTTAACTACTGACGAGGGTTTAACTCATTAATGCCCATTGTTATGGACTTGGGTTTTGGAGAAGGAGGGAGCGCTGGAGACATCTATCAGCTAGCAAACAAGCACACAGGGGATAAAGGATTTACCCAGGTTTAGGCCTCGTAGAGGTCCCTACTCCTGCTTGTCTGCTTGTGGAATTATCGAAGGAGTCGAAAGTTACAATGGTGCGCAGATGCAATCTGCCGAGGGTTGTGGAAACTAGGGTTGCGTGCGCCCTCCTCGCCGCCCCTCCTAGCCTTTATATATATAGGCTAGGTCTCGGGTAGCAGGTCGAGTCGGTTACAAGTTAGAGTGTTCCCCTTCAAACTTTCTATCTTTAGCTTCTTCTTGTCCTTCAAGCAATCGAGAGTCCATAGGTCACTTGAGTCCTTTCATCCGGGCCTTGGCGACACCGTGGGCCTGTACGTATTTGGACCGTATATAGCAAGCTCGAGTACCTGTAGGGTATACCCATGTCAGTAGCCCCTGATTGTCCGGTGGAATCGCAGATTCGACTGGGGACTTTTGAAGTCTTTGAGTGCTTGATCGAATACATTTCGACTGCTTTTATTTGTGTCATAGGGATTGTTGATATACATGCCTGATATAACCGAAGTACCGGTATCAGTTAACCACCTTAGGGTGAAACAACGCAATCTACTCGAACTCGAGTCCCCGGACTCGAATCCGGAAAAGTGCTGGTGTAATTCGACTCAGGCCGCGGAGGTCTTACAGGAGTCAAATTCCAATTATACGGGTGTGAGCACTCGACGCGTCCGTCAAGGCATGTTCATCGTGCCTGTAGGCAAGAATATATTTCTGGTAGTGCGCAGCTAAATGCGTTGCCAGGCCTTATTCAGGTCTTACCTTCACGCTGTAAGCGCGGCATCCGAATTTTATCATCGCGGAGACGATTCGGGCGACCCAGGAGACGTAGTCTCTTTGTATGGAAAAATTATGAGGCGGTGTCGCCATGAACTGCGAGTGCGGACGTTATCAACACACAATTTTCTGTGCAAATAATCATAGGGTGCGCGACCAGCGCTCCTTATGGGAGTAGCCCTCGAGTGTCTGGTTGAGTCGAAGACTCAGGCAGGGACTAAAGAACTTTTGTGACTGCTGTCGTCTTTTGCTTGCTTGTTTCAGTCGAAGACTCAGGCAGGGACTAAAACACTTTTGCGACTGTTATCGTCTTTTGCTTGATTATTTCAGTCGAAATTGTGTCCGGCGCTCCCTATGGGAGTAACCCATGTCCGTAATCGAACCGTGTTTCGAGTGGTTGGGTTTGATTGTGATCGTGCACATTCCTGCAACAAGAAAAGAAGAATCGTAGGGTGCGCGGCTAGCGCTCCCTATGGGAGTAGCTCCCGAGTGCTTGGTGGAGTCGAAACTCCAGCAAGGACTAAAGTAGTAGAAGTTTTCCGCTGCGTAGCTTTGATGACGTCAGTGCTGACGCTTGTATGACCTCAGTTGCCCGCGTGAGCGAGTTTGACGGGACGTGACGAGCGGTGGGTCCCACTTCCTGACTTTGATTTGACTGGGCGTGCGTAATCTTATTTTTAACTACGCCTCCTCGATTTCCGCGCGTAATGGGAGAAGTGGAGGGATGGTTCGCGCTTCCTCTTCTCCACGTGTCCAACACGATGTGTGCCACGCGTCTAGTAGGGTTTTTCTGAGCCATTGGATTGCATCTTCTAGGGGTTAAGTAGCGTTGCTACGGCGGTAATTTCCCATCTGCGCTCTTTCTTCCTTGCTGCCATCGCCATTGCTGCTGCTCTTCTGCTTTTCCTTGCGCTCGTTTCCTCCACAGCGCTGGACCACCTCCGCTCGTTTCCGAGCTACTTTCTACGCTCGCATCGCCGCCGTTCAATGGGGAAGAAGAAAGGAGGCGTTGTTGCTGATTCTGCGGCCACTGTTGCCACGGCTTAGAAGAAGGGTGGATCCGCTGCTGTGGGCACCAGCGCCGCCGCCGGCGGGAAAGAGAAGGTCGCGGGCACCCGCGTGACAAATGGTGCATGGCGCCCTTCCATCATCAAGGCGTCGGATCTCCGTCTTCTTCGCCAAGACGGAGTTATCCCCGCAGCAGTCGCCGATGCGCGCGTCCCCAGCGGTGACACCATTCCTGCTCCTCCCGCTAGTTTTCGAGTGATGTTTCGTGCATTCGTCATTCGCGGTCTTTCCTTGCCTCTCCACCCCTTTCTTAGGGGTCTTCTTTGTTTCTACGGGCTCCAGCTCCATCAGCTGTCCCCAAATTCTATCCTCCACATCACCTACTTCACCACTCTTTGCGAGTGCTGGCTCGGAATCGAGCCACACTTTGGTCTTTTCAAGCGCTTATTTAAATTGAAGCGTTAGTCCGCATGTGGCTCTTTAGTTTATGACGTAGGTGGTTGCGGAATCCATGTCGACCCATCGGTTCTATGTCCGTGATTAGAAGGCCAAAGATGAGCACTTTGGACTCGCGCCCTTCGATCCCACGACTCCCTACAAGAAGATGCGTTCTTGGAAGAACGTAGTTATGCCTGGCGAACTCGCGGAGACAGATGTGCTGTATCAACGCGTCTGTGACCTAGAGAGTGGCATAGGCGCAGGAGAGGGAGGCTGCGCCCTTATCAGAACTTGGCTATGCCGTCGCGTCCAGCCTCTCCAAGCTAGAGTCCATCCTATGTTTCAATGGGCTGGCGCTGATGATGCTACTCGTGTGTCTGCCGATGGCATGTCCGCGAGTGAGGTGGATAAGAGGATTCGACTGGTCACGAAGTACACTAGCAAGGATGTGCTTCCGAGTGAGCCAGTTGTTCCTCCTTTTGATGCTTCGAATCCCCCTCCTGAGGTACAGTTGTGCTACGCAGTAGCTTATTTTCGCGATTGCTTTTCAGTTACTTACTTGTTCTTTTCGCTCAACTTCGCTATCTGTATGCAGGATTGGGCGGTGTCACCTTGTATGCCCCCTCTCCCTGCAGGGATTATTCCTCGTGAAGCTTTGGAAGAGGACGAGTCTGAGTCGACTGTCCCTTCTGATGTGGAAGAGCAAGCCCCCGAGTCCGAGAGCCCGGATACTCACAAGCGTTCACGCGGCGAGGATTCCGACGCGTCGTCTCCTTCGACTCTTCATCTCCGCAGCAAGGTTGGTGGAGCGCCAGGGGGCCCACACCCCCTGGTGGCGCGGCTAGGGTAGCCCGTGCCGCCACCAGGTGTGGCCGCCCTGGTTCCCCTCTTCATCTCCGCTCTGGACTCCATGTTCCTTTTGGTGAAATATTGACTTGGGCTTTTGTCCGGTCCAATTCCGAGAATATTTACTTTCTAGCTTTTTTGAAACCAAAAATAGCATAAAACATGCAACTCACATTGTGGCATCTTGTTAATAGGTTAGTTCCAGAAAATGTGTAAAAATACTCCAAAGTGTGGACAAAACATAAGAAAGTAGATATAAAACAAGTATGGAACATCAAAAGTTATAGATACGTTTGCAACATATCAGGGAAGAGAGATCCTTCATGAGGAGGTGTCAAATGAGAGGAGGAGGGGCAACCCCTCTCAAGGCCGGCAGACAAGGTGGTGCCCCCACCTCTCCCTTCATTCATTTGGCTGGAGCTTCCACTAACATAAAAACCCTCCACTTAAAATTCCACTTACATGCATTACATTTCCACCAAATTTAATGCATCTCTCATTTAATAAAACTATTTTATTTATTTTAATCATAATTTTGTTAATTATTTTAATTAACAAAAATTCACATAAAACCCCTTGCAACATTTCGATATAACATGCAGAACCAAATTTCATCAATTTCACCCGAAACAATTTTGGTGTCCATCGAAATAATTCCAGCCCTTCCACAATCTTTCTCTGGTAACATATTTGCTCCAAATGGTGTTGGTATCCCTTAAGTGTGTCATCCTACGGTTCATGAATAACGCAGACATGATCGAGACCCTCTCCGATCAATAATCAATAGCAGGACCTGGAGATCCGCACTAACTCCCAGCCATTCAACAATGACTCTAGTGATCATGAGAACCTTTAACATTGTAACCAAATCCCTTTTTCTCACGATATATTACATGTCCTATATTCGATCATCATTATTCCTATACCTACTTTGATCTTGTTATCGACAAGTACTCTTTTCTTGTTCCCGTGATATAACATTCTAGTGATCTTATCACTTGCTTGCAAGCTATGTTAATGTGATATCACCGAGAGGACCCTAAGTATATATATCCATCATCGGGATAGAAAAATCCCACTCTTGATCCATGAGCCCCTACATAACACTTTCGGAGTATCTGAACCCAGCTTTATTATCACCCTGTTACGGTGTGACGTCTGATGTTATCAAGTTATGGTTCTGGTGTTAGTGATTACCATGATCTCATGGTCCAAGGACTAAAGTTACTTCGCATGATGTTATAACAATGTAAACATAATGACTTTGAGCGTATTACTATACTTCAGATGAATGTTCATCATATCATTCCACCAATATTGTGACCTCGTCATTAACATCATCTAATGTCCATGATTAGGAAACCTTGATCATCTTGTTAATCAACGAGCTAGTTTATATGAGAGGCATAAGTAGGAACTCTATATTTTGTTTTTAAGCACACATGTTGTCGTGGTGGTGTCACGGCAGATGCCATGGATAGGCTAAAGGTGGGGACAAGATGCACTAGAGGAATCCAGGGAGGGATAGTGTGGTGATTCAACACACAGATATTTGTATTCGATTCACTTCCAATGTTTACAAGTGCTCCTTGAGCTGTATTAGGGAGAGGAGGAAGAAGGAACTCTCTTACTCTCTCCGCTAGCTAGCCCTCAGGAACATACTAGTAAAACTCAACCAACTAGAGATCAACCAACCCCTTCTACAGATGCCCTAGCCCTCCTTATATAGGGGTGGCTAGGTCTCCAATTAGGGCATACGTGGAGGCATATTCCAGGGAATATGCCTCTTTCCAAAATAGCAAACCGACCGGGTCACTTTTCCCTAGTGTAAGCCATGCAGAGGCTACGTGAGCCTCTGCGGCGCCAACGTCATCCGACACTGGCAACGTCACCCTTGTTGGCCACGCCTCGGTGGTCCTGGCCTCTGTCCGCTTGGCTCATGCTCTGCGTACAGTGGCCACCTTTGGACCAACGAGATACCTTCCTTCTCTTGCAAGCTTGATATAACCCGGATCGTGCCTGGTTGATCCGGCCACACTGGTACCTGCATACAAGTTACATAAATCCTGCCGTCATACGACATAAGTCGGCCGGGACTCAGTTAGGCGGACATCCTCAGGTCCGGGTTACTCCGTGATTCGGCCTACCTTGAGGTGACTCAGTCAGCACTTGCTTTGACCTTGCCATACCTCGGCTAACTCGACCATTATACCCCGGCGTGACCCTACCTGAGGGTATCCCCCCAACACTAGTCCGCGAAGCTGGTGCGGTCTTGGCAGCCTCAGCCGCTAAGGCCACAGCAGGTTCAATTTTACCGAGCCTTTTGCCCTCTCTTCCGAGTTACCTCATATCCCGGATTTCATGGGCTATCTTTTCCCTTGGCACATTCCGAGTTTTGACTCGCTAGCCGGGTCACCCTATAGTTATCCGAGTTATTCTTCCTTCCCTCGTATGCTTCCCCACGTGGAGGGTAATCATTACTTTGCCTCATTTTAAGGGGCTGCGCTAGTTACTGCCGCAGTTCATGTCAGGTGTTACTGTTGCACACCGCACATCATGTCTGTCTCCTTGTTAACTGTATCACCACGTCATGTTGTGGGATCACCTGCGCCCTGTGGCCCTTCCTGTGGCTCGTCGCTGATTGGCTGATCCGGATTATACACGGACACATCGTGTGGCCCATTCGCTCAGCACGATCCCACTACCCCTCTGGGGTGTGGTTAAATAGGGGAGGGGCGCGCCCCTTGGGTCTTGTCCCCATTCTCGTGCCCCTCTGCCTCTTCTTCTTCTTCTTCTTCTTCTTCCCAGCAACTACGCCACCGCCGCCGCACCTGCTCAGCTGCATCGCCGCCACTCTGTTCCTCGTGCACCAGCATCGCCGCCACTCCCGCGCATCTCCACCGCCACGGGTCCGCGTCAGTTCAGGCCACTGCCCTACCGCCGATAGGGCCAGTGAGGACAACGACCTAGAAATGACAGAGGAGGAACTCGTTGTCGCGGAACAAGAGATGGAGGAGGATGCGAAGAACGCCGAGCGCGGCGCTTGGGCCGGGTCCTGGGTGTGCCAGGACGACCTTGACTGGTTGTACCGCACCCGGCGTATCCCGGAGGGCGTCATCGCCCGCCTCGCTGCCGAGGAGCTCATTCCCTCACCCAATCCGGGTGAGTTCGTAGTATTCCTCTCCCACTTCCAGCGTGGGTTCGGCCTCCCCGTCAGTTACTTCTTCCAGGACTGGCTCAACACCTACGAGCTTCAGCCGCATCACCTTCTGGCGGATGCCATCACCTCCCTCTCTGCCTTTGCTTCCACCATAGAGGGCTACGCCGGATTGTGGCCCACAAAGGAGCTCTGGATCCGGTTTTTCGGTCTCTGCCGGAACGTGATTCCGAATAGAGAGCTTGACCCGGAGGACAAAAAACTCACGCAGTTCGGCGCTGCCTCTATCTCTCCTCGGAAACAGTCCGTCTTTCCCCGAGTCATGGGGCTGGATTCTGGCAAGGGCTGGGCCCGAACCTTCTTTTATGTCAGAAATGCCACAAATGAAGATCTGATCTGGCTGCGCCCCTACGTTCCGGGTCCTCCTAATCCAGATCTATGGGACCAGATCCCCAAGAAACCCACAGTCCTGGCGAACCAAGTCAACAAACAGTTCCAGGAGCTGAAGGATCAGGGACTGTGTAACGAGGACGCGATGATCACATTCGTCCGCAACCAGATCTCCCCTCTCCAGAAACGCACGCATAAACTTTGCCACATGAGCTGGCGCCTTGACCCCAACCGGACCTCCTCATTCGAGTTGAGCAATACCGAGATATTTCGCTGGGTCAAGGCCCTCTTTACTACCAACAAGAACTTCTCTGCTGATTGGGAGTGGGGGATCGAGCACTTATACCGAGATAGGCTTCCTCTTGCGGTAAATCTCGTGCTCCCATCTTTTTCCGAGTTAAATCATATGTCGGAATTTGTTGTATGTTTGATCCCTTCGCATTTTCTTTGTCTTAGATGTTTCTTCAGCAAACTCTTGAGGATGGCACCCAGCCTTCTCTCAAGCGGGTCCCCGATCGAGATGACCCGGACGAGGAGGAGCTGGATCAGGAGATGTTCCTGCCATTCCCCGATGCGACCAAGCGACACACCGGTAAATTCTCTTCCATTAGAGATTGGCCTGAGGATGAAGATGATTCCGACATGTGATGGAGGTATTTGACGCTGTCCCCCTTTCTTACGCTTTTTCGACATCAGCTAACCCCAGTGGGCAGATCCATGAAGATCCTCCCCTTGCCACGGGTGAGCCAGTCCCGGTCGCATCAAAGAAAAGGGGGGCCACATCGGCTTCGTCCTCCGGACCTTCTAAGCCAACCAAGAGGCGAAAGAAGTCCGCAGACAAAGCTCCCACCAAGTCCACAACTAAGGCCGTAGCTCGGAGAGCTCGCAAGCCAAAGGAGCCTTTGACCTCAGATGAGTAAGTCACTTCTTCCTTATTCGATTTTCTGCTTCGTGCTTTGCCATTCATCTGTTCTTCCTTTGTTATAGTTTCTTATCATTCATCATTTGATTCGGCAGGGCCACTGTGGAGGTTTCTCAGAGCGGATCCGGCATTGTCTTGCTGCTCTGACATAGCCCTTCTCCCCCTCATGGCGACGACTCTCGCCCGCTGAGCCCCATCCAGGAGGGTTCAGCAGCTGCTCCGGGTTCTAGCCCACCTCGTCTAGAGGACGACAACCTCGGAGCAGGGGGAAGTGGCTCTGCCGAGGCAGCAGTTGCTCCCAGCTCCACTTCGGCTCCGCCGCAACCAGCTGCATCCGAGATACCAACAGCACCCCTACCAAGACAAAAATCAGCACCAGCATCAGCGCCAACACCAGCAGCAGCAGCACAAGCATCAGCAACAGCACCAAGCCCCTCCGCCTCATCCGAGTCTTCCAAGACTCGGCGAGAAGGCACTAGCAGCACCAAGGCTAGCACTAAGGCAGCTCCCAAGGCCAAATCCGCGGCTCAGTCCTCCACCTCTCAGCAGCTGCCCCAGGGCAAGAAAGCTCCTGACGCCACCAGGGCAGCGTCTATCGAGGCTGGACAGCGTACACTTGCGTCCATGCTTTCGAAGAAGACCCCACCGTCGAAGGACACCTCTACCGGGTCAGCTGATGCGCAACTCGTTTTGCACACCAGCCCCGCTGTTGCCTAGGTTGAAAGGAGGGAAGCGCATGCTAAGGGTTTGGTCGCACCCCACATGCTTAGTGGAGAACGCTATCCTCCGACCTTTATCGAGTTTGTTAACAACTGGAACAAGGCGGAGTTCGTCCATAATGACGATCTCCCGGAGAAATTTGGGCCTGCCGAGTTTGCTGCACAGATGAACACCGCTGCCAAGGTAATCAACCTCGCAGGTCGGATGATGGAGGTACGCTACTTTGCCTTTTCCTTAACATGTACTAGATATTAGTGATATAACCATTAGTCCCCGAGCCTCTGGGGGAGTAACTTGTTACTCGGCCGGATGCTCCTTAGAGAACTAGCGTATCTCCTTAGTAACTTCGAATATGCACACACCTAGAGCCGGGTTAAGTTCCACTTGGCCCGGATCTTGTACACTTCGAATATGCACACACCTAGAGTCGGGTTAAGTTCCACTTGGCCCGAATTTTGTACACTTCGAATATGCACACACCTAGAGCCCGGTTAAGTTCCACTTGGCCCGGATTTTGTACACTTCGAATATGCACACACCTAGAGCCGGGTTAAGTTCCACTTGGTACGGATTTTGTACACTTCGAATATGCACACACCTAGAGCCGGGTTAAGTTCCACTTGGCCTGGATCTTGTATACTTCGAATATGCACACACCTAGAGCCGGGTTAAGTTCCACTTGGCCCGGATTTTGTATACTTCAAATATGCACATGACTAAGCTATCCTTTTGTACTCTTTTCAGGTTACCACCAATCGCCGGAGCACTGAGTTTCAGCGTCTCTTGGACACTCACAAGATGCTGCGCGCGAAACATACTACGCTTCTCGGCGAATACGAGAAAAGGGGTAAGTTTTCTCCTTGGCATTTTTCCCATTTCTCTTCGTCTTTTTCTGCCAAACTAATCTGATATTCGGATTGGGTAGCCGGAGTGGAGGCCGAGAACATCCTTATGAGGAAAATTTTGGACCAAATAAAGGGTAAGTTATTTTTGCTTAATCTTGCTCTGCGCTCTATCTCCTTTTTCTCCTTGGCTCGGCAAATATTCATACCTCGGCTTTGCCAGGTCAACAAACTATTTCAGCATCTCTTGAAGATAGTGTGCCCGTGCCTGACATGATGCTGTATTTTCTCGAACAAGCAGGGCAGCATCAGGCCGAACTCAAGAAGAAGGATGATGAGCTCGCTCTCCTCCGGACCAAAGATGACGAGATTTCCAAGATCAAGGCAGACATGAAAAAACTCAAGGCGCTTCACAAATCCGAGATTGATAAAGCTGGCCAAGATTTTACCGAAGAGCGAGAGCGTCTGAACCTCCAAATTGCCAAGGACCAAGAACTGCTGAAAGAGGCCGACACTAAGCTTGAGTCGGCGAATGCTGAACTTGCACAACTCCGGAAGAGGCGGACAACTACACCAAGGAGCTGAACTGGATCCATAGCCATATTTCTCGTAAGTTATTTTCCTTCAGCCGGAATGAATTTCTCCGGGTTAACCTCCCTTACCTGTTTCACTTGTCTTGTTTTCAGACAAATTTCCGGAGGGTGATGCCATTGCAACCACTACCGTTGCGAAGTTCCGCCAGAAGAGGGGTACCCCAGTTGGTCCTGGCACCGAAATTATTCCCTATGACATGGAGGACCTACTGGTCAGCTTATCTTCTCGCGTTGAGATTGTGAAGAATTATGGCAAGGATATCCTTGATGTGGCAATCCGGATCTTCAATGCATTTTGGCCTGATGAAGATACCCCGGAGGGGACCACCGCTCTTATTTCCAAGTTAATGGAGTGTGAGACCCAGCTCGATCTTTGGAGGGAATCCGCTGGATGCACCGGAGCTGAAATCGTCCTCCACTATGTGCTCACATGGTATGAGAAAATCAATCTCAATCTCCTTGAGCGGATGCGCACCGGATCAAGGTGGTCCAATGACCCAGATTGGATAGCTCGGCGCAAGGCTTGTGCTCATAGCCTTATTCAGTATGTCCCGATCCATCAATTGAATGAAGGACCAAGCTCCCTTGGCGCCACTGACGACGAAAATGCTGAAGATGAACCTGGTGAGGAGGAAGAGGACGAAGCTTCGGACGTCGAGGAAGGTGAAGATGATGCTGAAGCCGAGGCTGGAGTTCCACCTGCTGGCACCGAGTTACCTCCTCCTACTGCTCCTTGATTACAAACACTTTGCAGTTTATCAGATCCTCGGTATGCCGGGTGCAAATGTATTAAGCACACACGTTATATTTTGCTACTAAGTTTCCTGTGCCGGATTAACTTGGGCGTAGTCCCCGAGTTTCATTTTCTTTGTTTCTCCAATTTCTTGGCTCGGCTCGTGTCTACCTTGGTTCGGTTTTATGACTTACGAGTCCGAGTTTCAAAAATTGACTTAACAATACTTGGAAACTTTAGGATTAGCTCAAAATAATTCAGCATAGTAAACATAAAGTAAGCATAAGGTTAGTCCGAATAACAAATGTCGGCTTGATTAAGTTCCTTTCCTTAGTCGTTTTTCATCTGCTACGCAATTCCAAACTTGTTATCTTGCTTGCCATGAAGCCAAATCTTGTTGGACAGCAGCAAGTCGAAGAGTTAGGTTTTTGGTGCTCACACACTACTAATCCGGCTTAGGTAGAAGCAACTTACGCCAGCCAACATATAAATAATAAATGTAGAAAACAAACAATAAATATCACTAAGGCAGTCCCCGAGTTACTGCTCGAGGTGCCAAGATTTCATTGATAAGCTCATTGCCGGCATACATTCCGACATATGAGAGACTCGGATACACACACTTCTTTGCTAAGTGTAGAACGGACAAAGTAGAGCTACATTCCATGGACGCTTAGATTCCTC
This sequence comes from Avena eriantha, assembly GCA_910589775.1. Lineage (NCBI taxonomy): Eukaryota > Viridiplantae > Streptophyta > Magnoliopsida > Poales > Poaceae > Avena > Avena eriantha. The sequence goes on from OU342745.1 coordinate 541,857,723, forward strand.
GCCGGACCTGTCTGCCTTGTTCTTCTTTTCCTGTGGTTTTGCATTGATGAGATAATACGAGTCATTGTGCAATGCTTTACTCACAATGAATGGTCCTTCCCTTGGGGGGATAGCTTATGCATGCCAGTGGTACGTTGTACCAACCGGAGTACCAGATCACCAAGCTTCCTTAAAACTTTCCTCAATTACTTGTTTAAAAGTGAAAATCATTTCCTCGGATGACAGAGTGATTGGAGCAAGGCTAGACATAGTGGCAACTCAAGATAGGAACTAAATTTTTTTGCGTTTTCAAATAAGAAAGCAAAACAAGTAAAACTAATTTTTTGGATTTTTGAAGAACAAAACAAGCAAACAAAGCAAACAAGAAACTAAGAAAAACAAAAAAAACAAAGTAAAGAGATTGGTTATGAGGGACTCCCCTTGTGAAGATGTCCTTGACTCCCCGGCAACGGCGCCAGAAAAATGCTTGATGGCTCAATGCACGGCGGCCATAAAAATGCTTGATGGCGGTGTTGATGTAGAGCTCGTTGGGAACCCCAAGAGGAAGGTATGATGAGCACAGCAGCAAGTTTCCCTCAGTTATGAAACCAAGGTTTAATCGAACCAGTAGGAGCAAGGAAACACCTCAAAGGTGTTACTAGCTGAGCTTTGGCAGGGCGCACTACCGGTGCTAGTAGCAACATGGAGACCTGCACAACACAACCACAGAACTTTGTCCCCAACTTGCGACGAGGTTGTCAATCTCACCGTTTTTTGCGGAAAACAAAGGATTAAACGTATCGAATGGAAAGAAGTAAAAGTTTGCCGAAAGTAAACACAAAGCAGTAAAAGATTGTATATTGTATGTAAAGTAAAAGGATCGGGATCCATAGTTCACTAGAGGTGGCTCTCCTTAGATAGATAACATGCTGGGTGAACAAATTACAGCGGGGCAATTAACAAACACCGAGAAAGCAATACATGCATATACTAATCATCTTGACTCCTTTGAGACTTGATTGGGCATTACAACATAATACATACACCGCCATCCAACTGCATCTATGACTAATAATCCACCTTCAGGTTATCATCCGAACCCCCTCCAGTATTAAGTTGCGAGCAACAGATTATTGCTTTACCAACTGCGTGTAAAGTGAACAATACGATTGTTCTATGAACAAAGGATTGTTGTTTTCTCCCTAGTAGCAACAGCACATCTAGTACCTTAGAGATTTCTGTCACTTCCCCAGATTACCAGAGGCATCAACCCACTATCGAGCATAAATACTAACTCTTGGAGTTACTAGCATCTACTTGGCCAAGATAGCTACTAACAACAGAAAGCATGCAAGATCTCAAATAACAAAGACATGATAGAATCAATAATCAATCTGAAATAGCATCTCAATATCCATCGGATCCCCGCAAACACAACATGTATGGATTACAAATAGATGATCTTGATGATGAACGGAGCTCACAAGATCTAAACATGAAATCACAAAGGAGGAGAAACCAGCCATCTAGCTACTACATGGATCCGTAGTCCAAGGATGAACTACTCACGCATCACACCGGAGGCTTGCATGGTGATGAAGAAGGCCTCTAGGGTGAATTCCCCTCTCCGGCAGGGTGCCGAGAAGAGCTTCAGATCCCCCCCGATCTAGGGACAGAGACGACGACGGCTACAGACTCTTTCGTGGATTTTTGATCGGGTCCTTAGGGTTTTCGTCCCGAGGGCAACTTATAGGCGGAAGGAGAGGCCGAGGGGGTGCTGGGGTCGGCCAGACCACCCCCTGGAGCGGGCCAGGCCTGGCCGCACGGCCAGGTGGTGTGGCCGGCCCCCAGCCCTTCTCCTTCTCGTATTCTGGCACTTGATCCCTTCCAGAAAAATAGGCACTTTGTCTTTTATCCCGTCCAATTCCGAGAATATTCATTTTCTGACTTTTCTGGAACCAAAAACAACAGAAAACAGGCAGCTGGCACTGTGGCTCTTGTTAATAGGTTAGTCCAAGAAATCATAATAAAAGTACTCCAAAGTTGGAACAAAACACAAGAAAGTGGATAAAACCAAGCATGGAACATCAAAAATTATAGATACATCTGCAATGTATCAGTACCCCAGTTGGTCCTGGCGCTGAAATTATTCCCTATGACATGGAGGAGCTACTGGTTAGCTTATCTTCTCGCGTTGAGATTGTGAAGAATTATAGCAAGGATATCCTTGATGTGGCAATCCAGATCTTCAATGCATTTTGGCTTGATGAAGATACCCCGGAGGGGAGCTCTTATTGCCAAGTTAATGGAGTGTGAGACCCAACTCGATCTTTGGAGGGAATCCGCTGGACGCGCCGGAGTTGAAATCGTCCTCCACTATGTGCTCACATGGTATGAGAAAATCAATCTCAATCTCCTTGAGCGGATGCGCACCGGATCAAGGTGGTCCAATGACCCGGATTGGATAGCTCGGCGCAAGGCTTGCGCTCATAGCCTTATTCAGTATGCCCCCATCCACCAATGGAATGAAGGACCAAGCTTCCTTGGCGCCGCTGACGACGAAAATGCCGAAGATGAATCGGGTGAGGAGGAAGAGGATGAAGCCTCGGACATCGAGGAAGGTGAAGATGATGCTGAAGCCGAGGCTGGAGTTCCACCTGCTGGCGCCGAGTTACCTCCTCCTGCTGCTCCTTGATTACAAACACTTTGCAGTTTATCAGATCCCCGGTATGCCGGGTGCAAATGTATTAAGCACACACGTTATATTTTGCTACTAAGTTGCCTGTGCCGGATTAACTTGGGCGTAGTCGCCGAGTTTCATTTTCTTATTTCTCCAATTTCTTGGCTCGGCTCGTGTCTACCTTGGTTCGGTTTTATGACTTACGAGTCCGAGTTTTAAAAATTGACTTAACAATACTTGAAAACTTTAGGATTAGCTGAAAATAATTCAGCGTTGTAAACATAAAGTAAGCATAAGGTTAATCTGAATAACAAATGTCAGCTTGATTAAGTTCCTTTCCTTAGTCGTTTTTCATGTGCTACACAATTCCAAACTTGTTCTCTTGCTTGCCATGAAGACAAATCTTGTTGGACAGCAACAAGTCGAAGAGTTAGGTTTTTGGTGCTCACACACTACTAATCCGGCTTAGGTAGAAGAAACTTACGCCAGCCAACATATAAATCATAAATACAGAAAACAAACAATAAATATCACTAAGGCAGTCCCCGAGTTACTGCTCGAGGTGCCAAGATTTCATTGATAAGCTCATTGCCGGCATACATACCGACATATGAGAGACTCGGATACACACACTTCTTTGCTAAGGGTAGAACGGACGAAGTAGAGCTACATTCCATGGATGCTTAGATTCCTCGCCGGACCTGTCTGCCTTGTTCTTCTCCTGTGGTTTTGCATTAATGAGATAATACGAGTCATTATGCAATGCTTTGCTCACAATGAATGGTCCTTCCCATGGTGGGGATAGCTTATGCATGCCAGCGGTACGTTGTACCAACCGGAGTACCAGATCACCTTCCCGGAAGATTGGGGGTTTACTTTCCGGCTACGATAGCGTCGGAGATTTTGCTGATATATGGCGGATCTGGACAATGCCAATTCTCTCGCTTCTTCCAGCAGATCAACATCATTTTGCCGGGCTTCTCGCACTTCGGCTTCTGTGAATTGGGTGACTCTAGGCGAATCATGCTCTATGTCGGCTGGTAATACAGCTTCTGCCCCATATACCAGAAAGAATGGCGTATAGCCTGTTGATCGATTCGGAGTTGTTCTTAAACTCCACAGTACCGCTGGTAGTTCTTCTATCCAGCACCCCGCTGATCTTTACAGCGGCTCAATGAACCGGGGTTTTATCCCAGATAATACTAATCCGTTGGATCTCTCCACTTGTCCGTTCGATGCGGGGTGGGCTACAAAGGCAACATCCAGCCGGATCTTCTTATCTCGGCAGAATCGCACAAATGCTCCTTCAATAAAATTTGTGCCATTATCTATTATGATACTGTGAGGATAGCCGTATCTCAAGATGATATCTTTGAGGAATGTCACAGCCGTAGCTCCATCACATTTTCTTATTGGCTTCACTTCAATCCACTTTGTAAACTTATCAACCATGACTAAGATGTGTGTCATGTTCCCCCTTGCTGGTTTAAACGGGCCAACCATGTCGAAACACCATACAGCAAACGGCCAGGTAATTGGTATAGTCTTGAGCTCTGACATTGGCATATGTGTCTTGGTAGCATACCTCTGACAACCATTGAATTTTCTTACTAGATCTTATGCTTGTTCTAAGGCACTTGTCCAGTAGAATCCATGCCGGAAAGCTTTTGCCACCAACGCTCTGGATGAGGCATGATGCCCACATTCCCCTAGATGTATATCCTGGAGGATGTCAAGCCCTTCTTCCGGGTCATCACATCGCTATAGTATGTTAGTGACACTTATCTTGTATAGTTCGACATTGATGATTGTGTACGCCTTTGCGCGCCTCTGAATTTGCCTGGAAAGCACCTCTTCACTAGGAAAAGTTCCATCCTTCAGGAATTGAAATATGGGCAGCGCCCAAGCTGGTATAGGTCACATTGGAAACACATCGTCATCTACTTCCATTTGCTCCACCGGCATAACCTCGTCCGGATCACGCTGCGCAGTCCCCAGGTTCCGCGAAGCAGTCCCCGGGTTTCCTGAACCACTTCCCACGTCAATGTCCATGGGTACAGCTCCGGACTCCGGATCCACCGGGATATAGATTGAGTCGGTTTCTAGGAGACGGCCTGATAGATGGTTTTCTAAGGTGTTCTAGTTCTACACCCGGTGTAATTGCTTGTCAGGTTGATCCGAGCTTCGACAATACGTCGGCAGCCTCATTTTCTAGCCGGGGTACATGGTGAAACTCGCATCCCTCAAAGTACCCAGATATCTTTTGCACATGGAATCTATATAATGCCATGTTTGGATCAAGAGCGTCCCACTGCCCTGAAACTTGCTGAACTACCAAATACGAGTCGCCAAAGCATTGGATCTAACGTATTCCAATCCGTTTTGCCACTTTGAGCCCGTGCACTAGTGCTTCACATTCGCCGACATTGTTTGATGCTGCGAAATGGATTTGCAGCACGTACTTCAGTTGGTCGTTCTTTGGCGAGGTATGTACAACTCCGGCGCCTAACCCGGTTTTTGTCTTTGATCCATCAAAATGCATTCTCCAATAGTTCGGATCTGGTAGCGGTGGTTCGTATTGCATCTCGGCCCAATCCACGAAAAAGTCGGCCACAGCCTGAGACTTGATCGCATCTCTCCTGTCGTATTGCGGAGCATAAGGAGCTAGCTCAATTGCCCATTTTGCGATTCAGCCGCTTGCATTCTTGTTACTCATTATCTCAGATATAGGGGCTTCACATATGACTTTGATGGGGTTCTCTTCAAAGTAGTGTTTTAGCTTCTTTGCCGACATGTACACACCATATGCCATTTTCTGATAGTGAGGATAGTTCTGCTTCGATGCGGATAACACCTCTCTTAGGTAATACACTAGCGTTTGCACTGACTTACCCTCTTCATCGCGCTCTACCACAACCACTGCACTTACAACTCGGTTGGTTGTGGCTATATAGAGCAACATTAGCTCTTTGTATAGTGGAGAGGCTAACACTGGTGTAGTGGCTAGCATTTTCTTTAATTGGATAAAGGCTTCATTGGCCTACAGCATCCATATGAACTTATCCGCTTTTTTCATTAGTTGATAGAGAGGTAATGCCTTTTCTCCCATTCGACATACAAACCGACTTGAAGATGCCAGACAACCAGTGAACTTCTGGACATCGTTAAGACACTTCGGCAACTCCATTCGCTCTATGGCTCGGATTTTAGTTGGGTTAACTTCGATACCTCGGCTGGATATAAGAAATCCGAGTAATTTTCCAGCCGGGGCACCGAAGGTACATTTCTCCGGGTTAAGCTTCATTCGGAACCATCTTAGGTTCGCGAACGTTTGCCTGATATCATCAAGGAGCATTTTGCTTTCCTTGGTTTTTATAACCACATCATCCACATATACTTGCACATTTCCACCAATTTGATCGTGCAAACATTTTTGCATTCATCTTTGGTATGTTGCCCCTGCATTACGTAAACCAAAAGGCATGGTGCAATAGCAATAAGCCCCATACGGGGTGATCAATGCGGTCTTTATTTGATCATTCGGATTCAGAGGTATCTGGTGGAAACTAGAATATGCATCTATGAATGACAACAGTTCACACCCTGCAGTAGAATCTATGACTTGATCTATCCTTGGAAGTGGAAATGGATCTTTTGGACACGCCTTATTCAGGTTCGTGTAATCGATACACATACGCCAAACCACTGCCACATTCGGATCATCTTTCTTCTTTTCTACCAGCACCGGATTAGATAGCCAATCCGGATAAAGCACTTCCCTGATAAACCCAGCTTCTAGGGGCCGAGCTATCTCATCTCCAATGACTTTTCTCCTATCTTCGGCGAAGCGGCGGAAAGGTTGCTTCACCGGCCTTGCTCCGGGTCTCACATTCAAAGAGTGCTCGGCCAACTCCCTCGGAACACCTTGCAAGTCCTTTGTGGACCAAGCAAAAATATCCCGATTCTCACGGAGGAAGTTGACGAGCTCGCTTTCCTATTTGTCATCTAACCCGGCACCAATTGTTACGGTGCGCTCTGGGAACAGATCGTTGACATGCACTTTCTTCGTATCTTTTGTTGCTTGAAACGAAACACTTCAAAGCGGGTTACTCAGCGCCGACATATACTGCTGAGCGGATTGAGCCAATGCCGCCACTTCCTATATCTTTCTTTTCTCTTGCGCAATCACGAGTGACTCGGCCAGGTTAGACCCGGCTGATGCACACTCAATGGAACATCGGAAATCTCCTGCTATAGTGATTACTCCATTTGGCCCGGGCAACTTCATCTTCAGGTAACTGATGTGACAACTTGCAATGAATTTGTTCAGGGCAGGTCTGCCGAGTAACGCGTGATACACACTTTCTAGGTTTACTACCTCAGACTCCAAATTTTCAGTTCGGTAGTTATCTCGTTGCCATTGTCTATCCGGACTTTGCCAATATCACATCTATCTGGACTTCGCCAATAGCACATCTATCCGGACTTTGCCAATGGGCTCACAAGATATGCCTAGCACAATACCATGAAACGTTGTTCGGGTAGCCTGGAGCATGTTTTCCGAGATACCCAACTTGCGCATTGTATCGACATACATAATATTGATACTGCTGCCATTGTCTATCAGTAAATTTGAAAATCTCACATTGATATTTGGCCCGATGAATGTTGGGTCCAGCACTAACGCATACGAACCAGGGCTAGGCATGAGCTTGGGATGATCCTTGATATTCCAAGTAATCTCCTGATCCGACCAAGGCATATACCTCGTCACTGCGGGCATTACTGCATTCACCTCCATATGTCGGTGCTGCAAACTCTTTCTATCTGTTTCCTCTATGGTAAACACACAGTAACTCTGGTGATGCTCTCTGTATTCATTTCTCCCCTCATTTCCGGGATATCTCTGATCCGGCTGATGTTGGTTTTCTACCTGATGCACCGCATCTCTTCTTTCATGATTTTCATACCTCGGCGGAGGGGGTGGCAACATTAACTGTTGCATGTTCGCTCCGGAGAGCAATTTCTGCCGGGGTAACTCCTGCCGAGGTTGATCGTTTTGAGGTGCCTGAGCATTCCCCGAACCACCTTGTTCTATTTTCCTCATCCATTCACACTGCCGAGTCGTGTGACCCGCCGGGTTACTCGGATTTGGCGTGTGAAATTTACACGGCTGATCCAGCATTGCCTCATAAGTATACCTCAAACGGTCCTTCTTTTCTTGCCACTGTTTTTTCTGCTCTGGCGTCCAAGTTTTCTTGCCATCATTTCTTGGAGTCCATTGTTGCCCTCTAGTTTTCTGGCGCTGATTACTCCCTGCCCCAGGTTGATCTCGATTTACAGCTGCAACTTGTTGCGAACTGTACCTGTAATCTGGCCTATCATCTCTTCTCTTACCCTGGTAGTCATTTCGCCGGGATGATCCGGCTCCATCTCTCTTGTAGTACTCCTCATTTGACTCGCTTGCCACAAGCCTAGGTTGAGTCGGATCACCCAAGGCATATGAATCAGCAATCCGGATGGTCTTTGCCAGTGTAGTTGGCATATATCTTTGCAACCTTTACCACATCATGCTTGCATACCTGCACCCTTGCACAAACCAAGCTATAGCTTGTGACTCAATCACACCTTCACACGACTTTCGCACGTTGCACCAATGGGTCAAGAACTCCCGATCTGTCTCATTCGGTCTCTTCTTGCACATTGCTAGGGTCTGTGGCCTATTCGGCCTCTGATACGTGCTCGAGAAGTTACTGACAAACATTTCCTCAAAATCAATCCAACAGTTGATACTTCCAGGTGGCAATTGTTTAGCCATACCCTCGCCGGCCCTTCCAGCATCTGAGGTACATATCTCACAGCCCATCTCAAGTTGCCTATTGCAATTTTCACCGTAGCCGCGTAGTTGATCAACCAATCCTCTGGCTTGGTGCTACTGTCATATGTTTTTGTGCCTCTAAGTAACTGAAAGTTAGGCACCGGAGGCTCCTTCATGATCCGGGGCCCAAAACACGCAGGACCTGGAGGACCTTGACACTCAATTTGTTCCGACCTATAGAGCCGATCCAGTTTTAACCTGGCATCGTCAAGCATCATGTTCATGCTTCCCAACCTTGACCCTATCACGTGATAGTCCGGCCTAGGGTATCCTGGATTCACCATTTCCGAATCACCATCATTGTATCTATCTTGCTCCTGTGGAGCTGCTATCTATTTGATACCTTGGCCGACACTTCGCTCTTGCCGTGGTGTATTCCGCTGCTGCGGTTGCCCTGCACCCGCCGAGTTATGCTGTCCGGCATTGCCGTTCACAACGTTTCCCTAACCGGCATTGCCTTGGTCGCGGTTACCTCGGCCACCTTCACCTCGGCTCACACTTTGTCAATCCTCATTTCTCTGCACTTCTTTTCCTTTCCCTGCCCTTGCCGGGTCATATGGGACTATTTGCTTGTTTCTCCTTGCCGAGGTTACCACCTCCTCTTTTCTTGGGCCACCATGTGGCGACGATGCAGCTCCATCAGATTTATCCGGGTTACCTACTGCTGAGTGAACAACTTTGGAGGCCCCAGCTCTTCCCGGATTAGCCCTGAGTAACTCTTCATTTTGTTTCTTCGCGATCCGAACTAACTCATTGACTCTATCCTGCTGTCTTTGCCGGGCTTCACCCGTCAAACCCTCTAACTCGGACACGACTGTATCTGCTGCTCTAAGGTTCTTTGCCGGGGTACTATACTTCGGTAGCCCCACGGACAAAACATTCTCTGATTCCTCGACTCTAGTATCACCTTCTTTGTTCATTTCACTAATGAGGTTTCTCCCCTTCAGTTTTACAGCATCTACCTTATTTTTCTTAGCGTACTCACGCAGTGTCATGTTCAACGACTACTGAGCCGCTGCTATCCTTTTCGCACCCTCGAGTATTTTTTGCCTAGTCTCCTCTAACTCGGCCTGTGCCTGAGCCGGATCTACTGCAGGTGCTATGGGGTTCTCTAGGATATCTATCGCCTGCTGCAGCACATTCTCTGGCCTCTCTAGTGGAGGACCTCTACTTTTGCTCGGTGCCTTTGGTGTTACCTCTGGATCTGGTGCCGGATCCTTGCTTGCGCCAGCGTCAGGGGAGTGAGTGATACGCGCCCCGCAAACCGTGCTAAGGGGTGGCTCGCCTCCCTCGACGATGTGCCGCGGGTGAACGCACGACACATCGACAGCGACGTAGATCTTGTGCGCGCCGAGCTTGACGAAGAGGCCGTTGCGCCTAAGGGGTCGCTTCCCGAAGCAGCCAGCGTTGTCGCTGACGAAGTCCAGCGTTCCAAAGCGCTGAACAAGCCCGGAGACGATGCGTTCGCCGGTGCCGATGAGGTTTCCCGTCCGGATCTTTACTCCTGCTAGCGTCGCTAGCCCCACGGTGGGCGCCAACTATCATGGTGGTGTCACGGCAGATGCCATGGATAGGCTAAAGGTGGGGACAAGATGCACTAGAGGAATCCAGGGAGGGATAGTGTGGTGATTCCACACAGAGATATTGTATTCGATTCACTTCCAATGTTTACAAGTGCTCCTTGAGCTATATTGGGGAGAGGAGGAAGAAGGAACTCTCTTACTCTCTCCACTAGCTAGCCCTCAGGAACATACTACTAAAACTCAACCAACTAGAGATCAACCAGCCCCTTCTACAGATGCCCTAGCCCTCCTCATATAGGGGTGGCTAGGTCTCCAATTAGGGCATACGTGGAGGCATATTCCAGGGAATATGCCTCTTCCCAAAATAGCAAACTGACCGGGTCACTTTTCCCTAGCGTAAGCCATGCAGAGGCTACGTGAGCCTCTGCGGCGCCAGCGTCATCCGACACTGGCAACGTGACCCTTGTCGGCCACGCCTTGGTGGTCCTGGCCTCTGTCCGCTTCGCTCACGCTCTGTGTGCAGTGGCCACCTTTTGACCAGTGAGATACCTTCCTTCTCTTGCAAGCTTGATATAACCCGGATCGTGCCTGGTTGATTCGGCCACACCGGTACCTGCATACAAGTTACATAAATCCTGCGGGCATACGACATTAGTTGGCCGGGACTCAGTTAGGCGGACATCCTCAGGTCCGGGTTACTCCGTGATTTGGCCTGCCTTGAGGTGACTCGGTCAACACTTGCTTTGACCTTGCCGTACCTCGGCTAACTCGGCCATTATACCCCGGCGTGACCCTACCCGGGGGTATCCCCCAACACATGTATTAATGTTTCCAGTTACCAAAATTATAGCATGCAAAATAAAAAACTATCATATACTTGGAGTAAGATAATAACAACTTTATTATTGCCTCTCGGGCCTATTACCTTCAATATATTGCTTTACAGAGGGGCTGACATTGCGGACCTCCTGTCTGCAGCGTCCCTCGAGTTTAATGGGAAGGTTTGAAAAATAAAATAGTTAATGTACTTCAGAGGAGGCTGGCATCGGGGACCGCTTGCCAGACCATACACAGCTGCATCGAGATATGTTAAGAAGGTCAAAGTAATGAACACGACCAAAAGAAAAAGTCCAACGTAGACATGTTTCTTCTATAGAGAGGCTGACATTGGGGACCCATTAGCAAGAACATCGAGCAAAGTTTCCAAGGTCAAAACAGCGGGCGCGACCGAAATTTTTCCAACATACACACGTTTTGTTTTGCGGGGAACATACACACATTTCCTGTACAGAGTACGCTAACATGGGGACCCATCTACCAGACCAAACAGTTGATGCATCGAGCACATTGCGAAGGTCAAAAGAGGGAGGCACGAGTGAAAAAAAAATCTATCATACACACGATTCTTCGAATGAGAGGCTAATATGAGGGTCCCAGCAGCCTGACTAAACGGTAGATGCATCAGGTGACGTTATTGAGTTTAAATCAGGGAGGCATGATTGAAAAGTATGGTCCACTAGATACACTGACATCCGGGACCCACACGCCTCAAAAGATTTCGGTGAGGCGACATCGCACGAGGAACCAAACATCTTACGTCTGTCACGCGCCGGTCGAGTTTCGTCCATGTTTTTAGTGATTTCTTCATAGTAGAGGGCCGCGAAAACAGGGAAAACATTTTACATCGGCCACTGTCAAGATAAAGAAATCGTTGTGTAAGAGGCACCTTCTACGATGATGCTCGACGGATCGAACCATTGCGGATTGAGACATTTCTTGTAGTGCTTCCCTAGTCATACGAAGAGTATCGTAACATGCTTGTTTTTCCCATCTAGATGCAAACGGAAAGTCCACACATACAAAACGCAATTGCAAGTTCATAAACTCTCTTGAGGCGGACGTGGAAGAAGGATACAAGCATAGCCATAAGAACAAGCCTCGTGGAAATGGCAAGGAAGATAAGGAGTCTAAAGATTCTGACGATATGGAAGAATACAAAGACCCCAATCCTATCGCCAAGGCAGATGCTGGTGGCAAGGCCAGTAATCCATTCGAAAATAAAAGCGTTATGTTTCACACGTTCCTTGGTACTCTCACAATGAATGCATGAAAGACATCCTTCAGGGTGCTAAACGCCACTGTCCCCAAAGTACCTTAGTGCATATGAGGATCAGAAGTTCCGATACTCTAGGATCATCAGGATCATCCGGAAACGATCACAAAGTCGGATGAGACACCTTGTTCTTTAATCCTCTTATTGACGGCTATGAATTTACAAAGTTCCTGCTAGACGATGGGAGTATCATCAACATTATGTACACTGAGACCTTGAAAAGCTACAGTTGACCACAACCCAGTTGAAACATAGCAGCACCATATTCCATGGTATTGTCCCTGGGCGACAGGTACAATCTTTGTGGATTATCACTCTCAATGTGGAATTTGGTGACGTCGATAATTTCCGACAAGAGTCGATTATTTTTGAAGTTGTGCCTTTCAAAAGTGCATACCTCATCATATTCGAACGACATATATACCACATGTTCCTTTCTCGACTATGTTAGATCAACCACAAGCTCAAGATGATAGGACCAAATGGTGTCATCACCGTCTCGAGAAGCTTCAAGAAGGCTCAGGAGTGCGAGCTGGGAGAAGCCATCTTTGATGAGTCTCACCCCTTCAGAGAAGAATTCCAGGAGATTTAGAAAGAAGTAGATGCTTCGACAATGTTGGCTTCAAAGAAGCAAATTTTTGACTCTGAGACTGCCTTCAAGGCGGCCTCTGCCACCAAGTCAGTGGAACTTGTTGAAGGCGATGCCTCCAAGACCACCAGCATTGGTACAAATCTAGATCCCATATAGGAAAGTGCGCTTGTCGAGTTCCTCCACGCAAACAAAGATATCTTAGGATGCCACCCTTCTGACATGACTAGAGTACTAAGGGAACTCGTCAAGCATAGCTTAAAAATTTACCCTGGTGCTGAGCCGGTAAAATAGCCTCTACAACTTTTCAGGGACGAAAAACAATGTGCCATTGGCAAGGAGCTTGCTAGGCTAATCAAGGCCGGCTTCATCAAAGAAGTGATTCACACCAAATGGGTGGCTAACCCAGTACTTGTACCCAAGAAGAACACTATTGTTTTAAGGATATGTGTTGATTATACCGACTTAAACAAATCATGTTGACAAAGTCATGTGCAAGTTACCACATAGGCAAGCTGAAATGGGGAGGTACAAGAGATCTCACATCGACCTGACCAAACCAACAACAGACACAGAAAAGAAGAAATGACACTCTAGAAAGTTCTCGGGACTCTAGAGTATAAACAAAAGGGACTACATAATTATAAATACGCAAGAGTACGGATCCAACAGGGATCACACGACGAGGCTGGCAGTAAAGCAGAAGGGAAAATAAATAGGATTGTCATGGACTCATGCTACTCCTCCACTCCAACATTGTCATCCATGGTGCCATTGCCTGGCACCTCCTCCAAGTTCAACTTCTGCAACTTCACAAAGGCCTCCGTGGTCCCACACCAGACCTCCACGTGATCGTCTCCCCACTTCAAGTGGGATGGCAGTATGGATGTAAGCAAGGGACAGCCATGGCACCACGACCTATGCGTATTCTAGAGCAATTACCAGGCACTATGATGCCTGATCCGTCGCCTCCCTTTTGAGCTCGGAGCAAAGCCAGGAGGAGAAGTTATACACATGCGCTTCCACCATGCACATTGAGGGAATGGCATCTAGCAGCTCTACCTGTGGAAGATCAGGGCTATGAGGAAACTCCTTTGAATACATTAGTTGGGTAACCTACTAGGATAGGCGAAGGGCATACCGCCTTGTTTTTCACTCCCACATGTTGGATTTTGTGATGCCCTACAAGGCGAACCTATCCTCGTCCTTCACCCACACAATCTCTTTGGTGAGGGAGGAGATCCTCGCCTCTACAGTGGTCAAGGACTTTGATGCTTCCCCTGGGATTACTGAGGATCTTGAAGGACAGGTGGTGCCCTAAATAGAGCTTTGATAAGGGTGAAAAACCCTAAAAACGAGACACGACAATAAGTTCGCAATGGATACCGATCATGGGAAAATCGCTCTGATAAAGAGATGAAGGACAAAGGTCACTTGCAGCCTGGTCCTTATCATCCTCAGGAACTCTCCCATTTGGTAATGGATCTTGGGGCCGAGCGAGGTACATGATTAACGAAGGGAGAAGTCGCGTGGCACACTGTCTACTGATCCCCACCTTGGTGATCACCGGAGTAGGCCAGGCATCCTCTTGTCCCACTTGAGCTCCTTCATGCTGTATTCTCAATTCGTTTATGCCACGCCGAGGCGCCGGAGGGAGGATTGAGGCCATAGTTCAGACGGGAATACATGGTTTCCTATCTGTGGAAAGAGTTGGGTTATCAGGAAAAGAAGGAGAATGGCACGGGTCGATTTCCAAGAGATGGGACTATCTAAGTCCTTATATGGACAAGGGACACAAACCGTCCCTCGAAAGGATTATAGCCTTTCAGTTTGGATCCTTTGGAGGATACCTTGAAACTATCATACAAGGTCATGTGCGGAATTCAAGGGAGCAATGGCCATGGCAAAGCAGAAAAGTCATACATGTGCACAAGACATGTCCCATCAGTTGTCAATCATGGGAAGGAATATCATTAGGGTCACCACCTACAATTTCGCCGGCCAAAACAGTTTCTCACGCAATAAAGGACATCTTGAAGACATTAGTTACCAATGGGAGCACCCCTAGCGGTTCAGATTCAGATTCTCACTGTCATACACATGTAAGTCCATGTTGGGCATATGCCCTAGAGGCAATCATGGTTGATGATATTTCCAAAAGTATTCATAAAGTAAATTTGTCCTTATATGAACATCAGATACGTTTCACTGAATGCGTGATTCAGTTATGGAACTATGTATTCATGATTGTTCATATTAGATTTTCCTTGGTCATTGAGGTTGTGCTGGACATACAACTTAGACCAATGTGCAAGTCGACTGATGACACAGTTCCACTTGTCATGGGCATGGTGATGCTATTCCGACTTATAGTGATTCGGCTAAAGAGTTTAGCGAGTTGGACTGACCCACAGTTGAGATGCAACGAGCATGTTGTCATTTGTAGGCTCAAGCAATGGAATCCTTTGACCTGAGGTGATTGCATGATCCGAGTTGTGGATCGCCAACTTAGGTTCTATCAAACGCTATTCCGTAAATGGGCAGTTATAAAGGTAGTGTTCGGGTTGGTTGTGAAGCAAGCTGCGTGACGTGGATTACCAAGATGGGATTTGCCCCTCCGTAATGGAGAGATATTCTCTAGGCCATCTCGTGTGATATGATTCGGAAGAATGGCCATGCGCTACTCAGTTAAGTGTTAACTAAGGAGTCGGACTAAGAGTTAGTCCAGTGAATCACATATCAGGGTACAAGAAGAGAGTTAAGCTATTAAAGGGATGGCAACTACTCGCCTATAGCTTAACAGATATATCGTGTGGCAAAGGGACTTGGAAGAAAGTCACATTGAAGGTTCGTCTTTTGACTTTACGTCACTTGGGAGTTGGCACGTCTTGCTAGAGGCCGCTACCATCTATTGACTTTAGACCAAGTGTTCATGGGAGTGAGTTGGACTCAAAGCCATGACGGGATACTTGGAGGAGTAGATCATGTCGTGTCTAGCTATACGTGAACCTACAGGGTCACACACTTAAGGGTAAGGAGCCCATGTGGATTAGATCCATATGGAGATTGGAGTATAGCCTAGATGGGCCTCAAGCATTGAGCCCAACTAGGAGTGTATATAAGTGGAGTGACAAGGGATAGTACCTGACCTAGCCGTCACTTTCTCCACTTCCATTTTGGGCTAGACAGGATCTAGAAATCCTCTGTCCGAAGCTCCTTCTTGTATGTGTGGACACCGGTTGACGAGGGTTTATCTCATCAATGCCCATTGTTATGGACTTGGGTTTTGGAGAAGGAGGGAGCGCTGGAGACATCTATCGGCCAGCAAACAAGCACACAGGGGACTAAAAGATTTACCCAGGTTTAGGCCTCGCAGAGATCCCTACTCCTGCTTGTCTGCTCGTGGAATTATTGAGGGAATCGAAGATTACAATGGTGCGCAGATGCAATCTGGCGAAGGTTGTGGAAACTAGGGTTGCATGTGTCCTCCTCGCTGCCCCCTCCTAGCCTTTATATAGATATGCATGTCCTAGGTAGCAGGTCGAGTCGGTTACAGTTTAGGGTTTTCCCCTTTGAACTTTCTATCTTTAGATTCTTCTTGTTCTTGAAGCAATCGAGAGTCCATAAGTTACTCGAGTCCTCTGTTTGGGCCTTGGCGACACCGTGGGTTCCCCCTGTATTCAGGCCGTATATACCAAGATCGAGTACTTGTAGGGTATACCCATGTCAGTAGCCCCCGAGTGTCTAGTGGAATCGCAAATTCGACTAGAGACTTTATGAAGCGTTTCGAGTGCATGACTGAGTATATTTTTCGATTGCTCTGTTTATGTCATAGGGATTGTTGATGTGCATGCCTGATTTAACCGATGCATCGGTATCAGTTAACTACTGACGAGGGTTTAACTCATTAATGCCCATTGTTATGGACTTGGGTTTTGGAGAAGGAGGGAGCGCTGGAGACATCTATCGGCTAGCAAACAAGCACACAGGGGATAACGGATTTACCCAGGTTCAGGCCTCGTAGAGGTCCCTACTCCTGCTTGTCTGCTCGTGGAATTATCGAAGGAGTCGAAAGTTACAATGATGCGAAGATGCAATCTGGCGAGGGTTGTGGAAACTAGGGTTGCGTGCGTCCTCCTCGCCGCCCCTCCTAGCCTTTATATAGATAGGCTAGGTCTCAGGTAGCAGGTCGAGTCGGTTACAAGTTAGGGTTTTCCCCCTCAAACTTTCTATCTTTAGCTTCTTCTTGTCCTTCAAGCAATCGAGAGTCCGTAGGTCACTCGAGTCCTTTCATCCGGGCCATGGCGACATTGTGGGCCTGTACGTATTTGTACCGTATATACCAAGCTCGAGTACCTGTAGGGTATACCCATGTCAGTAGCCCCCGAGTGTCCAGTGGAAGCGCAGATTCGACTAGGGACTTTTGAAGTCTTCGAGTGCTTGATCGAATACATTTTGGCTGCTTTTATTTGTGTCATAGGGATTGTTGATATACGTGCCTGATATAACCGAAATACCGGTATCAGTTAACCACCTTAGGGTGAAACAACGCAATCTACTCGAACTAGAGTCCCTAGACTCGAATCCGGAAAAGTGCTGGTGTAATTCGACTCAGGCTGCTGAGGGCTTACAGGAGTCGAATTCCAGTTATACGGGTGTGAGCACTCGACGCGTCCGTCAAGGCTTGTTCATCGTGCCTGTAGGCAAGAATATATTTATGGTAGTGTGCAGCTAAATGCGTTGCCAGGCCTTATTCAGGTCTTACCTTCACGCTGTAAGCGCGGCATCCGAATTTTATCATCGCGGAGACGATTCGGGCGACCCAGGAGACGTAGTCTCTTTGTAGGGAAAAATTATGAGGCGGTGTCGATATGAACTGCGAGTGCGGACGTTATCAACACACAATTTTCTGTGCAAATAATCATAGGGTGCGCGACCAGCGCTCCTTCTGGGAGTAGCCCTCGAGTGTCTGGTTGAGTCAAAGACTCAGGCAGGGACTAAAGAACTTTTGTGACTGCTGTCGTCTTTTGCTTGCTTGTTTCAGTCGAAGACTCAGGCTAGGACTAAAACACTTTTGCGACTGCTGTCGTCTTTTGCTTGATTATTTCAGTCGAAATTGTGTACGGCGCTCCCTATGGGAGTAACCCATGTCCGTAATCGAACCCTGTTTCGAGTGGTTGGGTTTGATTGTAATCGTGCACATTCCTGCAACAATAAACGAAAAATCGTAGGGTGCGCGGCCAGCGCTCCCTATGGGAGTAGCCCCCGAGTGCTTGGTGGAGTCGAAGACTCCAGCAAGGACTAAAGTAGTCGAAGTTTTCCGCTGTGTAGCTTTGATGACGTCAGTGCTGACGCTTGTATGACCTCAGTTGCCCGCGTGAGCGAGTTTTACGGGACGTGATGAGCGGTGGGTCCTACTTCCTGACTTTGATTTGACTGGGCATGCATAATCTTATTTTTAACTACGCCTCCTCGATTTCCACGCGTAATGGGAGAAGTGGAGGCACGGTTCGCGCTTCCTCTTCTCCACGTGTCTAACACGATGTGTGCCACGCGTCCAGTAGGGTTTTTCTGAGCCATTGGATTGCATCTTCTAGGGGTTAAGTAGCGCTGCTATGGCGGTAATTTCCCATCTGTGCTCTTTCTTCCTTGCTGCCATCGCCATTGCTGCTCCTCTTCTGCTTTTCCTTGCGCTCGTTTCCTCCATAGCGCTGGACCACCTCCGCTCGTTTCCGAGCTACTTTCTGCGCTCGCATCGCCGCCGTTCAATGGGGAAGAAGAAAGGAGGCGTTGTTGCTGATTCCGCGGCCACCGTTGCCAGGGCTTAGAAGAAGGGTGGCTCCACTACTGCGGGCACCAGTGCCGCTGCCGGCGGGAAAAAGAAGGTCGCGGGCACCCGCGTGACAAATGGTGCATGGCGCCCTTCCATCATCAAGGCGTCGGATCTTCGTCTTCTTCGCCAAGACAGAGTTATCTCCGCAGCAGTTGCCGATGCGCGTGTCCCTAGCGGTGAGACCATTCCTGCTCCTCCCGCTGGTTTTCGAGTGATGTTTCGTGCATTCGTCATTCGCGGTCTTTCCTTGCCTCTCCACCCCTTTCTTAGGGGTCTTCTTTGTTTCTATGGGCTCCAGCTCCATCAGTTGTCCCCAAATTCTATCCTCCACATCACCTGCTTCATCACTCTTTGCGAGTGTTGGCTCGGAATCGAGCCACACTTTGGTCTTTTCAAGCGCTTATTTAAATTGAAGTGTCAGTCCGCTTCTGGCTCTTTAGTTTATGACGTAGGTGGTTGCGGAATCCATGTCGACCCATCCGCCACCTACTTCGACATCAAGCTCACCAAGTCCGTCCAGGGATGGAGGGACAAATGGTTCTATGTCCGCGATCAGAAGGCCAAAGATGACCACTTTGGACTCGCGCCCTTCGATCCCGCGACTCCCTGCAAGAAGATGCGTTCTTGAAAGAACGTAGTTATGCCTGGCGAACTCGCGGAGACAGACGTGCTGTATCAACGCGTCTGCGACCTAGAGAGTCGCATAGGCGCAGAAGAGGGAGGCTGCGCCCTTATCAGAACTTGGCTGCGCCGTCGCGTCCAGCCTCTCCAAGCCAGAGTCCATCCTATGTTTCAATGGGCTGGCGCTGATGATGCCACTCGCGTGTCTGCCGATGGCATGTCCGCGAGTGAGGTGGATAAGAGGATTCGACTGGTCACGAAGTACACTGGCAAGGATGTGCTTTCGAGTGAGCCAGTTGTTCCTCCTTTTGATGCTTCGAATCCCCCTCCCGAGGTACAGTTGTGCTACGCAGTAGCTTATTTTCGTGATTGCTTTTCTATTGCTTAATTGTTCTTTTCGCTGAACTTTGCTGTCTGTATGCAGGATTGGGCGGTGTCGCCTTGTATGCCCCCTCTCCCTGAGGGGATTATTCCTCGCGAAGCTTTGGAAGAGGACGAGTCTGAGTCGACTGTCCCTTCTGATGTGGAAGAGCAAGCCCCCGAGTCCGAGAGCCCGGATACTCACAAGCGTTCGCGCAGCGAGGATTCCGACGCATCGTCTCCTTCGACTCTTCATCTCCGCAGCAAGGTTGATGGAGCGCCAAGGGGCCCACACCCCCTGGTGGCGCGGCTAGGGTAGCCCGTGCCGCCACCAAGGTTGATGTGGCCGCCCTGGTTCCCCTCTTCATCTCCGCTCCGGACTCCATGTTCCTTTTGGTGAAATATTGACTTGGGCTTTTGTCTGGTCCAATTCCGAGAATATTTACTTTCTAGCTTTTCTGAAACCAAAAATAGCATAAAACATGCAACTCACATTGTGGCATCTTGTTAA
Organism: Avena eriantha; assembly: GCA_910589775.1. Lineage (NCBI taxonomy): Eukaryota > Viridiplantae > Streptophyta > Magnoliopsida > Poales > Poaceae > Avena > Avena eriantha. Next base: position 541,877,810 of record OU342745.1, read on the forward strand.
TAGGTTATTTCCAGAAAATGTGTAAAAATACTCCAAAGTGTGGACAAAACATAAGAAAGTAGATATAAAACAAGTATGGAACATCAAAAATTATAGATACGTTTGCAACATATCAGGGAAGAGAGATCCTTCATGAGGAGGTGTCAAATGAGAGGAGGAGGGGCAACCCCTCTCAAGGCCGGCAGACAAGGTGGTGCCCCCACCTCTCCCTTCATTCATTTGGCTGGAGCTTCCACTAACATAAAAACCCTCCACTTAAAATTCCACTTACATGCATTACATTTCCACCAAATTTAATGCATCTCTCATTTAATAAAAATATTTTATTTATTTTAATCATAATTTTGTTAATTATTTTAATTAACAAAAATTCACATAAAACCCCTTGCAACATTTTGATATCACATGCAGAACCAAATTTCATCAATTTCAGCCGAAACAATTTTGGTGTCCATCGAAATAATTCCAGCCCTTCCACAATCTTTCTCTGGTAACATATTTGCTCCAAATGGTGTTGTATCCCTTAAGTGTGTCATCCTACGGTTCATGAATAACGCAGACATGATCAAGACCCTCTCCGATCAATAATCAATAGCAGGACCTGGAGATCCGCACTAACTCCCAGCCATTCAACAATGACTCTAGTGATCATGAGAACCTTTAACATTGTAACCAAATCCCTTTTTCTCACGATATATTACATGTCCTATATTCGATCATCATTATTCCTGTACCTAGTTTGATCTTGTTATCGACAAGTACTCTTTTCTTGTTCCCGTGATATAACATTCTAGTGATCTTATCACTTGCTTGCAAGCTATGTTAATGTGATATCACCGAGAGGACCCTAAGTATATATATCCATCATCGGGATAGAAAAATCCCACTCTTGATCCATGAGCCCCTACATAACACTTTCGGAGTATCTGAACCCACCTTTATTGTCACCCTGTTACGGTGTGACGTCTGATGTTATCAAGTTATGGTTCTGGTGTTAGTGATTACCATGATCTCATGGTCTAAGGACTAAAGTTACTTCGCATGATGTTATAACAATGTAAACATAATGACTTTGAGCATATTACTATACTTCAGATGAATGTTCATCATATCATTCCACCAATATTGTGACCTCATCATTAACATCATCTAATGTCCATGATTAGGAAACCTTGATCATCTTGTTAATCAACGAGCTAGTTTATATGAGAGGCATAAGTAGGAACTCTATATTTTGTTTATTAAGCACACATGTTGTCGTGGTGGTGTCACGGCAGATGCCATGGATAGGCTAAAGGTGGGGACAAGATGCACTAGAGGAATCCAGGGAGGGATAGTGTGGTGATTCAACACACAGATATTTGTATTCGATTCACTTCCAATGTTTACAAGTTCTCCTTGAGCTGTATTAGGGAGAGGAGGAAGAAGGAAAACTCTTACTCTCTCTGCTAGCTAGCCCTCAGGAACATACTAGTAAAACTCAACGAACTAGAGATCAACCAACCCCTTCTATAGATGCCCTAGCCCTCCTTATATAGGGGTGGCTAGGTCTCCAATTAGGGCATACGTGGAGGCATATTCCACGGAATATGCCTCTTCCCAAAATAGCAAACCGACCGGGTCACTTTTCCCTAGCGTAAGCCATGCAGAGGCTACGTGAGCCTCTGCGGCGCCAGCATCATCCGACACTGGCAACGTCACCCTTGTCGGTCATGCCTCGGTGGTCCTGGCCTCTGTCCGCTTCGCTCACGCTCTGTGTACAGTGGCCACCTTTTGACCAGCGAGATACCTTCCTTCTCTTGCAAGCTTGATATAACCCGGATCGTGCCTGGTTGATCCGGCCACACCGGTACCTGCATACAAGTTACATAAATCCTGCGGGCATATGACATAAGTCGGCCGGGACTCAGTTAGGCGGACATCCTCAGGTCCGGGTTACTCCGTGATTCGGCCTGCCTTGAGGTGACTCGGTCAGCACTTGCTTTGACCTTGCCGTACCTCGGCTAACTCGGCCATTATACCCCGGCGTGACCCTACCCGGGGGTATCCCCCAACACATGTATTAATGTTTCCAATTAACAAAATTGTAGCATGCAAAATAAAAAACTATCATATACTTGGCGTAAGATAATAACAACTTTATTATTGCCTCTCGGGCATATTACCTTCAATATATTGCTTTACAGAGGGGCTGACATTGCGGACCACCTGTCTGCAGCGTCCCTCGAGTTTAATGGGAAGGTTTGAAAAATAAAATAGTTAATGTACTTCAGAGGAGGCTGGCATCGGGGACCGCTTGCCAGACCATACACAACTGCATCGAGATATGTTAAGAAGGTCAAAGTAATGAACACGACCAATAGAAAAAGTACAATGTAGACATGTTTCTTCTATACAGAGGCTGACATTGGGGACCCATTAGCAAGAACATCGAGCAAAGTTTGCAGGTCAAAACAGCGGGCGCGACCGAAATTTTTCCAACATACACACGTTTTGTTTTGCAGGGAACATACACACATTTCCTGTACAGAGTGGGCTAACATGGGGACCCATCTACCAGACCAAACAGTTGATGCATCGAGCACGTTGCGAAGGTCAAAAGAGGGAGGCACGAGTGAAGAAAAAATTCTATCATACACACGATTCTTCGAATGAGAGGCTGATATGAGGGTCCCAGCAGCCTGATTAAACGGTAGATGCATCAGGGAACGTTATTGAGTTTAAATCAGGGAGGCATGATTGAAAAGTATGGTCCACTAGATACACTGACATCCGGGACCCACATGCCTCAAAAGATTTCGGTGAGGCGACATCGCACGAGGAACCAAACATCTTATGTCTGTCATGCGCCGGTCGAGTTTCGTCCATGTTTTTAGTGATTTTGTCGTAGTAGAGGGCCGCGAAAATAGGGAAAACGTTTTACATCGGCCACGGTCAAGCAAAGGAAATCGTTGTGTAAGAGGCACCTTCTACGATGATGCTCGACAGATCAAACCATTGCGGATTGAGACATTTCTTGTAGTGCTGCCCTAGTCATACGAAGAGTATCGTAACATGCTTGTTTTTCCCATCTAGATGCAAACGGAAAGTCCACACATACAAACCGCAATTGCAAGTTCATAAACTATCTTGAGGCGGACGTGGAAGCAGGCTACAAGCATAGCCATAAGAACAAGCCTCGTGGAAATGGCAAGGAAGATAAGGAGTCTAAAGATTCTGACGATATGGAAGAATACAAAGACCCCAATCCTATCGCCAAGGCAGATGCTGGTGGCAAGGCCAGTAATCCATTCGAAAATAAAAGCGTTATGTTTCACACGTTCCTTGGTACTCTCACAATGAATGCACGAAAGACATCCTTCAGGGTGCTAAACGCCACTATCCCCAAAGTACCTTAGTGCATACGAGGATCAGAAGTTCCGGTACTCTAGGATCATCAGGATCATCCGGAAACGATCACAAAGTCGGATGAGACACCTTGTTCTTTAATCCTCTTATTGACGGCTATGAATTTACAAAGTTCCTGCTAGACGATGGGAGTATCATCAACATTATGTACACTGAGACCTTGAAAAGCTACAGTTGACCACAACCCAGTTGAAACATAGCAGCACCATATTCCATGGTATTGTCCCTGGGTGACAGGTACAATCTTTGTGGATTATCACTCTCAATGTGGAATTTGGTGACGTCGATAATTTCCGACAAGAGTCGATTATTTTTGAAGTTGTGCCTTTCAAAAGTGCATACCACATCATATTCGAACGACATATATACCACATGTTCCTTTCTCGACTATGTTAGATCAACCACAAGCTCAAGATGATAGGACCAAATGGTGTCATCACCGTCTCGAGAAGCTTCAAGAAGGCTCGGGAGTGCGAGCTGGGAGAAGCCTCCTTTGATGAGTCTCACCCCTTCAGAGAAGAATTCCAGGAGATTTAGAAAGAAGTAGATGCTTCGAAAATGTTGGCTTCAAAGAAGCAAATTTCTGACTCTGAGACTGCCTTCAAGGCGGCCTCTGCCACCAAGTCAGTGGAACTTGTTGAAGGCGATGCCTCCAAGACCACCACCATTGGTACAAATCTGGATCCCATATAGGAAAGTGCGCTTGTCGAGATCCTCCACGCAAACAAAGATATCTTAGGATGCCAGCCTTCTGACATGACTAGAGTACTAAGGGAACTCGTCAAGCACAGCTTAAAAATTTACCCTGGTGATAAGCCGGTAAAACAACCTCTACAACTTTTCAGGGACGAAAAACAATGTGCCATTGGCAAGGAGCTTGCTAGGCTAATCAAGGCCGGCTTCATCAAAGAAGTGATTCACACCAAATGGGTGGCTAACCCAGTACTTGTACCCAAGAAGAACACTATTGTTTTAAGGATATGTGTTGATTATACCGACTTGAAAAAATCATGTTGACAAAGTCATGTGCAAGTTACCACATAGGCAAGCTGAAATGGGGAGGTACAAGAGATCTCACATCGACCTGACCAAACCAACAACAGACACAGAAAAGAAGAAATGACACTCTAGAAAGTTCTCGGGACTCTAGAGTATAAACAAAAGGGACTACATAATTATAAAGACGCAAGAGTACGGATCCAACAGGGAGCACACGACGAGGCTGGCAGTAAAGCAGAAGGGAAAATAAATAGGATTGTCATGGACTCATGCTACTCCTCCACTCCAACATTGTCATCCATGGTGCCATCGCCTGGCACCTCCTCCAAGTTCAACTTCTGCAGCTTCACAAAGGCCTCCGTGGTCCCACACCAGTCCTCCACGTGATCATCTCCTCACTTCAAGTGGGATGGCAGAGGAATCCCAAAACCCAACAGTTGTTGACACTTTTATCACATTCTATTGGAGTTGCAATACTTACTAGGCATATAGCATGTCACAAAACAACCCAGATCCACCAGCTGTTGGCATTTTTAATATCCATTCCGTTATACTTGAGCTGATTACTAGTCACATGTTAAGTCAAATTTATAGCACTACTTTAGTTATGCTTGTCCATGATCGAGATACTGTGCTCCAAGTCATCCATAACCTCAGACACGGCTTTCAGAAAGTTTTACCCTACAGGGGTGCACAAATAGCAACACACACTCGATCAACCTCGGAAAAACCAACTCAAAACCCAACGAGGCATTCACGACAAAGCGATCACAGGATTCATAAATATTTCAGGGGGCCACCCGATTAAGCTACCCGCAATAAAGTTGGCCGGCTCCGAGACGGACCCAAGGTTTGCGCCAATGGCTGTAAATGACTGGGAACCCGAAAGTGTGACTGGGCTTGTCGATACCGCGAAAACACTCCACAATCCTAAACAGTACAGGTGCTCCACGCACAATCTTAAATAAAGCGATAAAGCATGGCATAGGTACAGGATAGTAATAAAGCCCCAAACTACTTTGTGGCCCCAAAAAATAGAAATGAATCAAGCTCTGGCTCAGGAGGGTGCACGGCCTCCCGGATGTGGATAGTGCGAAAATCAAGGAACATGTATCAAGTACTCGGGGTCCTACGGGACACAAGTGAGTGTGGAAGAACCAAATAACATCTATTGCCCACCGATGCCTCTGCATTAGTTATAGCTAGCATTTTAATAGTTGTATTTAAAGTCATGATCATCTCCACCAATAAGCATCTCCACCAAAAACATCTGCCCGCATTTCAACAACTATGGTACTTGACATATCAAGACCGCACCTGAGCAAGCACTACGACTCGCAAAGCCAGCTATCTACCAAACACAGATAATAGGAGGTGGCACGGAATATAACTGGGGTACGGAACTAAAGCATCGCGACACGGATAGCAATAGATCAACATGAGGAAATAAAGACTATAAATGCAAAATAGGTAGAAGGGGGAGAGATGCTCGCCTAGGAAACACTTCCGTCGGATCATGTCCGGAGAACTTGTCGATACTCGCATCCACTCATCGGTCTAATCCGCGAAGAAGCAAAGCACTAAAAGAAACACCGAATGCACTATTTAATAATACGGCAGAAGATCCGGCATGATTATGATATGATGCAGATGCGGTGCAATTAGGCAATATTAAGCGGAACCGGGGCCCCGATGACTAATTACACGGTTCAAGTTATGTAACAACCCCGCAATTTAAATGTTGTATTAACAGGGCGAACCATGGCATCGGTTCGCTATACCAATTTAAATGGAGTCCAGAATAAGACACAGATATCCCACATATCGACTCCATATTTAATTAAGAGGTGAAACGACTAAGTTCCCGAAACCCACATGATGAGATGCAAGCATGAACCATTTAATATGCAACAGATATATGTTATATATTGTAAAATAGAGTACTCGGAAAAGGGGTCACACATCAGGGGTCGAAGGTATTGGGTGCCGGGGGTTCCGGGTCCGGTCTCAGGGGATCGTTCTTCGGACAACGGGAAGTAGATCTTGTCGCATCTGTGGTCTTCGGGTGCGGTCTTCGGATACATGTAGAAGAGCTCGTCATCCGGTGTCTCGGTCATCGGGGAGGAGGTCTTGTCGTTCGGGTCCCGGGTCGGAGAACTTGCCTATGGTCTTCGGGTCACATCCATCCGGTGACGAACTTGTTTAGGGTCGATGGTCTTGGGAAGATCTTGGCGAAACCTCGGGTACAGAGGAGTAGCGGGGCTTCGGCATTCTTCGGATGGCATCACCATCTCCATACATCACCCTATACCATAACTTCCACCTACACACAGTCTTCAACGCTGTAACTCCAAATCACCACATCGAACACCACTGGCAGAACCAACATGGAATGAAGGAAAAAGAAAAAGGCCCCAGGGCTCCCGGTGGACGTGGAAAAAGCCAACACAAAGCCCGAGTTGGGGTAGGTGACGACGTCGCTGGTGGGGTGGTACTTGGCGGGGCAGCGAGCTCAACAAGTGGCCGTAGAGGGCGGAGAGGAGGCCGACGACGACCGCTGCAGCTGCAGTGGCGAGGTGAGGCCCGGTGGCTGGCGCCGGTCCTTGGTGAGAACGACGGGGAACGGTCCCTGGTGAGCACGACGGCGCGCGGCGACGAGGGCAGAAGGAGCTCGGGCCCCGGCGGACAGAGGCCGGTGAAAGGCGGCGCGGAGCTTGGCGGCGGCGCCGGGGGAAGCTCGGGCGGCGCGGCTCCGGGGAAGGTCGGTGGCGGGGGAGAGAGGGCCGGGGAGGAGGAGGGCGGCGGTGACCTGGGGAGGAGAAGGACGCGGGCGAGCTCGGTGAGGAGGATGGCCGGGGAGCTGCTGGCGGCGACCTAAGCGGGAGGAGGATGGGCGGAGGGGCGCCTGCTGGCGGCGGGGACAGCGGCGGTTGGACTCGCACAGGCGACGGTGGCGGAGACGGCGGCGTAGGTTCGGGGTAGGGCGGAGGCGGGGCGTTGCGCGGCGCTGGCCTGGAAGGAGAGGGGGCGCCACGGTGGAGAAGCTTGGGCGGCGGCCGGCGGGGCGGGCTGCCGAGGCAGGCGGCAGGGCTCCGTGGAGGAGGAGGCGGGGCTGGGAAGAGAGAGGAGCGGGGGTCGAGGGGAGAGAGGGGCCTGGGTGTGGGACCGGGTCGGGGCGGTTACCGAGGTTGTCGGGGTGGGGCCCGCGCGGGAGCGTGTCTAGGGGCAGGGTGGAACGCGTACGCGCGCGCTGTGTCCGTGTGGGTGGGGCTGGGAGCGTGGTAGATGGGATGGACAGGTGGGATGATGTGGCGGCCTGTGATGGGCTGGGGTGGTGTGGAGGTGTGAGGTGGAGGGAGGGGATTGCCCAGGGTGAGGTGGAGGAAGGGTGGGTAGGCTAGGTTTAGGTAGAAAAGGGTTTGGGGGGATTTAGACAGATTAGGGTTTTAATTTGGAGGTGGCTGGCTAGGCTTTCGGTCCCGGCTGGCTGCCTCCTATAAAAATAATATAAATTTTGTTTATTTAAAACGGGGCTTTTGAAAACCGTTGGTAGACGAAACAAAATAATCCGGAGACCCGGGTTTTAATTTGAATAAAGATGGGAATATTGGAAAACAATACTAGGCGTTCCGAAAATAGTTTTAGAAAAATCCATGCAAGATGATGACGATGCTCAAATGCAATGTTGCATGATGACATGAGCATGCGGTCATGACGATGCGATGCACAAAAACAACGCGATTTTCTAGTAGTGGTTTTAGCGGGATGCCACACAACATCACAAATATAACTGGCTATAGTCTAGTAACGTGCATTAATTCCAGCCGGTGGCGTTGGAGGCGGTGGGGTCGGTGGCTTTGTTGCCCCAGGCAGTGGTGGTGGTATCGCCCCAGCCAGCGGTGGTGGTGTTGCCCTAGCCAGTGGTGTTGTTCTGCTCGCCGTCCTGGTCATTTTTGCCCGCTTCCCATGAGCGTTTGGCGACATGCACCACCTCTCCATCCGCCTCTTCCGCTCCCCAGACCGCCTGCTGCTCTTCCTAGATCGCCCTCGCATGTTCCGTTTTAGCCTGCTGCGTTGCATCATCCTGCTCGTCATCTGCATCACTCTGGTCTGCAACAGCTGCCGCCTCGACCGCAACTTTTGCCGCCTCGGCCTTAGCTGCTGCCGCCTTTTCTGCTGCATTAATTGCAGCCATGCGAGTCCCCTGGTCTAGCCCATCCCTTAAGGTAATGAGCCTACCATACAGCTCGTAGGCAACATACCCGTCTCTTCCTGCATACTCTAGGTTCATCGCGGAAAGTGGCTTGTTCTCCCATACTTCGTGGCCATCGTCCGGGAGTGCCTTGCAATTCTCGAGATCTCTGTCAATGATGATCACTGCTAGAGATAGCATCCTGTCCCTGTCATACGGCTGATTCCAATGGAACCGTTCTTCGGTCTTAAACATGTCTTGGATGTCGATGTGGTACTGTTCTGGAATGGTGATATCCTCATGTGCAAGCTTCTCTTTATCACTCCTGATGTCCACGCTAGCGAAAGTGATCCCCTTTTCCTGAAGGAACTCTGCCAGTTTCGGACAAAGCTCCCTTCTCCTGCAATATAAATGCAAATTATGACATGAAAATAATTTGGATGATGTACAATTATTTGATCATAATGTTAAACAAGGTAATTGCATAACCGTACCATTAGGCCATGTACAACACCCACAGATCATGCATAATACTTGAACTAACATGTCTAAGTATTTGAAATAAACGAGTGCAAGCAATGTATTTGCATTGGCTAATTATACATGATCTCAAATGGAAAATAAAAATATGCACATAACCAGTTTCGGACAAGGCTCCCTTCTCCTGCAGTATAGATGCAAACTATGACATGACAATAATTTGGATGGTGTACAATTATTTGATGACAATGTTGAACAAGGCAATTGCGAAACCATGCTATTAGGCCACGTACAACGCCCATAGATCATGCATAATACTTGATCTATCAAAATCCACAAGGACTTAAACCTATAGGAATTAAACAATGCACATAGGAATAATTTCTAAGGATCAAAATCCTCCAAAATTCATATGATATTCCTTTGAATCAAACAAGCCCCGCATCAAAGGAGGCCTGATGTGAAAACGTTTGTACAGGGTACAATCCTATGAATCAAACATGTGCTGATGGAAAAAACATAGGGATTGAATCATGTACAAACCCATAGGAAATCCTTTGAATCAAAGGAGGCCTGAAATAGAAATGCCCATCCTTAGTACATATATTACCTGTAGTAGTGAAACACGAGGACAGTCTCCTTCAGGACAATCTGGACAACAGCGAGCTTTTGTGACGGAGCTTCGTCCCGCCTATTCCTTGTGTACTCGAGGTCGAGTCCGAGGAACTTGTAAGTATCTTTCTCGAGCAATTGCTCGAACTTCTCCAGCATGTGATTCAAGTAGTTCACATCGTTGGTGTACACAACCTCCATAATCTTCGTGCCATAGGCACAGATGGGCTTGATGTCAACTGTGGTTTTCCCGTCATTGAGGATGTCTCCATAGGGATCCATGGATGCTGAGTTCCCCGTCGTGTGGAGGAGGAAGACGCGAGAGGAAGAAGAACAAATGAGAAGCGGACGCGTTGCGGTTATTGTGGTGTCACGGCGGCGGTGGAGTCGAGGCGGAGGGCCCATACATCGATGTAGTCGACCCATTATGGTGCGATGCGGTTAGTGCGGTGCAGTGCGGTCAGTTTTGTTACGGTGCGATGCGTTTAGGAGTGGTGCGATGCGGTTATTGCGGTGCAGTGGGGTAAGTTTTAATTTGTTACGGTGCGACGTGTTTAGGTGTGGTGCATGCGATGCGGTTATTGCGGTGCAGCAGTGGGATCAGTTTTGTTACGATGCGACGCGTGTAGGTGTGCGGTCCGGTCGTGGCTGCAAACTTTTAACAATTGAACGCACGGGGCTTTCACCAATCCTCTGGTCGTGGCTGCAACTTAATTTCAAAAATGAACCCACGGCTTTCATACAACTTTCAACTCAAGTTTGACCTAAGCTTGTACAGTGCATAACTAATTCAAAATATCTCATAAAAATTGAAAACCTACACACGGATAAATTTTACGTGAACTAGTTGACACGAATTTATTTAACCTTGAAACATTTCATTCTCATCAAAATAACAATCCCGCATATGAGCTTCCACATAGAATGTACCATGACTCGCGTGGGTCCACATACACAAGCATTGGTGCAAGTGGGCCCAATAGCATATGTGGGTCCAGTTTGACTAAGATTGGGCTTAAGTTGACCCCGATGACACATGTGGGCCCACATAGCTAGCAGCGGTGCATGTGGGCCCCTATGGCATCTGTGGGTCCAGTTTGACTAAGATTGGGCTTAAGTTGACCCTGATGACACATGCGGGCCCACATAGCTAGCAGTGGTGCATGTGGGACCCTATGGCATCTGTGGGTCCAGTTTGACTAAGATTGCGCTTAAGTTGACCTTGATGGCACATGTGGGCCCACATAGCTAGCAGCGGTGCATGTGGGACCCTATGGCATCTGTGGGTCCAGTTTGACTAAGATTGGGCTTAAGTTGACCCTGATGACACACGTGGGCCCAGTTTGACTAAGATTGGGCTTACGTTGACCCTGATGACACACGTGGGTCCACATACACTAGCATTGGTGCTTGTGGGCCCAATGGCATCTTTGGGTTCTATGTTGACTCATATCGCCGCAAAAGTTGACCCTGATGACACATGTGGGTCCACTTAGCTAACATTGGTGCATGTGGGACCCTATGGCATCTATGGGTCCAGTTTGACTAAGATTGGGCTTAAGTTGACCCTGATGACACATGTGGGCCCACATAGCTAGCATCGGTGCATGTGGGACCCTATGGCATCTGTGGGTCCAGTTTGACTAAGATTGGGCTTAAGTTGACCCTGATGACACATGTGGGCCCACATAGCTAGCAGCGGTGCATGTGGGACCCTATGGCATCTATGGGTCCAGTTTGACTAAGATTGGGCTTAAGTTGACCCTGATGACACACGTGGGCCCAGTTTGACTAAGATTGGGCTTAAGTTGACCCTGATGACACACGTGCGTCCACATACACTAGCATTGGTGCATGTGGGCCCAATGGCATCTGTGGGATCTATGTTAACTCATATCGCCGCAAAAGTTGACCCTGATGACACATGTGGGTCCACTTAGCTAACATTGGTGCATGTGGGACCCTATGGCATCTATGGGTCCAATTTGACTAAGATTGGGCTTAAGTTGACCCTGATGACACATGTGGGCCCACATAGCTAGCATCGGTGCATGTGGGACCCTATGGCATCTGTGGGTCCAGTTTGACTAAGATTGGGCTTAAGTTGACCCTGATGACAAATGTGGGCCCATATAGCTAGCACCAAGTGTTTCCACGAAGCCGTGGATTTTTGCCCGGTTTCCACGTTTTGGCCGTTCGGTCCAACGTATCGCCCAGATTTGGCCTGTTTTGAGCGTAACCGACACACGCAAGACGCTAATCGTGTTTTCCACGATGTCGAGCACCAAGTGTTTCCGCTACTATATGCCAAGATACTTCCATGATGTTGAGGTATGTTCTTCCAGACTTGTTCAGTCTTTTGTTTCGCCAGGTTGTTATGGATTTTTTTTCCATCTGGCAATGTTGTCATCTTGCTGCCTTGTTCGAATAGGAATGACCGAGTGTTAGCTTTTTAGATGCATGATGTTCAAACTCATGAACTTGGCTTGGTAAGTTACGAGTGGAACCCAAACATGTTCGTTGCAATTATCTCTCGATGCCTGGTCGGTCTTCTTGAAGTCTGGCGACTTTGTACTTTCATATGGACATAGTTCGTGTGGGAAGCCCGATTGCATCTAATATACTGCCAAGTGCCTTACGATAGCAGCTAAGTGCTTCTCGGCGGACTTGTATATGATATATCCCAGACTTGGAGCTTTTGTGGAAGCACTTGGTAATGTTGGGAGGCTTCACACCTATTTCATGTAATATGCTGCCAGGTTGCTTTGCGTTGATAGCCAAGTGCTTCTCGATGGTCTCGTATATGCTTTCTCCCGGACTTGGTGCTTTTGAGGTAGCACTTGGAAACATTGGGTGGCTTCTCACCTATTTCATGTCATGTACCACCAAGTGTTTTCCGTTGATCACAAAGTGCTTCTCGGTGGTCTTCTTTATGGTTTCTCCCGGACTTGGTGTTTTAGAGTTAGCACTTGGCAATGCTGTTCGTCTTCATACCTATTTCATGTCATATACGGCCATGTGCTTTCAGTTGATAGCCAAGTGCTTCTCGTTGGACTTGTATATGCTTTCTCGCAGACTTGGTGCTTTTGAGGAAGCACTTGTCAATGCTAGAAGTAATAGTGTAGATCACAGAGGCACATGTGGGTCCAGTTAGCTAACATTGGTGCATGTGGGACCCTATGGCATTTGTGGGTCCAGTTTGACTAAGATTGGGCTTAAGTTGACCCTGATGACACACGTGCGTCCATTTTGACTAAGATTGGGCTTAAGTTGACCCTGATGACACACGTGGGTCCATATACACTAGCATTGGTGCATGTGGGCCCAATGGCATCTGTGGGTTCTATGTTGACTCATATCGCCGCAAAAGTTGACCCTGATGACACATCTGGGTCCACTTAGCTAACATTGGTGCATGTGGGACCCTATGCCATATGTGGGTCCAGTTTCACTAAGAGTGGGCTTAAGTTGACCCTGATGACACATGTGGGCCCACATAGCTAGCAGCGGTGCATGTGGGACCCTATGGCATCTGTGGGTCCAATTTTACTAAGATTGGGCTTAATTTGACCCTGATGACACATGTTGGCCCACATAGCTAGCAGCGGTGCATGTGGGACCCTATGGCATCTGTGGGTCTAGTTTGACTAAGATTGGGCTTAAGTTGACCCTGATGACACACGTGGGTCCACTAACACTGGCATTGGTGCAAGTGTTCCCAATAGCATCTGTGGGTCTAGTTTGACTAAGATTGGGCTTACCTGATGACACGTGTGGGTCCAGTTACACTAGCATCGGTGCATGCGGGTACCAATGGCAACTGTGGGTCCAGTTTGACTGAGATTGGACAAAAGTTGACCTGATGACACACGTGGGTCCACTTACACTAGCATTGGTGCAAGTGGGCCCAATGGCGTCTGTGGGTTCTATGTTGATTGAGATTGGGCAAAAGTTGACCCTGATGACACATGTGGGTCCAGTTACACTGATGACCCATTGGCATCTATGTGTTCTAGTTTGATCGAGATTGGTTCTAATTTAATTTAGGATTTCAACTAATTTGAACAAATTCAATATTTCTCTATAAAATCTTTTAGAAAACTTATTGTTTTATACACAATATACTTTTTTTACTTATATAATATAGTTTTTTTAACAATTTATATAATATAAAATTTGTAGAGATTTCCGCTACAACGCGCCACTCTCCCAAATGTCATGCGTGGGTCCAATGTGAAAGCAATGGGAAAGTGGACTACATGCAGGACTACACGATTCCACACCCACGCGTGCACCAGAGGAAATCGAACCGCCAGCATCTATATAACACATTGGTCTCATTGTCTCTCCCACCATCGTCCACTTCTTCCCCAATTTGCTGAAAACCCCAATCCGCTCCCACCACCGCACCACCAATCTCATCCCTTAGTGAATCTGCAAGATGAAGCGTGCTCGTGAAGATGAGCCGGAGTCGAGGCGGTCGGTGGCTCTAGCGATGAAGCCGCGGTCGTCGCTGCGGTGGCGGGCGAGGAGTCTTCTTCGGGAGCACCAGCCGCTCGTCGGCATGCCGTGACCGTTGCGGACTCCACCGTACCGGTCGTGGTCGCCGTCAATGATGAGAAGAAGGAGGATGTCATGGATCCCGCGGCAGATCTACAGAACCCGCATGCAGGCCGCCAGTTCATCATCGTGCCGGATGATGAGTACTACGACGGCGAAGACCCTGACTCCATCGAGTACCTCTATGAACAAGCCCGCAAAGAAGATGTACCGTTCAAGGAGGAGGCCTCCGACGACGGCACCGAGGTTCTAAGCTGTTCTGTTCGATCTCCTCTGTTCATCTTACTATTCACATAGGGTTTGTTCGTAGAGTAGATTGATTTGTGTTGTCTAGGTGGTCTTCTAGATATTCTTGATTCTAGGGTTCGTACGGTTCCTTTGTAGTTGACTTTGATTTGATCTGCCATATAGTATTCTTACTCATATGATATATATGGGTTCATGGTTATCAGATTAATTTCTGAATGTTGTGCCTTAAATTCATCTGAGTCTGATTTGATTGTAGAGATTATGATAACAAATATTTTTGTTTGGGAAGAAAAGATTGATCTGATGCATAGAATTTATAATTACCATTTTCTTAATTTGCTGCTTATTAATGTGTTGATTCCATAGTGTGTATCAATTAGTATCCTGTTAAGTGTAATGATCAATACGTTTGAAACTTAAATTCATCCGAGTCTTGTTTCATTCTAGTGATTATGATTGCTCATATGATATCTATCAGTTAATAGTTATCAGATTACATTTTGAATGTGTTAAGGTAGTTACCTTGCACATGATTGATCAACACAAGCGACTTAAATTTATTTGAGTCTAATTTGATTGTGGAGATTATGATAGTAAGAATTTTGTTTGGGTATAAAGGATTAATCTGATGCATGGAATTCATAATTACCATTATCTAAATTTTCTGCTTATTAATGTGATGATTCCATAGTGTGTTTGAATCAGTATCCTGTTTAGTGTAACGATCAATGCGTTTAAAACTTAAATTCATCCAAGCCTTCTTTAATTCTACTTATTATGATTGCTCATATGATATCTATCGGTTCATAGTTATCAGATAACTTTATGAATGTGTTAAGGTAGTTAACTTGTAAATGATTCATCATTAAGTGCCTTAAATTCATCTGAGTCTAATTTGATTGTAGAGATTATGATATCAAGAATTTTATTTGGGAAGTGATTGATCTGATGAATGGAATTTAATGTGTAATGATCAATGCGTTTGAAACTTAAATTCATCCGAGTCTTCTTTCATTCTAGTGATTATGATTACAAGAATTTTATTTAGGCAAAATTGGTTATTTGCCCCTAAAGTTCACATGCCTTGAATTATGTGCCCAAAGAATATTGTTCTTTAATAAATTATCCATTATGGACTTTGAAGCAGATAGAAATGAACGCTCAGGCGTTCCAGTGCTCACTAGACATGATAAGACAAAATTGTCCTCGATTCATCAAATATTGGTCACACAACATTATCCACGATTCATCAAATGTTAGTACTATCACCGCAACACAAAACTGTCCTCGATTCATCAAATGTTAGTACTATCGCCGCAACAATTTAGAATAATTTTGGCAGCATTGTTAATTTTTTACAGCTTATTTTGTTTGATCGTTGTTGTGCTCCTGTTTATCTCACTTCTTACGTATTTCAAAATTCACAGGAAGACTCTGATGACGTGGGCCACGGCAAGGACGACAGGGACAGCAAGAGCCGCTTTGTTCTTAAGCGGCTGGTGAGTGGCCAGATACGTTTCCGCAGCCGCAGGGAGCTATCTTGCCCATTCTGCGGCAGGGTCATCACCAAGAACTTAGAGAGCATGATCCAACGCGCGGATGGCGTTAGCGTAGGCAGCAGGCAGAAGCGCAAGGGCCACACCATGGCGAAGCATGCCGCCTTTGGCAGATTCCTCGACAAGTACGTCAAGGGTGGCCTCATCCCGGTTATCGGTCCTGCTGTTGGCCCTCATGTTCTGTTTCCACAAGTTTAGTTTATGTTTGTGTTGTCCCCCTGGAGATGAAGAGAAACTGTGTGCTGTTTGAAGACTAAGTTCTTATTATGTATGGTGGAAGCTGGGCAATCATACCCAGTTCTTTAAGACTATGTTAATGTGTATGGAGTTTGCTGTTGCGTTACTGGTGCACTTGTTATCTGAATTCTCATCTTGATGCACACTGCATTTGTTTACTAAATTAGATGGTTTGATGCTTTATTTTGTAGCTAAGAAAGTTTGAAGTAAGTTTGGACTACAAAAAGTTTTTGAAACCAATCTCAAACCAGAAACTTATGTACTTTACATACTGATGATCCTTCAGAATGTCTAAAAACAACCACAAACATGAAAGGCAAACTCCTTATTTCCAATACTTTTCATAAAATTTACAAAATATTCTAAGTAAAGGATTTAATTAATATAGCTAATTCTTTCCTTGTTAGTCTCAAAATTCTATTTTAGAGGATCTTACAGGACCTAACTATGACGACTAAGTCAGAGCAATAAAAACCAAATCAATTTCCTTGCTCTGCGCACTAAATGTAATCAATATATTTCCTTGTTTTCCCTAACGGCTAAAGCTCATCACGTCGAGCCCACAAATTAAGCTTACAACTGGGTCCAGGCCCGGCATGCAAGCATAGTCGGACCATATATATACGCTCTCCCTCCAGCAAACCCTAAAGGCATAGTTGGAGTCAGCGCCGCCATCTAAACCACCTTTGCCCAGGCCGCAGATCTGTCGAGAGAGAGGGATGGCGAAGGGCAGGATCGTTGCAGTAAAAATGTGACCTATCTAGTTCGCATGTACTGGATCTATTTGGACAAAAATGTACGGCCAATGATCTTTAAATTTTCTTTTTTCGATTCATAGTGTTCTTGGTGTTTTGACACCAAGGGTCTGTGCAGCCTGGGCGATAAGATCAAGTCCTTTTTCATTCTCACCCTTGTAGAAAATTTTGAAGAAATGACGGTACTGGTTTTATTTTTTGTATTATCATCAGTCTTTCCTGTTCCGCCCTTTTGTCATGAATTATAGCATATGTTAGTTTGTCATGTAGTAAACATGTTCCATTTTTCTTCAGTTAATACCCTGCTATGCTAGAGCGAATTTCCTTAAGAAGTTTGCCATCGACTCTGTCGACCACGAGAATGATTTTGTGGTCGAGGTGGTTACAGAAGAAGGGTTCGAATTCAACGTTGATTGTATCAACAAGGATGCAGAACATATCTTGAAGGCCAATATTGGAGAGAATTTGCTAGAGTCTACAATCTGGATGTTGGAACGGAGCTTGTCTTCTCTACCGACACACAAGGTCCATCTACCCCTGTGACGTCGATCAACCTACCGATCACCCACCCATGTAAGTAACTGCTTATTTGAAGTACTCCCTCCATTTACAAATATGCAATGTTTACGAGTTTGTATAAAATGGATGTATATATGTAGATCCACTAAAATATTTAGGTTCACCCATTTTGCTCGGTTTCTAGTCTACTTTGTAATGTGTAGAATGTCACCGATGGAATTGTCTCTAGTTTTTTCCTTATGAAAAAAGAAGTAGTTGCTTTGTGTTTAGCACGATATTTTTTCCTAGTTCCTAAACAATCTTAATGTTGACGTACCTACCATGCATTAATCTTAATTTTGATTCAGTAATATTCATTTAATTAAGTATTTGAACTTGTACAACATATTACAATCTGGCCCAGGATAAGAAAGGCATACTTGACGCTATGCATGCCACTGATGGAACCATAATTAACTGGAGAATGATGGAGTCAGTGGTCAGCAATGTTGACATCATTGACATGCTGGTTGATGAACATGGAGCTGGGCCTTATCATGTTGGAAAATGTGAATCTCTGATCCACACATTAAGCTGGACAAATTGCAGGAAGAAAGAGCTGGTAAGTATGAGTGATCTACTTTGTTGTTCCTGTAATTTTCCGATTAACAAATGTTCACATTGTGCATGTGGACCAAGAACAGAAACTCCCTCGACGCCTTGTCCCTGAAGACATGGCTGAATATGGTGATATCACAATTGTGTGTGATAAATACACAAAGGTCAAAGGGTCGTACTCAATTTCTCCTGAGGATGGCCAAGTATGCTACGCTGGATGGAGGGAAGTGATGTCACAGGAGGAGGATTTTCGGCGAATTGGAGACAAAATGTTTTTCATGCTGTACGTGGGTCGTAAGGGGGCTTTCCTATTTGCCTTCTATGTTCCAAATGTGGAACTTTAGTAGCCTTGATCATTTTTACTATGATGGTCATGGGTCATTTGTCGACCTAATGATATGAGATGTTAAGACAATATTTTACGGTCCTTTCATTATGTGGCATTAGTATGTCTGAAGACATGGTTAAGTGTAATGGTATTATTAAATTTTTTATGAGCTGAAATACATTATGCCTGTCGTTGCTGCCAATTATAGTAAAATCGTGTTAATTGAGTTCATTTCATCGGTATCTATGAATATTTTATGAGCTACAAATTTTATGCGTGCACAACTTAATAGACGGACATGTCTGTAGCGTAGGTTGTGTCACGTAAAGAAGTATCTATCTCCAGTAAATCTATTTTGCTGCTCGAAGTAAGTATGACAAAAACAAGCAAAAACATCTAGGTACGACCATATATATCATTGTAATTAATAATTTTGTGTATAACATGGTTACTGGGAATTGAATGCAACAGTCTCCATAACTTGTATCAAACAGTACAACTGCGTGCTAGTATTTTAGTAACGCATTTTCACAAGGTACTAGTCAATATCACTATCAACATCTGAAATGCTCCTCCCAAATTCATCGACAACCGGTTCCAAGTCTTCTTGTTCTTCGTTGCTCAGGTCCATATCATTGTTTACATCATTTTTGCCTGCTATTTGTCTAATAGTCTTAGAGTCAACAAATATCACATCATCGGAGCGATCAGCCATGTCGTCTTCATGATCATCAACATATTCATCTTCCTCGTCCTCAGTTAGGTGAACAATGGGATCTTCCGAGCCTAGGTCTTCCTGGTATGCACCTGCATTGCCTTCATCATCTTTTTCTAGAACATCGTATACATTCCTGTGCTTGAAAGTTTGCACCACCTTCCAAGGATCACATAATTTTGTGTCTTCCAAGTAAAACCAAGTTTCTGCTTGGTGAGCTAATATGAAAGGGGCGTTCTTGTACCACAATACAGACCTATTGATGCTTTTAAAGTATCCATCATCCTTCATCTCCGTGGTTTTCCTACTTCCAAGGTTAAACCAATCACAGCGGAACAAGAACACGGATATGTCGCCGTGCTTGTTTCTCGGGTACTGTAACTCAAGAACCTCCTTCATCACACCGTAGTATTCTTGATCTTGTTCGTCAGAAACGGATCCCCTTGTCATTATGCCTGAGTTTTGAGTCCTCATGTTCTTCTCACGCTTGACGGAACGGAACCTAGCGCCATTTACATTGCACATAGGGTGTACAACTACACGAGCATCTGGACCAAGTGCTAGTGATTTTAAATCTTCTGGAGCATTGTCCAAATTACTGACATGTTTTTTAAACCATGCAAGGAATTCTTTCTCTAGTTCCGCCTCAATGTTGTTCACACCCATGTTTTGTAGTTGTTGTCGAAAATTCCTAAAAATCAAAAACAAATTAGTAATGGTACTGCTATAACACAAAATATTACTGAAATTTTTGAATGATTAATAAAAAGGTAAATAGACCTACCGAATATAATTTTGTGCCTCATCACAGTTCTGAAGTACATACCAAACCATACTGTCAAATTCTTTGGGAAAATACTTCAACTTGGATAGTCCTAAACCTCTGGCTCCATCTGAAAAAATATCAAACTCTAGCGGATCAACTCTTTGTTTCTTATCTTGGTTCCTCTGAGGCTTGTTATGTCTGGTTTCTATGACATCGCCCAAAAATTTAGAGCACTGATGCAAGCACTCATCCATGATATATCCCTCAGCAATTGAACCTTCAGGCCTTGATTTGCTACGCACAGCTGATTTCAGGAACCCGAGCCTTCTTTCAACTAAATACATCCAACCATATTGAACAGGCCCCCTCTGAAGTGCCTCATCAGGTAGATGAATAGCCAGGTGCACCATTACATCAAAGAATGATTGGGGAAATAGCAGCTCAAGCTTGCAAAGAATTATGACAATTTCAACCTTCATTCGATGCAACATAGATGCTCTTAGAGGTTTGGCACACAACTCCCTGAAAAAGTTCCCAGTTCAGCAATGGTCTCATACATCGCCTTTGATGCAATCCCTCTTAGACCAGCTGGCAACACACGCTGCATAAGTATGTGGCAGTCATGCGTCTTCAGACCGTGAAATTTACCCCCTGGGATGTCCACACATCTTGCTAAGTTTCCAGCAAAACCATCTGTGAACCTAGTGTTGGCCAAATACTTGCACATTTTTTGTTGGCCTTCCTTTTGAAGCGTCCACGGTGCTTTCTCCTTTGAAAAACCCTTGGCCTCAGGTTTCATCCAGAAATTCTTTCTGACATTAAATTTCTCCAAATCCATTCTACCACCAACAATGTCCTTGTTCTTTCCATCAAGCTCAAGAAGGGTACCAAGGATATTGTCCAATATGTTCTTCTCAATGTGCATCACATCTAGGTTGTGAACAAACTTCAATCTTGACTAGTATGGCAGATCATATAAGCTGATCTTGAGGTGCCAGGTTGGCTCACCAGTCATGCCACGCTTTCTCTTCCTAGTTGATGGATTTTTCCCTAGCCTGTAATCCTGAACTCTCTGTACCCTCTCCTCTCTTTCTGCAAGTGTGAAACTTGTTGGTGCATCCTTAGGTTCAGGTTTTCCATTGAAGGCTCTGCTACTCCTCCACTTGTGATCGTGGGGCAGAAATCGACGATGACCAATATAACCAATTTTATTATGCAAAGACTCGTAGCAAGGATCCTTATCGCAGTGCGCACATGCGAAAAACCCTCTTGTGCTACGGCCAGACATCATGGCATATCCAGGATAGTCATGAATCGACCAAAGAAACGCAGCATGCAACGAAAACTCTCTACCTCTGCACACATCATATGTGCCCACGCCACTCCATAGCTTCATCATATCTTTTATCAATGGCTGCATAAATACATGAAAATCCTTTCCTGGTGAATTTTTCCCAGGGATTAGCAATGACATCATGAAGTTGGATTGATCCACGCACATCCACGGCGGGAAGTTGTATGGAATGACAAAAACTGGCCACATACTGTATGAACTACTCATGTTTCCGTATGGGTTGAATCCATCTATCGCAATACCAAGCCTTATGTTACGGGCATCTAAAGCAAACCATCCAAACTCCTTGTCAAAGTGCTTCCATGCTTCACCATCAGCTGGGTGCCTCAAAATACCAGGTTGTGCAACCCTCTTCTCCTTGTGCCACTTGGTGTTCATCGACGCTTCCTTGGAAACAAAAAATCTCTGTAACCTTGGGATTATAGGAAAGTATCGAAGCACCTTGTGGGGAATCTTTCTCTTTGCTTTCGGGTCTTTCCACCTTGAAAATCCACACTCGGGACAATGAGTTTTTTTGCATGGTCTCCCCAAAACAGAGCACAATCATACTTGCAAACATGAATTGTGTCATAACCAAGCCCAACCTCAGAAAGAACACTCTTAGCTTCAGCATAGGACTTGGGAAAATTCACTTTTGGCAAAGCAGCACATAAGACAGCCATAAATTGATCAAAAGCTCTATTTGTGACCCGGTTGTATGATTTCATGTAAAGCATCTTCATAATGAATGACAACCTCGTCTCAGTGGTGCATCCCTCGTGAAGCTCTTTCTTAGCTTCTTCGATGAGGTTTGCATAGAAATTAGTGTCACTTGGGCCTCTGTCACCAGAATCATGTAGCTCATCTAACATCTTGTCAACATGATCATTATGATTCTCATTTCCATCATCATAATCATCATCGTCATCGCTTTGATACAAACTATGATCATAGTTTTCATCAAGACCATCATCTTCTCCATGACAACTCCACTTTGTGTACGAAACGGCCATACCATTGACGTGAAGTGATACTCAACAATGTCCTGAGTCTGCTGCGTAATATTAAGGCATTTTTGGCATGGGCACAATATTGATGCACCTTCGTTGCAGTTTGCGCGCGCAAACTCCATAAACTCGCGGACACCTTGTATGTAAAAAGGGGTGAACTTGCGCCCATGAGTAATCCACTGTCGATCCATCGCCTACAAAAATATATATAATGTGTTCCACTCGAGTCATGATGCCATTCAATTTGTACTAATCGATGTGAAAATTGTTTACCAAAGTCCAAATAAATCACAATGTGTAACATAAACACCAATCCAAATCAATTTCATAACAGATCTCAAAGGAACTCACATGTGCTTCCTATCGCCGTGCGCCGGCCAGCCGCGAAGCCTCGCTAGCTGGGATCGTGATCGATCATCGTGATCGCGTAGGCGCAAGTCGCCGGGACTTGTAGATGAAGGGCCAGCGAATGTCGTGATCGCCTGGACAAGGGATACCCTTAACGGCGCTCGTTCGCAAGAACAGAGAAGAAAACTGTTTGGAAGATCACAGAAGTCCTAACTATAACGATCCGTGTTTGTACATGCCACGTACTGCACATAGAGTTTACAAAATGGTAGGCCAATCAAACAATTCAAAAACCGAACGGTAGCCCAGCGGTAACGAAACGTTTTACTTTGTAATAGGTCCTCAGTTCGAAACCCATCTTTGCCCTTTTATCGTTTTTAACAGAATTGCTAACTCCTTGGTCCCACGAACAATCGGTGACGGCTTAATCTACGACGCTCTAAAATCTGTCGTGCGGATAATCGGCGACGGTTTGCCGTGACGCGAAACGCGACCGTCACGCATTATCAAGCATATGTGACGCCCAAAACTAATTCGTCACCTATGGTTACTTTCGGTGACGGTTCTGAATTTTGTCACCAGGCAATTCATCACCGATTCTAGGATCTGTTGTAGTGATATCTACTGTTTAAAATAGGAATATATTGCTTAGAGTGTTTAGATCTATTTCGTGGTAGATTTGAAGCTTGAATCCCTTTATGGGAATATTTAATGAAGAAATAATCCAAATTACTTAAAATATGTGGGAAATCGATACTAATAACACCATCAATACGTTAACACTCCTGAATAATAATCTTGGTTGAAATCGAGCTCATCCTTGCATATTACCATGTTGCATGCATGCATAATTATATTTGTGGCTATGTTTTTTGCAAGTTGTGATTGGATCTATGTTTGTGATTCGTTAGATTGTTCGGAGTGCGCCTAGGAGTACTGTTGCGTAGAGTGCTGCTCGGATCAAGGCAAGTTACACCACTTGTTCATTTTTGTCCCAGTTTTAACTATGCATGTTTTAACCTTCAAATTATTTAGAATTCATGTGTAGGATGTTTTAGAAGAATTTCTTAGTATTATTTTGCAAGTGCGATGATTTTGTAGTATGCCATGAGTAGCTCTATACTTAGGATTTATCCCTCCTAATAGGTGATCCCTGTTTTTGCTAAGTACTGTTGGCTATGCTATATATATAAAGTATCGTTGGGGGGTTAGAAAGACTAAAAAATTCTAAGTATAAAGCTCTCTCGAGCAAACCTTTTTCCTCTCAAAACCACCTTAAAAATAAAAATAAGTTTTCTTCTGGGGGGAATGGTTGTCGGGTCAACGAGTGGAATTTGGTGGAGGACGGCCGTCTAGGAATCAAAGAAGTCTGCCATGTTTCAGAATTCAGAAGCTTACAGTCCAACCACAATACATATGGGCTCTATCTTGGCCTAGTACTTAGTAGGAAACCTCACCAGGGTACCAACATTTAGAGGTTCTTGGCACAGTTGGATCAAGCTGGTAGAGGGGCTACTAAGGGAAAGCCTTGCCATGGTCTTGTCTGTAAAAGGACTTGATCGTGGATTGTGGGTAAAGTGCACAACCTCTCGAGAGTAGTCAATCTGATTGATCAGCCGTGTTCACAAAGAAAGAACAACTTTGAGAATCTGAAGGATGGACCCACTGAAGGATTTCCTCTCTCTTTTTCTAAGGAACTATTTAAAACTCTATGGTCGTCGAATCATCCATATATGGGATTTTGGGTTGCATGGTGGACTCCATGTGTTTAGGCTGAGGGATGGTAGCCTGGTGGAATCCAGTGCGAGCCACTTGACCCTATATTATTCAAATAATTGTTTACAAAAGTAGGATAAAACTCTTCCTCTTTTCCTCTTACTTAGTGAAAATTGGCTTTATGCAAATAAACTTCAAAGACTTCTCTTAGCCTTGCATCTAGAGATAGGCCAAGTCTTTTCCTTCATGGTGTAATTTGCCAATACATTCAAAGTATTGACCAACTCGTTTAGCTGCACGTTTTATGTGCAGAAATTGGAGATCATCATTGAAAGGTGCGCTAGGATCACGGGTCTTCACTCAACCTTCCTGTGGCATTGATGGGACTCCAAGTTGTATATTTCGCTTCGGTTGTAATAATGTAAACTCTGGATTATTCGATTCATGTAATAAAGACTTGTGTTTTACATGATATTTCATCGACTGTGAGTGCTAACTAATGATCCAGGGACTAGCATGTTAATCGTGGGGACTTAGGATCTTTATCGATCCAAGGTCACTACAATTTCTTTACGCAAAAGAACAACCTCGCTCATCATCACTCAGAAAATTGAGAATAATTGAATGTTCTTTCCTGATATAGTTGGAAAATCACACCGATGAAACTATTTACTACAAGAAGATGCACCCATCTACCTCTCTAAAAAGTCATATATTTCAACAACAATCTATCGCGCTTACTTGTAGCTCAAGTTTGACCCAATTTTGTTAAATAGTATCATGTGATGCAAAATCTTAGCAAGAAGTCAAACCTGTTGTCAAAACTCTTGGTTGTTTCTCATATATTGATTGTGACCCCCCGATCGGTCCGGTACCTCCAAAAGCTTTTTCGTAAAACTTTCAGAGCAACCTACAATTTAGTTATAGTTCAAGTTTGACCTAATTTCGAGAAATCGGCATGTAGTCATTGAAGTGGGCAGAGTTAATTAGCTAGGGAGTTCGAAAACTCAAAAACATATGGGAATCATAAGTAAAACACGTTGGTCCACTTAATATGTCTAGAAGCTTGGATTATGGCATTGGATCCATATTCTTCGGGCTTTATTTACGGAAAAGAACCATCTCGTCATCACTTGGAAAACTGACAATTAAATTATATAATAGTTGGAAACTCACACTGACGACATTGTTTACTACAAAAAGATGCGCCCATCTACCTCCGAATATACATTTAATTCAAGAGAAATCTATTGCGCTTACTTGTAGCTCAAGTTTGACCCAATTTTGTTAATAGACAAGAAGTCACAAAAGTGTGTGAAGTTAGCTAGGAAGCTTGAAAAATCGTAGTACTAACAACTTGGGTATTATGTATAAGAAACTGTGGTCCAGTTTGTGTGATAATTGGGGCGGTAGCATTTTCTTTTAACTGTGGTAGGTCTTGTAGGAGCGAGGTGCTTGATAGTTAACATGGTCAGTGGAAGTACAAGTTACATCAAGGAGCTCATAAAAATGACAATTGCACCCAAGTCCATGCATTTAGCACAAGGACCCTAAAACTGAGCAATGAAGTGTGTGTTTTGAGGCTTGTGCATACTAGCGTTCATCGTGCTAAAGACTATTAGTAGAATCTTTGTAGATGCTAAGAATGGAAAAGAAGATCCAAGGGTTAGCAATGTTTGGATTTGCCGGTCTTGATCCAACGGTCAATGTTCGAACTTATCCGTACAATATATAGTGGTATGGTATGGTATTATAAGAGATAAGACAAGATAAACATAAGATAAGAAGTACTACAAATGGCCGATCTTTTGAGTAACCTTCCCTTCCGATATTTGGGAAGCAAGTGAAAATTTCGAAAACTAGAAAAGTTTGATTTTTTTTGCCGCCAAGGACCAAAGTGGTTTCCTTCCTATGGACTCCTCATCCCTACTTCACACAAACGCGGCTGCCAAACATGGCAGAGACACAGAGCGGCTGTACCAAGGCACACATGCGCAACACCACGCCGTGGACGAGGGAGAGATCAGCCGAGCCGGTGCGCGAGGGGAAAGGGGAGGAGAGAGGGAGGATGGACGGTGAGAGGCAGTGAAGGAGAGAGAAAACATGATGGCTCAATGCACGGTGCCCAGAAAAGTGCTGCTGCGTGGTTGATATAGAGCTCGTTGGGAACCCCAAGAGGAAGGTATGATGAGCACAACAGCAAGTTTCCCTCAGTTATGAAACCAAGGTTTAATCGAACCAGTAGGAGAAAGGAAACACCCCAAAGGTGTTGCTATCTGAGCCTTGTCAGGGCGCACTACCAGTTCTAGTAGCAACATGGAAACCGGCACAACACAACCATAAAACTTTGTCCCCAACTTGCGATGAGGTTGCCAATCTCACCGTGTTTTGCTGAAAACAAAGGATTAAACGTATCGAATGGAAAGAAGTAAAAGTTTGCAGAAAGTAAACACAAAGAAGTAAACAGTTTATAAATTGTATGTAAAGAAAAGGACAGGGATCCATAGTTCACTAGAGGTGGCTCTCCTTAAGACAGATAACATGCTGGGTGAACAAATTACAGCGGGGCAATTGACAAACATCGAGAAAGCAATACATGCATATACTAATCATCTTGACTCCTTTGAGACTTGATTGGGAATTACAACATTATACATAGACCGCCATCCAACTGCATCTATGACTAATAATCCACCTTCAGGTTATCATCCGAACCCCCTCCAGTATTAAGTTGCGAGCAACAGATTATTGCTTTACGAACTGCATGTAAAATAAACAATACGATTGCTCTATGAACAAAGGATTGTTGTTTTCTCCCTAGTAGCAACAGAACATCTAATACCTTAGAGATTTCTATCACTTCCCCAGATTACAAGAGGCATCCACCCACTATCGAGCATAAATACTAACTCTTGGAGTTGCTAGCATCTACTTGGCCAAGATAGCTACTAACAACGGAAAGCATGCAAGATCTCAAATAACAAAGACATGATAGAATCAATAATCAATCTTAAATAGCATCTCAATATCCATCGGATCCCCGCAAACACAACATGTATGGATTACAAATAGATGATCTTGATGATGAACGGAGCTCACAAGATCTAAACATGAAATCACAAAGGAGGAGAAACCAGCCATCTAGCTACTACATGGATCCGTAGTCCAAGGATGAACTACTCACGCATCACACCCGAGGCTTGCATGGTGATGAAGAAGGCCTCCAGGGTGAATTCCCCTCTCCGGCAGGGTGCCGGGAAGAGCTTCAGATCGCCCCGATCTAGGAACAGAGACGACGGCGGCTACAGACTCTTTCGTGGATTTTTGATCGGGTGCTTAGGGTTTTCATCGCGAGGGCAACTTATAGGCGGAAGGAGAGGCCGAGGGGGTGCTGGGGGCGGCCAGACCACCCCCTGGCGCGGGCCAGGCCTGGCCGCGCGGCCAGGTGGTGTGGTGGCCCCCTGGCCCCTCTCCTTCTCGTATTCTGGCACTTGATGACTTCCGGATAAATAGGCACTTGGCTTTTGTCCCGTCCAATTCCGAGAATATTCATTTTCTGACTTTCTTGGAACCAAAAACAGCAGAAAACAGGCAGCTGGCACTGTGGCTCTTGTTAATAGGTTAGTCCAAGAAATCATATGAAAAGTACTCCGAAGTGTGGACAAAACACAAGAAAGTGGATAAAACTAAGCATGGAACATAAAAAATTATAGATACATTGGCAATGTATCAACATCCCCAAGCTTAACTCCTTCTCGCCCTCGAGTAGGTAAGTGATTAAAAGAAAGAATAATTTTTGAGGTGACATGCACCATCAAAGACTTGATCAAAGTATTCGTAAGACATTCAAAGCTGGGATCATAGTACTTCAATCATAACATGAAATACAAAGTTCTAGCAATAAGACAAAGAAACTATGATGCAACATGAAAATGCACAAACAAAAGATTCATGAATAACAATGCTTTGCAAGACGTTTGTTTGTTTCACATAAAGAACACATAGCATAATAGTATTCATCTTGTCCCTCATAGAGTAGCAAATATAAATGCATAGGACACCTTCAAAGTTCATAAGAGTGACTAGATACAATAGTTTAAAACAAGAAATAACAAGTTATGCATCAATCAACTAGTCTTGGGACAATTCACATAGAACTAAGAATGGCCACTATGCTCTCAAAGTAGGTGCATAAAGATAGAAGGTGGAGACTCAATATAATGGTGGAAGAAACGCCTTTGTAAAAGGAAGTAGGGATTCAAGTCTCATAAAGAGCTTCCAAAAATTATGGTACTTATAGATTTCAGCTCTCATTGCCCCTATCATAAGCATCTTGAATTGATTAAGGTTAATGTGAACAAACTATGGTGTACATGCTTGACGAAGTATAAGTCAGAAATCTCATGTCCCTTGTATATGAGGGCCGCTCCTCATGCTACTCAAGTTTAGTCACCGGTAAGTTCTTGTCATTGTAAGTATATGTGTATCATAGAGAACCGCCAACGGGGTACCCCTTGCTCGATGATACGGAAGAATCCCCATATCGAAATGACAAGGCAAGCAGACAACGAGCATCTCAGCAATCTTCTTATTTGCCATGGGAATATGGTGCTTTTTTCTCTCTTTCCTCTTTTCATAGTATCTCTTTTTTTTCTCTTTTCTCTTTTTTTCTCAATATAGGACTCTTTTTTTATAAGAAGAATGCTTCATAGACAACTCATTATGGTTACGCTGCAGGTTTCCACCATGTCAGCATGGATTAGACCAGCGACCCAGGCGTTTCTCTAACACATATACATAACTCCATGGACTTACAAGCTCCCCTTTCATTTCACACCGACGACATCCATATACAAAAGAGCATGGTATCAACTAGGTACAAGTACCAAGTGCAATGTTGAAAGCGTTCCCCATGAAAGCATGGTTCTGCTAATTCCCAACAAATAAGTGCAAGCATATACAACATAGACGACACAATGGTTCAAGTTTATTAAGGGCAAGAAAAGTAAAGTGTGCCATCAAGTTCGTGAGAGCTTTAATCACTAGTTTTCTCATAACAAGTTTAATTTGGAAGGTAAACAAAAGCATGAATATACTTGGAATAGCATAAGCTAATAGGTAGGTATGGTGGACTCTTTCGAATAACTTGGTTTAGGGAGTTGGATGCATGAGTGGAACTCATAATTTGTTGTGGAGGCTAGTAAAAGACTGGGAGCGACAAACTAAGAGAGCAATAATGGCCATTATCATGCAGAGCGATAAAACATCATTGATCAAAGCATAAAGTGATACTACAAGTTGAAAACTAAAGGATCATAAAGGCTATGGTGACTTGAGATAGTCATAACATGGTGTGAGCATGCGCCAAGTCAACCCAACTAAAGCATCAAAGGAGAATACCACTATACTATGCTTTAATATGCTAAAACAACGCATGATTCATCCAAGGCACATTAAGAAATCTCAATTGTTTATAACAATTCATGCTACAGCAAAGAATACTAAGCATAAATCCAAAACAATATCAAGCATGTCATAACAAAGCATAGGCCACAGACAAAAACGAGCTCTTTTTACCACATAAGCATGAAGTTTCCTACTCTTTTCCAAACCAAACCAAACTATTTGCAAACCAATGTATGAAAGAGGGGGTCCAACCAATTTATTCAGAAAACTAAGCAAACCAAATAAAACAAAAACCAAAACAAAAACGAAAAAAAGACGCTCCAAGAACAACACAACTGTGCATGAAACAATAAAAACGAAGCGTTTGGAAGAAACCTGAGATTTTTATTGATGAAGAAGCGGATGCCTTGGGCATCCCCAAGCTTTGACGCTTGTACTTCTTGGATATGTCTTGGGGTGACATGTGTGGCATCCCCAAGCTTGAGCTTTAGTCCATCCTTCATCTCATTACTCATTCCTTCCAAGCACCTGAAATTTTTCCTTCACACAGAACTTCACACAATCTTTATTAGCAACATTAGTGCACTCAAGATAAATAAGTATTAAGGTTCAGTTCAAACACCAAGAAACTTCCATTAGAACACTATATACTGTAGCACTTCCCTCAAAAAGCTCAATTCCCCAAAATAACTCAAAAAGGAACCAACAAGAAGCAAATGCAGAAAATGGCAGAAATCTGTCAAAACAGACCAGCAGGTAAAGAAGAATGTTTTCGAAGACCTTATGTTGCTCAAATCAAAAAGTGTTGAACTAACAAAAGTTAGATAACATCCTGGGGCATAAGACAAAAAATTCAGGCCTCAAAAAGACGTTCAGTGATTTTACACGAATTTTTACGGTGAAGCACAGAAATCTGTTTCGGGACAACAACTTTCCCAATCATTACCTCTCTCTCATTAGAGGTTACTCTTGGCACAAGAAGCAAATAAAAAGGATAAGGACCGGTTATTACAGAGGTAATAACTTCCAAGACTCATCTAAAACTTTTGGGTTATCTCCCAATAAGTACTTTTCTTTAACGCCTTTAAGTTAGGCATAAGAAGCAAAGAAAGAATCAAGTGTTCTCAAATGAAGAAGCATTAAGATCAATACCAGAATTATTTTCAACAAGGCAAGGTATATCATCCAAATAGGTTCTAGAGGATCCTCTTTCAATGCTCTTAGGTTCACTATTCTCATCAAAAGGATTTGTAGGAACAATCCAATCAAGATTCTTTTCTATGGCATCATGTATTGCTACTAGTTTAAAGGGTATTGGTATCTTAGGCTTCTCCCCATTAGGTACGGTTTTGTTCATATTTTCTCGTGTACCAACAACATCTACACATGAGCCTAGCATATTGAAACGTTCAAAGACTTTCCTAGCTTCCTTGGCAACATCATAGAACTCCTTAAATGAAGTTTCTAGAATAAAATCCCTCTTTTCAGGGTCTTCAATTTCTTTAAGCTTAAGAAACATTACTTGCATTAAGGGGTTGAGGTTAAGAAACCTAGCTTCTAACATGTGAATTAAAGAAGCGGCAGCAATCTCATAGTTTGGAGCAAGTTCTGCAAGGGATCTATCCTCAGTATCTTCATGTTTGCTAACATGATTAAAGAATTCTTCAATATTATCTTTCCCAATTATAGAACCACTACCAATTGAAAGGTCTTTCAAGGTGAATTTGGGGATCAACATGGTGAGATAAGGTAGAGGTGACAACTAAAGGAGACTTAATTTTTGTGTGTTTTGGAATAAGAAAGCAAACTAGTAAAACTATTTTTTGTGTGTTTTGAATAACAAAACAAGCAAACAAAGCAAAAAGAAACTAAGCAAAACAAAAATAACAAAGTAAAGAGATTGGTTATGAGGGACTCCCCTTGTGAAGATGTCCTCGAATCCCCGGCAACGGCGCCAGAAAAATGTCTTTGATGGCGTGTGGTTGACGTGGGAGTTTCTTCTTCTTTCGTCCCCGGCAACGGAGCCAGAAAAATGCTTGATGGCTCAATGCATGGCTCCTAGAAAAGTGCTGGTGCGTGGTTGATGTAGAGCTCGTTGGGAACCCCAAGAGGAAGGTATGATGAGCACAGGAGCAAGTTTCCCTCAGTTATGAAACCAAGGTTTAATCGAACCAGTAGGAGCAAGGAAACACCCCAAAGGTGTTGCTAGATGAGCCTTGGCAGGGCGCACTACTGGTGCTAGTAGCAACGTGGAAACCTGCACAACACAACCACAGAACTTTGTCCCCAACTTGCGATGAGGTTGTCAATCTCACCGTGTTTTGCTGAAAACAAGGGATTAAACGTATCGAATGGAAAGAAGTAAAAGTTTGCAGAAAGTAAACACAAAGAAGTAAACAGTTTATAAATTGTATGTCAAGAAAAGGACCGGGATCCATAGTTCACTAGAGGTGGCTCTCCTTAAGATAGATAACATGCTGGGTGAGCAAATTACAACGGGGCAATTGACAAACATCAAGAAAGCAATACATGCATATACTAATGAATTTGACTCCTTTGAGACTTGATTGGACATTACAATATTATACATAGACCGCCATCCAACTGCATCTATGACTAATAATCCACCTTCAGGTTATCATCCGAACCCCCTCCAGTATTAAGTTGCAAGCAACAGATTATTGGTTTACGAACTGCGTGTAAAGTAAACAATACGATTGTTCTATGAACAGAAGATTGTTGTTTTCTCCCTAGTAGCAACATCACATCTAGTACCTGAGAGATTTCTGTCACTTCCCTAGATTACTAGAGGCATGAACCCACTATCGAGCATAAATACTAACTCTTGGAGTTGGTAGCATCTACTTGGCCAAGATAGCTACTAACAACGGAAAGCATGCAAGCTCACAAATAAGAAAGACATGATAGAATCAATAATCAATCTTAAATAGAATCTCAATATCCATCGGATCCCCGCAAACACAACATGCAGAATTACAAATAGATGATCTTGATCATGAACGAAGCTCACTAGATCTAGACATGAAAGCACAAAGGAGGAGAACCAGCCATCTAGCTACTACATGGATTTGTAGTCCAAGGATGAACTACTCAGGCATCACATCGGAGGCTTGCATGGTGATGAAGAAGGCCTCCAGGGTGAATTCCCCTCTCCAGCAGGGTGCCGGGAAGAGCTTCAGATCCCTCCCGATCTAGGGATGGAGATGACGGCGGCTACAGACTCTTTCGTGCATTTTTGATCGGGTACTTAGGGTTTTCGTCCCGAGGGCAATATATAGGCGGAAGGGGAGGCCGAGAGGGTGCCGGGAGCGGCCACACCACCCCCTAGCACGGGCTAGGCCTGGCCGCGCGGCCAGGTGGTGTGGTGGCCCCCTGGCCCCTCTCCGTCTCATATTCTGGCACTTGATGACTTCCGCAAAAATAGGCACTTTGGCTGTTGTCCTGTCCAATTCCGAGAATATTCATTTTATGACTTTCCTAGAATCAAAAACAGCAGAAAATAGGCAGATGGCACTATGGCTCTTGTTAATAGGTTAGTCCAAGAAATCATATGAAAAGTACTCCAAAGTTTGGACAAAACACAAGAAATTGGATAAAACTAAGCATGGAACATCAAAAATTATAAATACATTTGCTATGTATCAAAACACACAATTTGTTTTGTGTGCATAGATCCTGAAATTTACTACTAGTAGAGTGGCCACAGGTGTACCTCGTGTCAGGAACCCATCACGACTTTCTTCTAAGATCGAACCGCCTTCAACTCCTCTTCGATGCTGCCCTCTTACCCTGCCTATGTTTTATTCTCTTAGCATGTACAACGTGTGGACAGAGCTGAGCATATGTCTAAGCAAAGAAATGAGTACTACTACTAGTGTACTACTGATATACTAGTATTTTCTTTTTCCCTAATAAGGGCATCAACAATGTGTACAAAAGCACATGTGGCATCTGCTAAGGTTCACCATATACATTGTGGACAAAATAAAGTTTGTATCTTTTAGCCTAAGTTGCACCTCAAGATTGTGGGTTACCCAGAGAGAATAGAAAAATCATTTCCCCTCTCTCCCTATTTCATGTGATTGTTTTCAAAAGGTGTTCAAAACTTTCATGATGCAAAATCTTAGCTAGAAGTTGAACCACTCGTCAAAACTCGCTATGGTTTCTGATATATTAATTAACTGCTCGATGGGTACCTCCAAAAGCTTTTTTCATAAAACTTTCAAATCAATCTACAATTTATTACTTGTAGTTCAAGTTTGACCTAATTCATTAAATTCAAGAGCAATCTATTGCACTTAGTTGTAGCTTAGGTTTGACCTAATTTCATTAAACTGTCAAGATGCAAAATCTTAGCAAGAAGATGAACATGTCATCAGAACTCTCTGTGGTTTCTTATAGTATATTAAGTGACCCCCCTCCGATGGGTACCTACAAGAGCTTGTCGTAAAACATTCAAAGCAACCTACACAGTTTACTTATAGTAGTTCAAATTTTACATAATTTCAATAAATCTGCATAAAGTCATTCAAGTGGGCGAAGTAAGCTAGGAAATTTGAGAACTGATAAAACATGGGAAATCGTAAGTATGGCATATTGCTCCACCATATATGTGTGAAAACTTGGCTTGTGGAATTCAAATCCATATTCTTCAGACTTTCTTTACCTAAAAGAACAATCTCGTCATCACTAGGAAAATTAAGAATGTTCTTTCCTCATAGTTGGAAACTCACACTGACATCATTGTTTACTACAAGAAGATGCACACATCTACCTCTGAAAAGACATTTAATTCAAGATAAATCAATCACGCTTACTTGCTTGTAGCTCAACTTCGACCTAATTTCGTTAAATTGTCAAGATACAAAATCTTGGGAAGAAGTTGAAACTATCATCAAAACTCTCAGTGGTTTCTGATATATTAATTGTGACCCCCTGATGGGTACCCCAAAAGCTTTTTCATAAAACTTTCAAAGCAACCTACAATTTCTTACCTCTATATAGTGTACAAATAACTTTGAATATTAACCGTTGGATCAAGACTTGCGAATCCCACCATTTTCAGCTGTTGGATCTTCTTTTCCATTGTAGCATCTAGAAGTTTCTATTGATAGTCTTCGTCACAATGAATGCTATGCACAAAACTCAAAACACACTTGTCCATCATTCTAGAATCTTCTCCCTCATTTCTCTAGACCATGTTACCAAAATTTTCAAGTTTTAGATAGCTAATAATCGTTGACTTCTACATGATATACAAAGTACAAGAATCAAATATACGCTCATATTTTATAGATGTTGATCAATTTTTTTCTGATTTACCTATTGTAATTTTATATAGTGATGATATGTCATACGTCGATTCTCTGAATCTCACGTGCAGGGCACGTGTAATTTACTAGTACTTATAGTTGCAAATTTGACCTAATTTTGATAAATCGACATAAAGTCATTCTAATGGGTAGAGTTAGCTAGGAAGTTTGAAAACTCATAAAACATGGGAATCGTTGGTACAAAATGGTGGTCCAATATATATGTATTTAAACTTGGCTTGTGGCCTTCAGGTCGAATATTTCCGGACTTTTCTTTAGGAAAAAGAACAACCTCCTCATATTCACTCGGAAAATGTAGACTTCAATGTTCTTTCTTGATATTTGGAAACTCACACCGACAACAATGTTTACTACAAGAAGATGCACCGATCTACCTCTGGAAAGATATTGAATTCAAGAGCAATCTATGACGTTTACTTGTAGCTAGCTCAAGTTTGACCTAATTTCGTTAAATTGTCAAGATGTAAAGTCTTAGCAAGAAGTTGAACCTATCATTGAAACTCTCACTGGTTTCTGATATATTAATTTGACCCCTCGTTGGGTACCTCCAAAAGTTTTTTTGTAAAACTATCAAAGCAAAACCTACAATTTACTTGTAGTTTCAAATTTGACCTAATTCTGAAATATCGACATAAAGTCATTCAAATGGGCGGGGTTAGCTAGGAAGCTTGAAAACTCATAAAACATGGGAATCGCAAGTACAACATGTTGTTGTTCCACTATATATATCTCTGTCAACTTGCCTTGTGGAATCCACATCCAAAATATGGTCAAATTTGGCGGCATGAAAATTCTTGGATACGGGATCATCAACATAAAGTATTATCAAAACCAAAGAATAATTAATAATGTTTGTATTATACTCTTTATAACATGTGTTTACGGATACAAGTAACATGATGCCGCAAAAAAATTATACTTCTTGTTCTTTTTTTTTGAAATGTTATGAAAACCATGTCAACTTTTTGGGATGCGGATGCATAGCAAGAACATGAATTTTTCAGAACTTTCGGTGGTTTTTTGATGTACCGAATTCCAGCTAAGCTTCATAAGATTTTTGGAAAATTTTAAGAGCAACCTATCGCGCTTACGTTTAGTTAAAATTTGAGAAGGTCGGTGGGAGTATAGTTTACATCGAAGACCTCAAAGAATAGAAAATTGCATAGAGGTCCATACATTTAGCACAAACGACACTGAAATGAAGCAATGAAAAGCAGTCAGGTGCAGGTCCTTCTTGAGCGAGCGGCCGAGCCATACCCTTCGTACTACTCCTACTGTACTTTCGATCCAGCGTGCTACTGGTGTGCTTAGTGGCTTCCTCTTTGTAGGGTGTGAAATGGAATGACAATGGAGTACTACGGAGTAGTGGTAAAGATGGTCAGATCATAATGAAGTGCATCGAATGCGATGGGACGTACAATAGATAGTATAAGCAATCCCTTGTGCACCACTATCTTTTGAATCTTGTGAATAACCTTCCCTCTAGATGTTTGGGAACGAAGTAAAAATTTCAAAACTGCGAAAGTTTGAACTATAACTCTAATAATAGTATGAGTACTGTACCTTTTGTCACCAAACCCCAAAATGGTTCCTTCTACGCAGCACGCCTGATACTGACACGGAGCCGACGACAAGGCAGGTCGACACACGTGCGCAGCGCCACGTTTTGGACGAGGGAGAGATCACCTAGCTGGGGTGTGGGGATGTTGATGAGGCTGTGAAGGAGAGAAAAAACACAATTTGTTTTGCGTGCATACAGTATATAGTAAAGGTCCTAAAATTTACCAGTACTAGTTCCGTACTACTAGTACTACTAGGTGACTGTACCATGTACCTCATGTCAGGAAGCCATCACAGCTTCGCTCTCATATCCCACCGCTTTTAACTCCTCTTCGCCGCTCTCTTGAGCTGCTTCCTCTTTGCCCATAGTTTCTCTTCTTTCTCTTTGTTTCTTTTCTATAGAAATACATATTCTTCCTACCTGCTTTATAGAAAATACACTCCTGCCACTTGGAAAATTGATTTTTTCCTTTCCTCGTGGTTGGAAACTTCGAGTGGCAACATTGTGACCATGCCATGATTCACACCCATTTTACCCCCAAATATGGGACCATCACAGACTGTGGGAGTACAATTTAAATCAAGGACCTAAAATTGGAAAACAATTATATACAGGTCCTTACATTTAGCACGAAGCGGCCTAAAATTAAGCAATGGAAATAGTTAGGTGCGGCTCCTTCTCTAGAGAGCAGTTGATCGAGCCATACTCTTCATACTACTTTCTCTTCGTTTATTTTCGAAATATTTGGCAAAATTTGGGGGCATGCAAATTCTTTGATATGGGATCATGAATCATCAGCATAAAGCATGATGCAGATATGTCCATGAGCCTGGTCGTTTGGCTTGAAATGCAAGAATGTTCATATTCATTGGCAACTAATAAGCTTAAATACGTTTAAATTTTACCACTTGCTTTTATAGACGGTGGGAGTAAATTTTACCACTTGCTTTTATAGACGTTTAAATAAGCTTAAATACGTTTAAATTAGACGGTGGGAGTAGATTTTACAGCAAGGACCTAAAAAGGTAAAATTACATCAAGGTCCATACATTTAGCACGAAGAACCCTAAAATTAAGCAGGGAAAATAGTCGGGTTCGGCTCCTTCTCGAGAGAGCAGCTGGTCGAGCCATACTCTTCATACTACTTCCTCTTTGTTTGTTTTCAAAATATTGCCTAATTTGGTGGCATGCAAATTCTTTGATATGGGATCATGAATCATCGATATAAAGTATGGTGTAGATATGGCAATGACCTTGGTCGTTCGTCTTGAAATCCAAGAATGTTCATACTCATCAACAACTAATAATCTTAAATTCGTTTAAATTTTACCAATTGCTTTTAGGTACGAATTTTACACGTACGGATGATGGAGGTACATTTTATATCAAGGACCTCAAAAAGATAAAATTACATCGAGGTCCATACATTTAGCACGAAGCACCCTAAAATTAAGTAGGGAAAACAGTGATGTTTTTCTCCTTCTGAAGAGAAAACCTGATCGAGCTATACTCTTCATACTACTCCCTCTTTGTTTGTTTTCCAAATATGGCCAAATTTGACGGCATGCAAATTCTTTGATATTGGATCATGAATCATCAACATAAAGTATGATGTCGATATGTCCATGACCCTGGTTGCTTGGATTGACAGGCAAGAATGTTCATATTCATTGACAACTAATAAGCTGAAATACGTTTAAATGTTACCACTTGATTTTATGTTGAAATTTTACATAGACGGTGGGAGTATATTTTACATCAAGGATCTAAAAAAGGTAAAGTTATATCGAGGTCCATACATTTAGCACGAAGCACCCTAAAATTAAGCAGGGAAATAGTCGGGTTTGACTCCTTCTCAAGAGAGCAGCTGGTCGAGCCATACAATTCATACTACTTCCTCTTTGTTTGTTATCAAAATATGGCCCAATTTGGCGGCATGCAAATTCTTGGATATGGGATCATGAATCATCGATATAAAGTATGATGTAGATATGGCCATGACCTTGGTCGTTCAGCTTGAAATACAAGATTGTTCATACTCATTCACAACTAAGCTTAAATACGTTTAAGTTTTACCACTTCCTTTTATCTTCAAATTTTACACGGACGGTGGGAGTACATTTTACAACAAGGACTTAAAAGGGGTAAAATTACATCGAGGTCCATAATTTTAGCATGAAGCACCCTAAAATTAAGCAGGGAAAACAGCCATGTTTGGGTCCTTCTCGAGAGAGAAGGTAATCAAGCCATACTCTTCATACTACTTCCTCTTCGTTTGTTTTTAAAATATGGTCAAATTTGGCGGCATGAAAATTCTTGGACATGTGATCATCATCAGCATAAAGTATGATGTAGATATGGCCATGACCTTGGTCGTTCATCTTGAAATCCAAGAATGTTCATTCTCATCAACAACTAATAATCTTAAATATGTTTAAAAAGGGTAAAATTACATCGAGGGCCATACATTTAGGACAAAGCACCCTAAAATTAAGTAGGGCAAACAATCATATTTTTCTCCTTCTCGTGAGAGAAGGTGATCGAGCCATAATCTTCATACTACTTCCTCTTCGTTTGTTTTCAAAATATGGTCAAATTTGGCGGCACGCCAATTCTTGGATATGGGATCACGAATCATCAACATAACGTATGATGTAGATATGGCCTTGACCTTGGTCGTTCGTCTTGAAATCCAAGAATGTTCATACTCATCGACTACTAAAAATCTCTTAAATACATTTAAATTTTACCACTTGCTTTTAGGTTCGAATTTACATGTACGGACGATGGGAATACATTTTACATCAAGGACCTACAAAAAGGTAAAATTACATCGAGGTCCATCCATTTAGCACGAAGAACCCTAAAATTAAGCAGGGAAAACAGTCATGTTTTGCTCCTTCTAGAGAGAAAAGCTAACCGAGCCATACTCTTCATACTACTTCCTCTTTGTTTGTTTTCAAAATATGGTGAAATTTGGCAGCATGCAAGTTCTTAGATATGGGATCATGAATCATCAACATAAAGTATGATGTAGATATGGCAATGACATTGGTCGTTCGTCTTGAAATCCAAGAATGTTCATACTCATCAAGAACTAATAATCTTAAATATGTTTAAATTTTACCACTTGCTTTTAGGTACAAATTTTACACGTACAAATAGTGGGAGTATATTTTACATCCAGGACCTAAAAAGGTAAAATTACATCGAGGTCCATAACTTTTGCACGAAGCACCCTACAATTAAGCAGGGAAAGTTGTCATGTTTTGCTCCTTCTCGAGAGAAAAGTTGTTCGAGCCATACTCTTCATACTACTCTATCTTTGTTTATTTTCAGAATATGGCCAAATTTGGCGGCATGCAAATTCTTTGATATGGGATCATGAATCATCAACATAAATTTTAATGTAGATATGTCCATGAGCCTGGTCATTCGGCTTGAAATGCAAGAATGTTCATATTCCTTGACAACTAATAAGCTTAAATATGTTTAAACTTTACCACTTGATTTTACGTTTGAATTTTACACGGACGGTGGTAGTACATTTTATATCAAGGACCTAAAAAAGGTACAATTACATCGAGGTCCCTACATTTAGCGCGAAGCACCCTAAAATTAAGTAGGGAAAATACTCGGGTTTGGCTCCTTCTCGAGAGAGCAGCTGGTCGAGCCATACTCTTCATACTACTTCCTCTCCATTTATTTTCAAAATATGGCCCAATTTGGTGGCATGCAAATTCTTGGATATGGGATCATGAATCATTGATATAAAGTATGAAGTAGATATGGCCATGACCTTGGTCGTTCGGCTTGAAATCCAAGATTTTTCAAACTCATTCACAACTAAACCTAAATACATTTAAATTTTACCACTTGCTTTTATCTTCGAATTTTACATGGACGCTGGGAGTACATTTTACAACAAGGACCTAAAAAGGGGTAAAATTACATCGAGATCCATACTTTTAGCACAAAGCACCCTAAAATTAAGCAGGAAAAACATTCATGTTTGGCTCCTCGAGACAGAAGCTAATCGATCTCCATACTACTTCCGCTTCGTTTGTTTTCAAAATATGGCCAAATTTGGCGGCATGAAAATTCTTGGATATGTGATCACCATCAGCATAAAGTATGATGTAGATATGGCCATGTCCTTTGTCGTGCGTCTTGAAATCCAAGAATGTTCATACTCATCGACAAAAAAAATCCTTAAATACGTTTAAAAAAAGGTAAAATTACATCGAGGTCCATACATTTAGCACGCAGCACCCTAAAATTAAGTAGAGGAAACAATCTTGTTTTGCTCCTTCTCGTGAGAGAAGCTGATCGAGCCATAATCTTCATACTACTTCCTCTTTGTTTGTTTTCAAAATATGGGCAAATTTGGCTACATGCAAATTCTTGGATATGAGATCACGAATCATCAACATAAAGTATGATGTAGATATGGCCATGACCTTGGTCGTTCATCTTGAAATCCAAGAATGTTCATTCTCATCAACAACTAATAATCTTAAATATGTTTAAAAAGGGTAAAATTACATCGAGGGCCATACATTTAGCACAAAGCACCCTAAAATTAAGTAGGGCAAACAATCATATTTTTCTCCTTCTTGTGAGAGAAGGTGATCGAGCCATAATCTTCATACTACTTCCTCTTCGTTTGTTTTCAACATATGGCCAAATTTGGCGGCACGGCAATTCTTGGATATGGGATCACGAATCATCAACATAACGTATGATGTAGATATGGCCTTGACCTTGGTCGTTCGTCTCGAAATCCAAGAATGTTCATACTCATCGACTACTAAAAATCTCTTAAATACATTTAAATTTTACCACTTGCTTTTAGGTTCGAATTTACATGTACGGACAGTGGGAATACATTTTACATCAAGGACCTAAAAAAAGGTAAAATAACATCGAGGTCCATACATTTAGCAGGAAGAACCCTAAAATTATGCAGGGAAAACAGTCATGTTTTGCTCCTTCTAGAGAGAAAAGCTAACCGAGCCATACTCTTCATACTACTTCCTCTTTGTTTGTTTTCAAAATATGGTGAAATTTGGCAGCATGCAAGTACTTGGATATGGGATCATGAATCATCAATATAAAGTATGATGTAGATATGGCAATGACATTGGTCGTTCGTCTTGAAATCCAAGAATGTTCATACTCATCAAGAACTAATAATCTTAAATATGTTTAAATTTTACCACTTGCTTTTAGGTACAAATTTTACACGTACAAATAGTGGGAGTATAATTTACATCCAGGACCTAAAA
Organism: Avena eriantha; assembly: GCA_910589775.1. NCBI lineage: Eukaryota > Viridiplantae > Streptophyta > Magnoliopsida > Poales > Poaceae > Avena > Avena eriantha. Next base: position 541,919,799 of record OU342745.1, read on the forward strand.
AAGGTAAAATTACATCGATGTCCATATATTTAGCACGAAGAACCCTAAAATTAAGCAGGGAAAACAGTCATGTTTTTCTCCTTCTAGAGAGAAAAGCTAACCGAGCCATACTCTTCATACTACTCTATCTTTGTTTATTTTCAGAATATGGCCAAATTTGGCGGCATGCAAATTCTTTGATATGGGATCATGAATCATCAACATAAATTTTAATGTAGATATGTCCATGAGCCTGGTCATTCGTCTTGAAATGCAAGAATGTTCATATTCCTTGACAACTAATAAGCTTAAATATGTTTAAACTTTACCACTTGATTTTATGTTTGAATTTTACACGGACGGTGGTAGTACATTTTATATCAAGGACCTAAAAAAGGTACAATTACATCGAGGTCCCTACATTTAGCGCGAAGCACCCTAAAATTAAGTAGGGAAAATACTCGGGTTTGGCTCCTTCTCGAGAGAGCAGCTGGTCGAGCCATAGTCTTCATACTACTTCCTCTCCATTTATTTTCAAAATATGGCCCAATTTGGTGGCATGCAAATTCTTGGATATGGGATCATGAATCATTGATATAAAGTATGAAGTAGATATGGCCATGACCTTGGTCGTTCGGCTTGAAATCCAAGATTTTTCAAACTCATTCACAACTAAACCTAAATACATTTAAATTTTACCACTTGCTTTTATCTTCGAATTTTACATGGACGCTGGGAGTACATTTTACAACAAGGACCTAAAAAGGGGTAAAATTACATCGAGATCCATACTTTTAGCACAAAGCACCCTAAAATTAAGCAGGAAAAACATTCATGTTTGGCTCCTCGAGACAGAAGCTAATCGATCTCCATACTACTTCCGCTTCGTTTGTTTTCAAAATATGGCCAAATTTGGCGGCATGAAAATTCTTGGATATGTGATCACCATCAGCATAAAGTATGATGTAGATACGGCCATGTCCTTTGTCGTTCGTCTTGAAATCCAAGAATGTTCATAGTCATCGACAAAAAAAATCCTTAAATACGTTTAAAAAAAGGTAAAATTACATCGAGGTCCATACATTTAGCACGCAGCACCCTAAAATTAAGTAGAGGAAACAATCTTGTTTTGCTCCTTCTCGTGAGAGAAGCTGATCGAGCCATAATCTTCATACTACTTCCTCTTTGTTTGTTTTCAAAATATGGGCAAATTTGGCTACATGCAAATTCTTGGATATGAGATCACGAATCATCAACATAAAGTATGATGTAGATATGGCCATGACCTTGGTCCTTCATCTTGAAATCCAAGAATGTTCATACTCATCAACAACTAATAATCTTAAATACGTTTAAAAAGGGTAAAATTACATCGAGGGCCATACATTTAGCACAAAGCACCCTAAAATTAAGTAGGGCAAACAATCATATTTTTCTCCTTCTCGTGAGAGAAGGTGATCGAGCCATAATCTTCATACTACTTCCTCTTCGTTTGTTTTCAACATATGGCCAAATTTGGCGGCGCGGCAATTCTTGGATATGGGATCACGAATCATCAACATAACGTATGATGTAGATATGGCCTTGACCTTGGTCGTTCGTCTTGAAATCCAAGAATGTTCATACTCATCGACTACTAAAAATCTCTTAAATACATTTAAATTTTACCACTTGCTTTTAGGTTCGAATTTACATGTACGGACGGTGGGAATACATTTTACATCAAGGACCTAAAAAAAGGTAAAATTACATCGAGGTCCATACATTTAGCAGGAAGAACCCTAAAATTATGGAGGGAAAACAGTCATGTTTTGCTCCTTCTAGAGAGAAAAGCTAACCGAGCCATACTCTTCATACTACTTCCTCTTTGTTTGTTTTCAAAATGTGGTGAAATTTGGTAGCATGCAAGTTCTTGGATATGGGATCATGAATCATCAATATAAAGTATGATGTAGATATGGCAATGACATTGGTCGTTCGTCTTGAAATCCAAGAATGTTCATACTCATCAAGAACTAATAATCTTAAATATGTTTAAATTTTACCACTTGCTTTTAGGTACAAATTTTACACGTACAAATAGTGGGAGTATATTTTACATCCAGGACCTAAAAAAGGTAAAATTACATCGATGTCCATACATTTAGCACGAAGAACCCTAAAATTAAGCAGGGAAAACAGTCATGTTTTTCTCCTTCTAGAGAGAAAAGCTAACCGAGCCATACTCTTCATACTACTTCCTCTTTGTTTGTTTTCAAAATATGGTGAAATTTGGCAGCATGCAAGTTCTTGGATATGGGATCATGAATCATCAACATAAAGTATGATGTAGATATGGCAATGACATTGGTCGTTCGTCTTGAAATCCAAGAATGTTCATACTCATGAAGAACTAATAATCTTAAATATGTTTAAATTTTACCACTTGCTTTTAGGTACAAATTTTACACGTACAAACAGTGGGAGTATATTTTACATCAAGGACCTAAAAAGGTAAAATTACATCAAGGTCCATACATTTAGCACGAAGCACCCTACAATTAAGTAGGGAAAGTTGTCATGTTTTGCTCCTTCTCGAGAGAAAAGTTGATCGAGCCATACTCTTCATACTACTCTATCTTTGTTTATTTTCAGAATATGGCCAAATTTGGCGGCATGCAAATTCTTCGATATTGGATCATGAATCATCAACATAAAGATTAATGTAGATATGTCCATGAGCCTGGTCATTCGGCTTAAAATGCAAGTATGTTCATATTCATTGAGAACTAATCAGCTTAAATATGTTTAAACTTTACCACTTGATTTTATGTTTGAATTTTACACAGACGGTGGTAGTACATTTTATATCAAGGACCTAAAAAAGGTAATACATCGAGGTCCATACATTTAGTGCGAAGCACCCTAAAATTAAGTAGGGAAAATACTCGGGTTTGGCTCCTTCTCGAGAGAGCAGCTGGTCGAGCCATACTCTTCATACTACTTCCTCTTCGTTTATATTCAAAATATGGCCCAATTTGGTGGCATGCAAATTCTTGGATATGGGATCATGAATCATCGATATAAAGTATGACGTAGATATGGCCATGACCTTGGTGGTTCGGCTTGAAATCCAAGATTTTTCATACTCATTCACAACTAAACCTAAATACATTTAAATTTTACCACTTGCTTTTATCTTCAAATTTTACATGGACGCTAGGAGTACATTTTACAAGTAGGACCTAAAAAGGGGTAAAATTACATCGAGATCCATACTTCTAGCACAAAGCACCCTAAAATTAAGCAGGAAAAACATTCATGGTTGGCTCCTCGAGACAGAACCTAATCGATCTTCATACTACTTCCGCTTCGTTTGTTTTCAAAATATGGCCAAATTTGGCGGCATGAAAATTCTTGGATATGTGATCATCATCAGCATAAAGTATGATGTCGATATGGCCATGACCTTTGTCGTTCGTCTTGAAATCCAAGAATGTTCATACTCATCGACAACAAAAAATCTTAAATACGTTTTAGAAAAGGTAAAATTACATCGAGGTCCGTACATTTAGCACGCAGCACCCTAAAATTAAGTATAGGAAACAATCTTGTTTGGCTCCTTCTCGTGAGAGAAGCTGATCGAGCCATAATCTTCATACTACTTCCTCTTTGTTTGTTTTCAAAATATGGGCAAATTTGGATACATGCAAATTCTTGGATATGAGATCACGAATCATCAACATAAAGTATGATGTAGATATGGCCATGACCTTGGTCGTTCGGCTTGACATCAAGGAATGTTCATACTCATCGACAAAAAATAATCTTAAATATGTTTAAAATGTTACCACTTGCTTTTAGGCTCGAATTTTATACGAATGATGGGAGTAAAATTTACATCAAGGACCTTAAAAGGGGGGAAATTACATCGAGATCCTTACATTTAGCATGAAGTACCCCAAAATGAAGCAAAGAAATAAAACAACCGGGTTCGACTCATTCTTGAGAGAGCACCTAATCGAGCCATACTCTTCATACCGCTACTTCCTGTTTGTTTGTTTTCAAAATATATGGCCAAACTTGGTGGCTTGCAAATTCTTGGATACGGGATCATCATCAGCATAAAGTGTGATGTTGATATGGCCATGACCTTGGTCGTTCTGCTTGAAACTCCAAGAATGTTCATACTCACTGACAACTAATAATCTTAAATAAGTTTCAATTTTATCACTTGCTTCTAGGTTCGAATTTTATACGGACGGTGGAAGTACATTTTACATCAAGGACCTAAAAAAGGTAAAATTACATCGATGTCCATACATTTAGCATGAAGCACCCTAAAATTAAGTAAGGAAAATAGTTTTCTAGGAAGCTTGAGAACTCATAAAACATGGTAATCAATGATAAGTGTATCAAGGTCCATGCTTTGTCTGAAAATTAGGGTTGTTGTTGTGGTACTCTAAGCCATTTTTCTTCATACTTGCTTATAGAAAAACTCTTTTCGCTTTTAGTTTTATTGTTCCTATAAGTTGGAAACTATGGTTGCGACCATTTTTCACCTTGCCAAGATGCACATATCTACGAAATATGGGAACATTACAATACAATATGATGTGCATATGGTTGTTACCTTTGTCGCCCGGCTTGAAACCCAAGAGTGTTCATACACCGTGGGCCATATATATATTGTGTAACTATTTTTTGTAATTTATGATGTCTCACGATTATAATTATTTTTCAGTGCAAATAGTAGTACACGCAAGAGGATGCCATGAAGAAGGCTTCATTTTTAGGGTTTTCATTATTTTTGTTCATAGCTAGTGAGGATCAAATTGTTAACATGCATATTCATAGCAAGAATTTTAATCCTATAGAAATCTCGTTGGTTTTTGAAGTATTTACCGCCTCAGTATCATAAAGACTCAAAGGATGTTTGTAACTTTTTAAGAGCATTCTATCATGTTTATTTGTAGTTCAAATTTGAAAATGATTTTTTATTACTAAATTTTGGAAACTCCTAGTACTAGTAGCATTATTGTTCACCATGCCAAGATGCACTCATGTCCCAAATATGGGAACATTACCATAAAGTATGTTGTACATATATAACGCCATTTAGCTTGCCTTTCGGCCTGAAGCCTAAGGATATTTTCATACATTTTCAATTACATTGTTTTTTATATGCGAACTCTCTTGATAATAATCATTTTTCATAGCAAGTAGGACAAGTCAGAGGTCACCATGCAATTTTTTTTATTGTTTTCAAATAAATACAAATTTGTACATGGAAATCCTTCGCAAGAAGTTGAATTCAACAAATTCATTGGTTTCCGATATATTGATAGTCTAGGTGTGGCTACCTTCAAAAGATACTTGTATAACTTTAACAATAATCTACTACTTACTCATAGTTCAAGTTTTATCTAACATTGATAAATCAACTTAAATTAGTTTAAGAATGTGAAGTTTGCTAGGAAACCTTGAGAACTCAAAAACGTTCGTACTCGTAAGTGAAACATGTATAAACTTTGTCTGGAAATTGGGCTTATGGCATTCCGAGGCATATTCACCATGCTTGCTCTCAGGAAAAAATCTCAGGAAAATAATAATCTACTTAAATTTTATGATAAATCGGGGTGTTTTTTTGTGTGTGGTGTAATAAACAGACATATATCATTTGTCCCACACTTTAAAAGAAACTCTTCGATGGATATTTGGATATGTGAATGAAACATCAAATCTTATGTACAAACAAGTTATGTTCAAAAACAAGTTTATTACGACCAAATAAAGCCTTCACAAATTCAATGTGCGACGGACTGATATGTTGATACCTTTGTGTAAACATTGACATTTCATATGAAATACGTCTCTTACATACCAGGTATATGCATCCAAAAACTATTGTGGGTGATAAATATTGTTAGTATCCAGTTTTTAGCATTATTCAAATCTTTGTGTGTGAATGGGAGCAATGGCATTCGGGGACCGCTTGTCTATATTGCTACCAATGAGGTTAAATCGGTCATTACAGGACTAACTGGCCAAATTTGTGCATATTAGGCCATAAACTATTAAGTTGTTCAAAAATGACATCCACCAAGTGTTTTATGCAAAAGTGTGATGAAAAGATGGTGGATCGTGCAATTTTCTCTATCTAAAAAAAGTTTTATACTACCATGGAGGGTAATACAAAATATTGTACTGTACTTACTACTAGCAAAATAGGTACCAGATGGATGTTTGAAACCTAAAGGGTACCCACTATTTTAGTCAGTTCAAAGAAATGAACTAGTTCGTAAAAAAGTGATGATATATGAAATGTAGTTTTTTGTAGCGCGGTACTACTAAAGCGGATAGAGGGTTACCCACTCCCATTCTCTAACTCCTCCCCCACCATTCCCTCTCTCGCTATCACATTCCCACACTCACCTTACAACTCTCAGTCGTTAACCCAGTTGTTGCCTCGATGAAACTAATGCCAAAACCTTTGTATTTGGTTAAGCTGAGGTCCTCAACAATCTCTGCTTCAAAGCTACAGGTGGCTTGTTCGATTCTGACAATCGTAGCACCCTCTCTCAAGCCTCCTTCGCCTTTCATGTGTGTGTCAGGGTCGTGCCCAAGGTGAGGCGTCTGTTGCCCTTAGGGTTTCGACCGGTCACGCCGAAACCCTCATCGCCTGCCGAGCGGTCGTCCAAGCTTCCAGCGCCGCGCGTGTTGTGACTGAATACTCGTGCGGCGGCGGATGCATCCTTTTTGTCTACAGGTTGGACTCTCATTCCCAATGTGCCAAATTTCAGAGTGTACGCGGTGAAACCCTATCGGTGGCCCCCCTTCATCAGCGATTGTATGTGCTTCTTCGGTGTATGTGGCTGGTTCTTCGTCAGTGGCGTCCTATTCATCTGCTCAACCCATCGACCCCTATGCAAATTCGCGCCCCCAACTGCAACAAGGTTAGATTTGGAGGATTGGGGCTTTTACCCAAATCCGACGTGCATCTAGTCAGATTTTTGCAACGTGTACTGCAGGTCCTTTGTTAAACTGCTTAGTTGTATGTCATATTCTTGATAATTGTCTTTTGTGCTATTCTTTATACTCCCTCTGTCCAGAAATAACTAACTTGATTTTTCCTAGATTCGAATGTATCTATATTTGTCTTTTGTGTTGTTCTGCTTAGTTATGGAATATTCTTGATGACGATGATGTAGGGTTCTTTTTTGGTACTTAGATGATGCATTGTGCTGTTTAGGAATTTTCCATGATGCATTGTGTTGTTTTGATATTTTTTTATGATGCATTGTGTCCTGTCTCCTCCTGTGTTGTTTCGTCCATTTTGATCTGCATTCTCCTGTTTAGGATTAAATGATATACCTTCTAGCTGTTTAGATTATTACAATGACCCATCAGTTTAGGTAATTTTGATTGTGCCGACACTATTTATTAAATGTAATTACATGATACCTTGTGCTATTTTGGTATTTTTGATGATGCACTACATATATGCTGGTTTGTCTATCCAGATAATGCATTATGCTATTTTAGCCATTCAGATTATGCATTGTGCTGTTTAATAAATCTAATTAAATGTTATGCATTCTAGTAGTTGTTCAGATAATTTTGAGGATCCATCGGGTTAGGTCATTCTAATGATGCATTGTGCTCTGTAGGCAATTTAATTTACCTGATACCTTGTTCTGTTTAGGTAATTTTGATGGTGCAATGACACATTGTGATCTTTAGTCAATTTATACAATGCATTATGCTGTTTTGGTAATTCCAAAGGACTGACGCAATGGTAATTTTCATGTAGGACGACCTAGTAGTAATGCCAAACTTAGACTACATTCTTAACTGGACTGCTCCAGCTCTAGGTGGCTATGAAGATGCTCTCCCCATCATACTTAGGGAGTTGAAGCTACCGGGCAGGAGAGTGGAGGCCTTGGCAAGGGAAAGTGTTGTCAGGTTGGTCGCTAGTTTTGCCAAACGGAGAAGACGCCCTAGGTCAGTTGGACACCATGCCACAATTCATTATCCTAGGCGCTTCTATATCCAGTTAGTCCAGCATGACTTGTATATGCTTATCACCTCGACTTAATTCAAGCTTTACTTGAAGGGGCATCCCTACCCACAACTAGTGGTGGTCCAAGCATGCGAGGAATGCGAGTGGGTTGTCTATGCCAACCGTAACAAAGACCAGATCGTCCTGGACAAAGAGTGGGTTACCTTTGCTGCTTTCCATGAGTTGAACGAGGGTGACTCTGTCGTGAGCATGCACATCTTGATTAAGTGCCAATTTGGATCGAAGGATTTTCAAAGGAATTTTGGAGGAATTCGACCCATAGGATTTTTTTCATAAGGAAACCCTTTGGATGAAAGGAATCATACCTCCAAAATTCATATAGATTGCATTTCTACACCCCAATCCCATAGGAATTTCAACATCCATTTTACACTCATTCGCGTAGGATTGAGGCAATTTTCCTCCGCGTGTATTGTGTTTCATTGAAATGACTTTAAGCCTGTAGATTTCCTCTGTTTTGTACCTCCGACCCTGTTATCCTATGTTTTGAAATTATGTGATCCAAAAAAGCTATTTCTTCTGTTTTGCAATCCATTGTTTTGTTCTTGTGACCGAGTCAAATTCCTGTGTTTTTAAATCCTGTTATCGAAAGAAGCTATAAGTTATCTTTAAGTTTGTCGTTCGATCTTTTGGCGACCATTTGTGATGCTTATGCGTCAAGCCCTAAGTATATTCAATGTGACTACTACTACTACAACAACAACAACAACAACAACTACTACTACTACTACTACTACTACTTCTACAACTAGTCCCTCCGATTCATTGCTAGATACTACCTCTGTTTAGGATTATTAGTCCTAAGAGATTTTTTATATTGTTTGAGATTATAAGGGCTATCTCATTTATTAGTCTCTCTCGTCCAATGCATGATCTTATTTTCCTCTCACTTCTCTCATGCATGTAAAACTATTGGTGCATGCATATATTAATGAGAGAGAGTTATGGAGTGTCTTGGTATTAGCAACTTGACCCTTAGGACTAATAATGCCAAAAGGAGGTAGTACGTCCAATTCAGCAAAAATTAATATGGATCGGATGGAGTACTACTACTACGAACAAGCACAGCGTGAGCCGTTCGTAGACGTGGCTACAAAATGTACGTACTAGACTTTTTTATCCGAATATACTCGAAATTTACTAGACTGGCCGGCAAAAACCAATCCTAAAGATGGGACCCACTTAGTACAACATAAGCCAATTGATTGAACCACTATGTATCTAGCCAAATTTCTCCATAAACTTTGGGTGGGTTGTAAATATTTGTAGCTATTAGCTCCATCGCTTGATGGACCAACGAGATTGCTCGAAGCCCGGCGATGAGACCCAGTACTTGACGTTTTGCTTCCACTATTCACTCTCCTCTCTCCTCCTAATAGTACTACCTCGCTCCGCCTTCACAGAAACCATTTTCTTCTACTGCTCCTCCCTTTCTTCTCTACTTCTTCATCTAGTAATGTCACAAAATATCTTGTCTCGTCGGAAGAATAGCAAGATGCCGGTGGTTAGAGCCATGGAGAAATCCTGTCGGTAGGGTGACCTGTAGGCTCGGACCGAGAAAGGAGACCAGCCATGGGGCGAGGGCTCGTCTTCACACATGTATTCGAAGAGCAGCTATCATGGGGACCAAGAGTCTAGGTAGGTTTGTACTTACGTTGATTCCTAAGCTGTCTGCTCCTACTATTCAACCGTCTATGTACATCTTCCAGGGAAGGCGGCTCGAGCATCGAATTTTCCACTCCACAGTTCGATAGTACGATGGATATCTCTGACGCATACGATGCCCTCATGCCCGCTCTCGATCGAAGAAGAGAGTTACTGTAGTCACTATACATGTATTGACATTTCATGTTCTTCTCTGCATGCACTCCATGCTCTCTTATTGATGATGCATTTTCCATACAGGAAGTCAGGGAAAGAATCTCGGCCAAAGTAGATGAAATCTACAGCCATAACATCAACATTCTTCAGAAAAACTTCGAGCTCAACCTAGAGTGTGATCGCCTCCGAGCCGATTTGGCTTTTCAAATGAAACTCACACGATCTTATGAGCGTGACTCCTCCATGCTTCGCGCTGAGTGCGAAAATTTGAAGAAGGAAGTCACGGAGCTCTGCAGCCAGCAGCTACCATTTTATAGATCGTCTAAGTCACACCCTACTAAGTAGGAAGAGATAAGCCAGCTCATGTTGGCCTTCGAGGTTGTGACCATTACGGAGGTCGTCGAGGCCCTGCCTCCGCACGGCGGCCACAATGTTGCAATCGCCGAATCTTGGAGTAGGAACTAGGAAGGGGGAGCACTTGCCGGCGTGGCCCTCCTTTTTCTTTCTTTTGGGTGCATGGATCGTTTTTTTCACATCTGTCTTCCCATAATTGTATTGCACTCTTTAGCATTCGAATGCGCTTTGTGGAGATTTTGTAACGATATACTTGCCGTATTGTAGTCACTATTTAGTGTACATATACATTCAAATTTAGTCAAATATGTGACATCCTTTTTAATTAGGTCGGAGGGCATTTTCAGAAAAATTAGGATGGAGGGAGAGTATGTCTGATAAATCAAAATAATTAAATCGTCAATGAGTGATCTTTAAATCTGGTCATACTTTCTACTTTGTCAGATGTGTAGGGATCTAGTGTCTAGTATACTTATCAACTGTTCTGTCTTCCCTTTACATGGCCCCTACATTGTTGCGTGAGTTATTGGGTGATTTTTTTGCTCTTCCTATTAAAATATTGTGGTTATGATATAGGGGAGATCATATAGGGTTGCTGCTGGAGATAAGAAAATTTAGGGGAAGAATCCTTTTAGGCTAGTCATAGTGCAAATAACTTCATGAGTAACTAAGGGTCCTACTCAGTAAAATTGCTTCTGTGGCACTGAGTTATTCACACATACCAAGCTGAAATTAGTATATTACCTAATAATTAGTCTATTCCTGTATTAACATAGACTAATAACTTATGCATGTTATAGTCTATGTTTAACTTACAAGTTTTGTTCAACCTTTTTCTCTTCTCTGGTTCCTTTTTCATTTCTTTATTGCAGTAGACATTGTGTAGTACTAGACTCACCTCAGGGAATCTTTCTTACTCAACTATGCTCTACCGTTTAGACAGTAGTAGTATATACTATCAGGAGGCGCGGTGTCTATCTAGAAAAGAAAATGCACCGTCAGGGTTGGGGAACCAAACTATTGTCTGGAGTACTTTGGGTCACAAGCACAACTACCCCTATAGTCTACCCACGGAAACCCAACGATTCCTTGCATAGGCATTCCCGCCAGAGCTTTCACAGGGAAGGTATCTGCTTTGACCCGTTGATTTCGGATTGGACGACCAAGATTGCTAGACGCTGAACTCTGTCTCCCTAGATGATGTTCCTACTACTACTACGTAAAATAAACTTCTAAAACAACAAATGTAACTGTGCTTATGAGTTACTAGTCTGATTTCATTAGAAGCCCGGTTATGACTGCAAACTACAATATTTGTGAATGGTGTTGATTAGCGAGGGTCATCAACGGACGGGGGCCTCGACCGCACAAAAAAAGATTTGTCACTCAATCAATTGTGCTCACATCCATGCAACTCAGTAACTAGACTGTGATCAACATATATATGGACAGAGAATACGAGCAATACAATGATCAACCCAATAGAATCCACTCATTACTACACGATGCATGCAACTCAGTATCCTAATAATATCATACGCGTAATCATGTAAGTACCTTTTTTGAGCTGCATGCATTCACTCCTGAACACCATAAGTAAAATTTTGAACTCATGGAGTGCCAAATTGACATCGCACTAGCTAGCCCGATTAATGGTGTGCTACTACAGTAACTGATACGTTGCAAACATATCTATAATTTTTTATGTTCCATGCTTGTTTTATATCTATATCACCCTAGGGGCCTTCTTCATCATCGTGCCTGCCTCTGGTATGATGCATGAGTAGTTCATCTCTGGACTACGGGTCCATGCAGTAGCTAGATGGTTGGTTCTTTTCCTTTGTGCTACCATGTTTAGAACTTGTGAGCTTCGTTCATGATCGAGATCATCTATTTGTAATCCTACACGTTGTGTTTGCGGGGATCCAATGGATATTGACATGCTATTTCAGATTAATTATTGGTTCTATCCTGTCTTTGTTATTTGTTATCTTGCATGCTCTCCATTGTTAGTAGCTATCTTGGCTGAGTAGATGCTAGCAACTCCAAGAGGGAGTATTTATGCTCGATAGTGGGTTCATGCCTCTAGTAATCTGGGGAAGTGACAGAAATCTCTAAGGTACTAGATGTGCTGTTGCTACTAGGGAGAAAACAACAATCCTTTGTTCATAGAAAAATCGTATTGTTTACTTTACACACTTTGCATAATGCAATTATCTGTTGCTTGCAACTTAATACTAGAGGGCGTTCGGATGATAACCTGAAGGTGGATTATTAGTCATAGATGTAGTTGGATTACGGTCTATGTATAGTGTTGTAATGCCCAATCAAATCTGATAGGAGTCAAGATGATTAGTATATGCATGTATGCTTTCTCGATGTTTGTCAATTGCCCTGCTGTAATTTGTTCACCCAACATGTCATCTATCTTAAGGAGTATCACCAATGGTGAACTATGGACCCCGGTCCATCCTTTTACCATCAATCTACAATCTATTTACTGTTTTCTGTTTACTTTCTACAAATAAATTACTATCTTCCACACAATTCGTTTAATCCTTTGTTTTCAGCAAAACCGGTGAGATTGACAACCTCACTGTAAGTTGGGGGCAATGTTTTGTGATTGTGTTGTGCAGGATTCCAAGTTGGAAACAACACCATGGAGGTGTTTCCTTGCTCCTACTGGTTCGATAACCTTGGTTTCATAACTGAGGAAAAACTTGTTGCTGTGCTCATCATACCTTCCTCTTGGGGTTCTCCAACGAGCTCTACATATTGAGCAAGCAGTAACCTATACATCTACCCCTATAGTCTACTCTGGGACACCTAGCGATTGCTTGCATAGGCGTTCGTGTCAGAGCCTTCGAAGGGAAGGTATCCCCTATGGCTCGTTGATTCGGGATGGACGGACACGATTGCTAGACGGCCAAAATCACGTGGTCCCCACTCCCTCGCGCCCCTCCATTTCAAACACTGCGAAATTTGTGGCGCCCCTCCATTTCTGATGATACCAAAATCACGTGGTCCCAACTCCCTCGCTCCCCTCCATTTTTCAAACAATGCAAAATTTCTCGCGCCCCTTTGTTTCAAACAATACCTAAATCATGTGGTCCCCACTCCCTCGCGCCCCTCCATTTCAAACACTGTGAAATTTATGGCACCCCTCCGTTTCAAACGATACCAAAATCACGTGGTCCCGACTCCCTCACACCCCTCCATTTCAAACACCGTGGAATTTCTCACACCCCTCTGTTTCAAACAATACCATAATCATGTGGTCCCCACTCTCTCGCGCTCCTCCATTTCAAACACTGCAAAATTTCTGGCGCCCCTTCGTTACAAACGATACCAAAATAACGTGGTCCCACTCCCTCGCGCCCCTCCATTTCAAATATTGCGAAATTTCTCGTGCCCCTCCGTTTCAAATGGTACCAAAATCACATGGTCCCCACTCCCTCACGCCGCTCCATTTCAAACACTTCGAAATTTCTCGCGCCCGGAACCTCCCGCAACACTTCTCCGGCTGGCTTTGCCCGCCGGAACTTGACACCATGCAGTCCTCACCCAACAGTATATTGGAGCTGCATCAGTTGTGGTCTCACCCAAAGCATCATTGCCGCTTCACCGACGTCCACCGCACCCGACTTTGGTCACCGAGTCTGTCGTCATCCATGGCACCCGATTTCCTTTTCCCACCTTCCCGTCCACAACACTGAATCTGTCAACGACTACCCAAGATCTGCATCAACGCCGCTGGCATCCTCCCCGCCCATACCTTACCTGAACCGCCGTGTAGTGCACCGATTCTCCCTCGTCCACCGTGCTCAAGCTGGCATCGAGTGCCCAAGATCTGCTTCCTTGACGCAAACAGCTGGCGCAACTACAGCACCCTGGGTGACAAGGATGTCACCCACGCCGGTACAGATGATGCTTAGAAGCCAATCTGACCATGGTAACCAAATCTCCAACTCTTTTTTTGTTTTTTCAGCAGTACATCAGGTTCAAGCCTGTCGCAGTGAACTGCATTTTTCTAATCGTGTTGTACACCCAGTCAAAGCGACACCTGTTCTTCGTGCTACATACTACGGAGTAGGTCACTAGACATGTTGGTTTGCATTTGCTGCTCTACAAATTTTGAAGTCATGCACATGTTCTTAGCTACTTCGAACAACAGTAATTGCCTGCTATCGTGTAGTTCTTGCAAAATGTAAAATCAATGGAAAATATTAGTTTGGATTCCCTGCTCCACAGTTACTGAATCTATCTGGTTCGTCCTGAGATAAGTTCCTATTATTGTTTCCTCCTTGGCATCGTTATGCTGTCCTGTAGTACCCATTTAGACTCTTCATACTAATTCGATTATAATTTTTTTGTTGCCATCTGGTTCTTCAAAAGCTGCAACACTAACTATTATCTTTTTTTGCATAGAGCCTAGAATGGAACAATGAACATGATGGTTTGCATAGCCTCTTCTACAGGTTCACAAGCGATGGCATTATTTCATTATCTGGTGCTAGTTTTTCCTAAGAAGTGGCATAACTATCCTATACTATGTAGTTCACTCGTGGTTTGCATTCCTGCTCTAGAAGTTCTCTTATGATGCCATTATATTTCTATCTGGTTGATTCTTAGGAAACTGCATGACATTGTGTAGCTCACCGTAAATTCTGAGTCACCGTACGTGTCTTGCATTCCAGGAAATACCACTTCTTCCATATATATTTGCTTATATGACTTGCCTAGTTTATATTTGCTCAAATTCTATAAAACACTTTCTTTGATTGCTCATTTCATTGTAGGCACACTTGTCTAATGATTGTTTGTCTTCTTCTACAAGTTCACGTGCGACACTACTATATCTCGCATCTCATTCTGGTTCGTCCTAAGCAACGACATATCTATCCTCTATAATATATAGTTCATTCCTCGTTTGTATTCCTGCTATACAAGTTCTCGTATGATGCAATTATAATTTCTATCTGGTTCATTCTTAGCTATGAGTAGTTTGTCTTGTTTGTTGTATTAACTTGTTATTACTTAGTTTCAGCCTGCAACTATTGCTATTGCCACCAAAGAGGGGGCTGCAACATCATGTCTCAAGATGGTTTTCCAATGTAGCTGTCACATTCAAAGGGAGATGTAGTTGATGGATTGAGAAAGCAAATTGAGGACAATGCTATCAACTTGATTGTCAACTGAAATGCTGAGTTTTGTTTCCCGAGCGTTGATATTATGTAATATTTTTAAGAAGTTTGCAACTGATGTAATATCTAGATAACTCGCATAGGCCATGTAGGCATTTTTTTGAGCTAGGCCATGTAGGCATTTAGTTGACGCCGTCCACATGGCGGTAGGCGGTATCATAACTATGCCAGCCAGGTCGATCAGGTAAGAGTTTAGGTCTTTGTTATTTGCCCTTATTGTACTAGGCCTACCATGAACAGTAAAAGATGTTCGCTAATTGTACCCTTTTTATGATATTTTGTGGGCTTCAGAAAGGCCGAAAATGTAGGTGTCCATGACTATAATGGGCCTACCCTCAGGTGGCAACTAGTAATAGTAACAAGCTAGAACAATAATAGAGCAAAACAGTAACAGGCCAAAACATTAACAGGCCAAAACAGTAACATGCCAAAACAGTATCAGGCCAGAACACCAGCAGGCTAGAACAGAGGCAACCCAGTCCAGTAACGAGCCACAATAGTAACATACCAGAAAAGTTTTAGGCCAGAACAATAAAGGACCACAACAGTAACAGACCTGTACAGTAGATGGCCAGAATAGTAACGAGGTAGAATAGGAGCATGCCGAAAATTTTACCAGACATGAACAGTAATAGGCCAAACATATTGCCTGGCCAGAACAGTTCTAGATCAGAACAGTTGCAGGCTGCCATTGGGCCTAAAAACTTGACGGATGGTACGGTAAATGCCAAAATAGTACCCGACCTTCTCAAAGGTGGGCCGTTAGTAGGAGGGCCAAGACGAGCTGTGAGAACGGTGACAGGACGACCGCAGGCCTTAACAGTACCGGGCCGACTTGACACGGGCTGTTAATGGGTCGCACAGTATTCGAACAAAGTGTGCTTCTATAGGCCGAAACAGTAACGGGCTTGACATTCGCGGGTCGCTGCTGGTTGCATCTTTTGGGCCCATTTTATAAAGTGCCAGTAGAAACAGTAATGAGTCGTAGTATTACTGGGCTCCCCTCATGGGCCGGCCCACGTAATATTTAACAAGCCTTGGTTGGGCCTGGCTTCTACCACAGTTTCTATGGCTGTTAATGGCAGTAACTAGGTGTTAATGGTGTTTGCCACATGTCATTTTGCATGACGTCAGCAGTCAACATGGCTGGCGAACAGATCTACGATGGAACAAGTTTTTGTGGCTGAAGGGTGCAATCCTCCACAGTCGGGAAAAAACCGTGGTAGATTCTTTTTGCGACGGGGCTTTTACCACGAAGGGCATTTGTCATAGAAGACTTTTTAGCCACGAAAAAGGGCCTTCAACCACAAAAATCATTCGTTGTAAAAGCCAACTTTTCTTGTAGTGATTGACAAAAGCTCGGGGAGAGACTTCTTCATGCCCTGCATGTTATAGTTCATCACGAAGCTCTTATAGATAGGTGGTAGATATTGGAGAACACAGTGTATGCCTAAGTCAATGGGAATCGTTATTCCCAAGGACATAACCTTATCGGCATACCTAGACATTTTGAGTTCATGCTCACTAACGGAGCTGTTCTATTCCATCATGCAGCTAAATAACTTTTCAAAAGCAACATAACTCTCTATGTCAGCATGATTATCGAAAATCATTTTCAATTCACCATGGTATGATAGGAATTGTCATTCTCGAAACGCTTTCGGAGCTCTGGCTCTAGCCTATACAGTATGCCACAATGAACCATATTATGGTCCTCCTGACGAGTCAAATAGACATTATTTTCCTTGTCAGGGGCATCAAGATCTGGTGGGGGCCTAGTGGCGCTTCTAGCACATATTGCTTTTGTGCAGCAATTAGGAGAATCCTCTGATTCATGGCCTAGTTGGTAAAGTTGCTACCATTCATTGCAAGTTTCTCCTCCTCCATGAACACATTGAAATTAAAAGCAAGTGCTGCCATCTAGAACAAAATTTGTAAAGTTTATTTAGACTAAGTTTATGATAGATTGAGTTCAAGTAATCAAAATTACAAATGAACTCCCACTCAAAAACAACACCCCTCATGTCTTTTTTGGTGATTACATGAACCAGATCCACTACACCAAGTCCGATCATCACGTGAGTCCATGTAGCTTCGAAGGCAAGCATCTATATGGGCATCATATTAACCATTTGACTCATGCTTAACCTTCTAGTCCGTATTCCGAGGCCATGTCTATACATGCTAGGATCGCCAAGTAAGAACCTTATTATTCGTGTGTGTAAAACTATGTTACACCCGTTGTATGCGAACGTAGAGTCTATCACACCCAATCATCATTGCCCACATACTCTTATGTGTTCTACCAGTGTAAAGCATCTATGCATAGATCAGGCTCTGATACCACTGTTGGGATCGCAGCATAGAAAAGAAAAAAAACATATGATGGGAACTACTAACCGCCAGATCTATCTATCTAGATACAAACAACGGGTGGGTATTCATCCATAGACAACATACCCTTGAAGACCGACAAAGTTTTACGAGGTTAAACTCATGGATGATGTAGTCATACACTTGCCGATCTCAAGATCGAGAGGAAGTCCAGCGACACAAATTAGAAGAGCATCCGTGCTCGCATACACGTTCAGTCCACCGAACAACCTCCGCCTCCTCGCTCCAGCGATGCCGCAGGATCATCAACTCCTTTGAGACAAAAGCCACCGAGAAAATGTATCTCACTAAACCGAGACCATGGGGAATAATTCTAGACAGGGAGAGAGATCCTTCGCAAGGAGGTGTGAGATGAGAGGAGGGAGTAGGGGGCTTTTATAGGGAGAGGGGCCAGAATTTTGTTAATTACTTTAATTAACAAACATTCACATGAAACCCCTTGCAACGTTTCAATATCACATCCAGAACCAGTTTCTGCAATTTCACCCAAAACAATTCTGGTTTCCATCGAAATAATTCCAGCGCTTTGAAATTATTTTCTCTGAAACATATTTGCTCCAAATGGTGTCGGTATACCTTAAGTGTGTCACCCTATGGTTCACGAATAATGTAGACATGATTGAGACCCTTCTCCGATCAATAATCAGTAGCGAGACCTGGAGATCCATACTGACTCCTACACATTCAACAATGACTTCAGTGATCGTGAAAACCTTTTACGCATGTAACTAAATCCCTTTATCTTGCAATATATTACATGTCTGAGATTCGATCATCGGGATGTCCATACCTAGTTTGATCTTGTTACCGACATGCACTATTTTCTCATTCCCGAGATATAACATTCTACTGATCTTATCACTTGCTTGCAAGCTATCTCAATGTGATATCACCGAGAGGGCCCAGAGTATATCTATCCGTCACCGGGACGGACAAATTCCACTCTTGATCCATGAGCCTATACATAACACCTTCGGAGTATCTGAACCCACCTTATAGTTACCTTATTACGGTGTGATGTTTGATGTTATCGAGTTACTCTTCTAGTGTTAGTGATTGGCATGATCTCATGGTCTAAGGACTAGAATTACTTTATAAGATGTTATAGAAATTTAAACGCAATGACTTTGATCGTATTTCTATACTTCGGATGAATGTTCATCACATCATTCCCCAATGATGTGACCCCATTATTAACAACATCCATGTCCATGATTAGGAAACCTTGATCATCTTATTAATCAACGAGCTAGTTTATATGAGAGCCAGTACTAGGAACTTTGTATTTTGTTTATTAAATACACATGTATTAATGTCTCCAATTAATACAATTATAGCTGCAAAATAAACATCTATGATATACTTGGAATAATATAATAACAACTTTATTATTGCCTCTCGTGCATATTCCCTTCAAGTGCCACCCTGTGGGTGGGCCTGCCTCCTCTTATCCATTTTGACCACCGGAACCCCATCCGGCACTCCATATCGGTTCTGTTTTCTCGCAGATGCTCATGGTAACTCGATCCTATATATATCCCAGAACCTTTCTAGAAGCTCTCTGACATAACCACTATCTTGAGACGATTATGCTGAACTTCAGAATCATCACCAACGACTTCGGAACAACCTTCCCAAATTAGGTCATGTCATTGAAACAATTCGGATTCCTGACTAAGGTGTCCCAATGAATCCCATAACTATTCCGGTATGTCCGGAAACAATTCCGGACATCTCTCTATTCTACCTACCATGTAGGTGACAAGCACAACTTGATCATAAGACCTTTTGCGTGTGATCTGATCGAGTTCTATAGTAAGTAGACATGACTCTGAAGACTATCATATTAGTAACCAACAGCTATTGGCCCAGTGGAGAAAGGGGGTCACCACGAAGGCTCCACGCGGACACACCAGTGCTCCATGGACTCCTCGGTAAGATGCTTATCCACGTCGCCTGAAAAGCAAGACGCCTCTACACCTGGACATGGAACACCGGGTAGTGGAGAGCGGAGCAGAACTGACAAGTGGTAGTTGATGCCTAACCTACATGATAGACTAAGACTACTGCAAGCACAACCCTACATTACTAGGGCGCGACATCCTCGGTCCACGTAGAATCCATACACGCTGCGTTTGACCGCGTGGCGCGACCATACCACAGTGTGTCCATCGACCATTGTGGTTTCCCCATGATCATATAAAAGGAGGCCTAGGTCACCGGACAGAAGGAAGGAGAACTCTCAGCTAAGATCCTTCCCAGGGAAGGAACCTTTGTACTCGTGATCATCCACCAGATAGTTTATAGTTGTAATACATAGGGGTCCTCACATCTAGGACCTAAACCTAGGTAAAACATGTGTCTCTCTCTATGTGTGTTTGTCTTGCTTGCCAATCGAGCTCACTGGATGTTGCACCCTGGCTAAATGAACAAAGGGGATCCCCATCCCTGTTGTCAAAAATTAAGACACGACATATAGCATGCTAGGTAGGAGGCGCATCGGCGGCGATCTGGGTCGGCATGTTCGTCATCAGAACTAGGTGCCATGCCTCAGAGCTCGAGAGGAGACACCCAAGGCGTTGTTGCTGCCACCACCCACGCTAGCTCCGTCCGACGAAGGGCGAAGCAATAGCACCAAGAAGAGGAAGCAGCCGGTCATCCCTCTTCTGGTGGAGGATCCGCTAGGACCATTTGACCAGGAAGAAACATCGCATTAGAACAACCAGTGAGCATGGAGGCTCCCTCGGCGGAACACTCCCGTGCTACAGAGATGCAGGGACAGGAAGATGGGGAGCCTGTAAGGCAGTGTTCTCTCGACCTTCTGCCCCGACATTGCCCAAGTGAAGACACTGGTCCTCAGGGGTTTCGGCAGCCATAGGTGGCCAGTGACCTGCCCCAACCAGCTCTGGGGCCCATGGTCCCATCGCTGCTCTCGCCGTGGTGGAAGCTATGCTTGAGTTTCCACCTAAAGTAGTGTACAACCCAGCATTAGACCTTAGAAATAAGCTAAACACAGGTGTGTGCACTGCATTCATGCATAGAAAAAATCTGGATAATTTTCACGCTATTAAATAAAACTTGTCAAAGTGATTGAAGCTTCTCTTAACTTGGTGGAACTGAAGTAGATCATCAAGTTGACTGCGATAACTTTCAATATGACCTTTGCTAAAACCTTTTATTTGGGTAATATAATTTGATCTAAGGATAGATCAAATGTAATAAAGCTAAGTCACAAAACACTACTTAATAAGGACTACTAGATCTTCTAGAGATCATTACATGGTATTCCATACAACAACTCAAGGATGAATACTTAATCTTCTAAAGAGGATATCAAGGTATTATATATCACAAACCCTGAATACCAAGTTAAGTATGTAACTTAAGTAAAGAAAACTCTATAACTAAATCTTGATACACTTGATTGCCATAGTTGTTCCTACCATGAGAATCATGGTAGTTTCTAAACACTAACTCTTATTATTAATAGAGTAGGAAGGGGTGACATTCCTATTTAACCAAAGTCCTAGTGTCAAGTGATCATCAGAGTTGAGTGATCAATTCCTGACCTAGAACTTATTAGCCTTTAGCTTTGACCTATTATGTTGACCTCCTAAAGACCTTAACTAAATTAATAAGGAGGAGGAACTAGCTATGGTAAAGTGTGTCATCATCAATGGAATGAGATCCTTAGTGGTGATCAAACCATTTGGTGTTGGAGGAGTTAACTCACTCATCAGTTAACTAGAAGAAGTATTTAAACCCAAGAGTTTGGATACTAATTATGGAGCTATTAGAAAGCTGGAAGTATTAGAGTATCCAATGATAATCTTGTTAAGACAAGTAGATATGAACATGGAGTAAGCTTCCTTAACAAGATAAGCCTATAGAAAGACCAGCACAAGTCTACTACTTAGTTGAGTATAGATCTTGATCAGACAATTAGAAGCCTAAGCTTTGCTTGATAAAAGGTTGGTGGTCAGTATTCTTAAGTCACTTGAGAATAGATGAACAACTGATGAAGAAGAGTTGTGAGAATACCACATTAGGCAAAACCCTTTAAGCTGAATCGTCTAGCTTGATCATGAGAAGTCAAGCTAGAGTTTGATGAAGTAAATAATATGAGTTGTATGGAGTAGTTGGAGGCATAGTAGTTAACCAAGCCAATACAAGAACAAACTTGTAATGGGGAGCAGTACTTTGCCCATCCCAGAGGACTGATATCACATGTTATATAGAGAGAATTGTAATCTTGCAAGCCCTAGAAGTAGAGGCAAGGATATTATAAAGGGAATTAATGGATAGATCTAGAAGTAGTTACATTGATGGATTCATCAAGGGTAGTTTAGTAATGGAAGTTATATAGATACTAGGAGAAGAATGGAGAATGAGTATTTTTGAAGTGGCATGACCATGTCATCATATGATGATGGATATGGTGGAGTCAGATGATTGACTTGTTCAGGAAGAGGTGATCTTTGTGAATAAGATAAGAGATATTTATAGAGTATATTTAGAAAAGGAATTCCTTATCTCAAGATAAGCTTAGTGAGGTATTAAGGTAAGGATTCTTTGGATACCTTTAACCAACAGTATATCAAGCCATGACAAGACCCATGTCTACTTTATTATTCAAAACCCTAGAATCAAATGGATAGTGAAACCATTTCCTATTCCTAGGTAACCATCGAACAATACCTCTTGTACAATTAAAGCTTCCAAGAGATAATTAGAGAACCAGATGAGTGTTTATAGATGGAAGCCTTGTCCACCTTATTGTCTTAAACCTTATTAGAAACCTAAAATAATAGAACTGTCAAGATGACATTAGGAAAGTAATCTCAATACCTCACTCTAAGTTGAGTTATCATTTAGGATTATAAATCTAGGATCAATCCTTAAAACCTTCATCGCTAGCAACGTTCCCCAATAAACTTGAGGGTAGTGTATGCTCTAGGATCCCTAGTAAGTGTGGTATTAGAAACCCTAAATAAAAGTTGTTGGGCATGGAGATCACTTGTGCCAAATGAATGATAATGGTTATTCACCATTATATACTAAACTTCTAACTAAACATTAACCACACTTAATAAAGTAGTGAACAACTAGTTCAAGAAGTGATCCATACCTACTTCAAAAGTGAGTAGAATAGTTCTGAAGAAATTGTAATGAAATTGGAATAAAAAGATTCCAAACTTTAAAGAACCTTAAAATTTAAATCACTATATTATAAACCACCATATTATGTGATTATTAAATAAAGATAGTATGGATATATTCCATGCAGATCATTCAACATTTTCCATCTCTACCATAACAATTACCATATGGTGAAAATAAGAATAACTATATAAGATCTTTATATAAGAAGTTAATCCCAAAAATCCCTAATCCCTATTAATACTTCTGTAATAAGAAGAAACCTTTATATAATCACACATTCTGTGAATACAATCAGAAGTGTGGAAAGAATTGGTTATTACTGATCTCTATAATAACTTATAAAATTTCAGGATATTTTAAACCTTGAGAAAACTATATTTGAAAAGCTTCCATAAAATAGTAAATAGAAGCAGAAAAAGTAAAAGGAAAAGGACTGTCAGCAAAACTGGGCCGCAGCCCAACAACCTTCGCGCTATATGTCGCTCACGTGCAAACCCAGGAACTTTTCTCCCACTCCACCGCAGCCTAGTACCGGCCTAGCCCAGATACCTCTTCGCTTCGTCGTCTTTGTTGACGACGGCGAAGCAGTTGCGTGGCCGCGCTATGATGCGTGTCGCCATCTCTAGAGGTGAGGATAAGAACGGTAGTGCTCACCTCTATCCGCTCATACCCATCTCACTCCCTCTCGCGTTCTCCCATGTTTTTCCCCAAAACCGAATCCCTTGCCATTGCGGGCGTCGTCGGGCTGGCCATACGAGAGCTTGCCGAGCTCCGTCGTGGTGCATGGGAGCTTTCTCTCGTCGTCCTGGATAGTTTGGCAGAAGGAATTGGGCCCTCTCGCTCGCCATCGACGCCACCATCCTCGACTCTCCGCCGCCAGTCGTCGCCGTTCGTCGTCGATTGTCGCTGTCATAGAGCTTCTCCAGCCTCGCCATCGCGCTCTTCAGCTTCATGGTGGGCCACCGGTGCTCGTGCACCTTCTTGATTTCCTTCTCGTGCTCTGATTCGCCTTACCGATGTGCCCCGCCGTCGGCCGCTGTATGTGGTTACCACCGGAATAGCTCCGGTGACCAATAAGAGGCGACGACACCACCCCTGGACTCGCCTTGCTCCTCAATATCGAGCGCACACCTCCGTTTGGCCTCGCGAGCTCCCAATCATGGAGTCCGTCCTCGACTGTGAGGGAATCCCCATTGTCGATGTTACTCTGACGTCATGTGATGTCATATATATATATTTCTTTTCAGTAATCATTTTCTATAATAAATAAATCCCTAGAAAAGACATGGCAGGGGTCCCACTAGTCAGTGGCTTAGGGTTGAACTGGTTCGGTGTAAAATGAATTTAATGAAGTGTTGATGTCAGCACTACCGCAGAAAAACATTTAGTTATTTATTTTTAATTCCAGAAAATGAATAAATTTTATTAAATCAATATCTCTATGTTTTATAATTCAGAAAAATATATATTATATATCAAAATGTTCAGAAAAATAAACTCTATAATATAAACCTAATATCCTATTTTATTTTCCAACTTAAATAAGGTAATTATTATTATTAGTAAATAGCCTATTAGGGATAAATCTTAAATAAATATATTCTATTATTTAAAATTCATAAAATTAGGTATAATATATAAAAAATATAAGAAAAACAAAATGAAGACTTATAATTTTTTTTATACATTTTTCTATCACTTAACTAAGTATTTATTATTTATTTAGTATTTATATAGTGATAAAAGTTATAAAAATCATATATTATTATTTAAAAATCCCAAAAATACTTATAATATACCAAAATGATCACCAAAAAAATCTACATATTAAAAATGTCCACTCTCCCATTTGTAGTGAAATAAAAGCTAAAGGTATAATAAAATTAGTTTAAAGCCTTTTCTTTTGCTTTAATACATACAAATTATAGCAAACTTTGCTTATGCCTTTAATATAAGTTATTTAAAATCTAAAAGTATAATAACAAGTTAAATTGATATTTAACTTAAGTAAAAATAGGTCTAAACATTTTAAGTTGTACTTACTAAAACTACCATTTAAAAGTTAAGTAAATGTTAATTCCCAAAAATATTTTATTAATTATAAAACCATCAAGGTTTGAGTACTGATTCTTTTACAAGTTTGGGAATCCACTTTAAAAGCTAAACAAAGTCTTTAAGTATTTAACATGATGTCATTCCCATATTTATAGAAATAGGTATTAATTCTATAATAAGTAAGTGATTCTATTCACTCATAAAATCAAGAGAACACCACTTCCATAAAGGTATAATAGTTTTTTCCACGTTCATAAAGTGTAGGAAGACTCCACCTGCTAGTAGAATAGCTATTAAAAAATACTACTGGTTTCCACTTTAATACTTACAATTAATAAGAAAACCTTAAAGTGTTAACTTTAGGATTTAAATGCTTTTACTTGGTAAAGTAATCTTTTCTTTAAAGTTATTCTTTTAAGAAACATTAAAAGTAATCGTTGAACACTTCTTTAAAAGCTCTAGTTGATTAATAATCTTGCTTAAGAAATCTTTTAGATATCATGCCCCATTTGAGTGCTTTAGTATTGCATACTGCTTGTTGTACTTACATATTATTTCACACACTCTCACAAGCCTTAAGAAGAAGCACAAGTGTGAAGCTGGTATAAAAGTGAAACACATTCTAAAGAAACCATCCCTAGTTTCAGAACCCTAGATCAGATATAGTTATTCTGGGGATTCGCGTTTATCAAATTGTATTACATTACTCATGCATAATTGCATCTTTCTTCTTTAAACATTAGTCCTTACCTGACCAATGATGCTATTTACAGAATTTGGATCTTCTAGTATCTTGAAGACCGTGAGTGCATAATCTTGCAATCACAAAAGGCAAGTTCACAACTTTCTCATGTCCTTTGATTATTTTCTATAAAATGCTTGTAACTCAAATGTTGTCATCACCTGCATTTCAAAAAGGTCGAAAACACTATTTTCATAATTAACTAGAAATATCGGTTACTGAACCAAGTTGATTAGCTAATCTATCATAACTGGCAATGGGAATGCCATTGTACAGGAATGTATCATCTACGACTTAACAACCAATGTCGCCGGTGCTTCTAGTGCCGTATATTACGCGTTAACCAAGAGATTTGGAATGGGACAAACAAGTCTTGTATCTTCTTCCTCTCGCATGCATCCGGATGGCCAGGTCGTGGCTGTTATCCTCGTAGCATGTATTAATTGGTAATTCATAGAGGATATGCAGCATATGGGTGGGAACCCTCAACGTCCCACAATAGTTCTAGCATTTGATGGTCTGTACTAACCATTGTCGTAATTCAAGACGTGGGCATGGCATACACCAAGGGGACATGCGGGGTCGTGACGGGGGCAGTGATTGGCTTGGATCTTATACTAGGCCGCATACCAAGGAAGTATGGATGAGCCTATAACTCGGATGTGCAACAAAGCTAAGTTCTCTCATGGGTAAGGCAACGCACCTCTACAGAGTGTAAGAATTGTGACATATTACTCCCTGTTCCGGGAAGGATCTACGAACACGATAGGAAAGGAACCCCACGAAGGTTCTGGTTAACCTCTGAAGGCTATCGGACATAGTTTTCAGAATAAAAGCAACCTTTGAAGAAATTTTTACGAACACCTGCATTGCCTACGACCTTTGGTCTGTGGCTATAGAGATAGTGCATCATACAATATTTTTAGTGAACTTGCTGAGTATGCTCATACTCTTATTAACCCTTGCTAGGTTCTAAGCCATTGAAGACAACGTCAACATCAATTTCTGCTCAAGAAACCATCATCGACAGCTCAAGTTCTTCCATAAAGTCAATGAAGTCAACATATACATCAACCAAAGTGAAGACGAAGTTCTTAAATAGATAGGAGTAGATTCTCTAGTCATAAAACCTACTTATGTAGAGCATTGCAGTAGCCGTAATGGCAAGCCATTTAGTTTAGGTGCTAGTCTTATTAGCTAGGTAGTTCCGAGTTATTATTTCTGGTTCTTCTTTGTAAGAAATTTCTGGTTCTTCTTTGTAAGAAATTTCTTTCTCTCTCTTTAACCTAGAGTGTTCTCTAGATCTTTTGTGAAGAGTTGAGTTGTAATCTATTGTCATCTCTTGGACCTGCTATGTTTCTGTTGTACCACTCTGAGGGATGTAATACTAGTGAATGGTGTTTCATTGGTGTTATGTCAACGATTATAGTGTACTACATCATGAAGTGGTATGATGGATCACCGCAAGCAGTCGGCCAAAACTCGTGTGCCAATGTGTGGCTAGAGTGGTTAGCACACTCGGTGTCACTCGTCAACAGGGAGGGTCGGCCATCTCGGGTTCGACGGCCCATTCCCCTCCCACTATGGTGGCTAGGGGAGCCACCCAGTGCCACGCAATGAGCTCCAGACCACCTCGCCCCTCCAATGGGAGAGCTGCCGATTAAGCTTGTCTAGCCGCTCAGAGAGCCACCGCGAGGGAGAACCTCCTCAGCAGCAAGCCAGGGACAGAGAGGATGATCATGTTGTTGGAAATATGCCCTAGAGACAAATAATAATAAGGATTATTATCATATTTCATAATGTTTATGATTAAGTTTTATATCATGCTAAAACTGTATTGAAAGGAAAAATCAATACACGTGTGATATATAAACAACCAGGGGTTCCCAGTGAAACTCTAGTAACTGGTTCATTGGTCAATAGATGATCAAGGTTTCCTGATCATGTGGCATTTATGCCAGTTGGAAATGGAGTCATATCATTCTCATGTGGCATGAACTAATACCCAACCTAAACATCGTGACCTGATCATGTCACAAAGTTAAAGTTACAATGATTAGAATAGACCTAGTAGACTATTCCTTAGACCGTGAGGTTATATCAATCACTATCTCCTGAGGGTACTTTCATAGCATCAAACGTCACTTGGTAAAACAGTGATCATAAAGGTGTGTTCAGGTATTCAGAGGAGCAGTTGAGGCAGTATATGTCAAGAGCAGGATTTGTCCATCCGTGTGATGGAAATATACTCGAGGGCCCACTCGGAGAAGTTATATCCAATAGCTGCGCAACATGTGATTTGATCACAAGGATATCACTTGTCGAAACGAGTCAAGTAGAATTTGTCGGTAACGATACTGAACCTGACATGGTGATATCATTGATTAGATCTCGTGCAATGCAAGTATCAAGAGGTGAAAGGAATAAGACACAACAGTCACGGTTCAAACGACGAAATATTTCGTGGAATGCACAGGGGTCACATGGTCATCCAGGTCCCTCTGTTGATCATTGGTCCAGGAGTGTCCCGACCATGTATAGAGTGTTCCCAAACCATGGGGTATCACGCTTAAGGGATTGGTGATGCTTATAGAGTGTTTATAGGATTGGTAGAATCACGAAGAATAGAAAGAGTGAAAACCGGAAGGGTTTCGGTAAGTCCGGAGGATGTCCGGAGTGGAGGTGGAAGATGTTCCATAGCCACGGAGATTGAATAATATGTGAATGAATGTTAAATATTTATTTAATCATTTATACATAATTATTTAATAAAAGAGAAATCAATTAAAGGTCAAAAAGCCTTAATGGGCCAAATTCCAGAGGGATAAGGGCCCATGAGGGAAAGGCAAGAGGGGGAAAGGAGGAAGGGGGTGGCCGGCTGGGCCTTGGCCACCCGCATTGGGCTCACTTGGGTCGGCCGGTGGCTACCCCCTCTCCCCTCCTTTAGTCCCACCCCGGGACTTTGAGGGAGGTAATACCTCCCCTTACCCTATATATAGTGGGGATATTTTGAGGGCTTGTTCGTCTGCGGTACCAAAGTTGGCAAGCCAGCGCATGGCGGTACCTAAGTTGCCTGAAATTACCGCGTTTCAAAAAGTTGGGCCGCCAACTACTGAGAGGGGCCATTTCGAGGCAAACTCATCTCACCCCTGCCGAATACAAACATTCCGTTAAACCGCCCCGTGAAGTAGACGGTCGGGACCCACATGTCGGTTATCTATCCGTGACGCGGGCGCCAACGCGGCAACCTCTTAGGCAAATCGAGCAGCTAAATGGATTGGATGCGTTGACCAATTTCACAAATCCATTCCCAGCTTTCCCCTAGCACCGGCGGCATCGAAATCCACCCTCCAGGCAGGACGATCCCTTCGGACATTTGACTTCTGGGGCCAAGTTGCTGCGCCCAGTCGCTAATACCAAGCTCCAATGGCGCATGCCGTAGCCGCTGTTGCGAGGCTCTAGCCCGCCTCCGCCGCCGACGAGCCGAGCAGCTCGGAGGATGGCAGATCCTACTATCAAGAAAGAAGAAGTTTTGTCTACAAGTGGGTGATCTACCCTTCTCTTTGCTATTCGCACTAGTTACAACTGCTAGCTGGCTACTGAACCTCAAATTGTTTGTTAGCCCATCGCTGACAAACATATTTTGTCCACAGTTTTCTGTCAAGTGGGATCTGCGCGGACCCCCCTTACCTGGTTACGGTAGTCCTCTATAGGTATGACTCTAAGGGCAACAGGTATGGACACCATTGTTTCACGATGGAAGAAGCGTCTGCGCAGATCTGCACTATATCTGGTATGGTTGCTGCTCTGCGTAATCATGTTGAATTATGGCCAAAGCAGACTGCAAAGTTCAGCTTCATGGATGAACGTGGCATCATGGTTCCTATAACGTGTGACAGTCAGCTAATTGGGTTGATGAAAAGGTATGCTTCGGCTGCCATGTTTGAGTTGAAATGTGATGTACTGGATGTGGAAGCTAATGCAATTGGGAGTCGCCCTTCTATTCTTGGACAGGGTGGTTGCTCGAACCCAATTAGCTCCTGGTAAGCAAACGTCTCTTGGGGTTCGCGTGTTTGTGCTGAATTGTAATTTTTGTTTTATTTACTCTGTAGATATTGGGTAGTTATGCAACAGTCTTGTTTCTTTGATAGGAAGCGCCGCAAGGTTAGAAACATGACTGCCCGAAGAAATTAAAAACGAGTGGAAAGATGTCATTTTGCTGCCCGAAGAAATTAAAAACGAGTGGAAAGATGATGCTGGACACGATTCTGGTGCCCATTGTCCCGGCGATGCAGAGTACGTGAAGCTAAGAAAATTGGCACCGAGGAAGAGGAAGAAGGCAGGAAATGAAGAAGCCATTGGACGTGAAGGCTTGGCACCCAGGCTGCGGAAGAAGGCTGCTGGCAATGAAGATGCATAGTAATGTGTTGAACTTGAACCTATATATGTAATTCTGTTAAATTCTGATTGCTCTATGTGTGGCACGTTGCTGGGCGAAACAATCTACCCATGTTCTCTGAGTAAAATGTACCGCGACTTAGGGTTTGGAAACGCCCGAGTCGGTAGTTGAATCCGAAATTGTGATTGTGCCATTGCTATCTGAAAACAATGATCCACCGGTTCCACGATTGCTAAGGGGCAGGAGGTCTCCAAATACGACGGAATGTAAGTGGCACATAAATAAATTATTTAAGCTGCCACACTCCACGAAGCAGCAATTTATTTCAGATGCTGCACAACGATGTGGCAACATAAACAACAATGTTCTCACCAATAATGCCCAGATGAGGAGGAAATGGGTACCACTTTCTGGCCTAATCTTGAGCCCGTCTATCTCGCTGCCTCTCTGCTCCTGCATCCCCTGCATTTGGCGAAGCTCCCGGATCTCCAGTAACCGGGTGTACGTGCTTCCACTTTATAAATTGTGGTTGTGCCATTTGCATGCGGCACAATCCACGTAGATTACGTTTAAACAAACCACCAGTGTCAGAATACACTAGTAGAAAAGGTGTCTTTGGTCCATGGTTACGTTCCCAATCTGGGACAGAGATCTAAATCGAGGCAGAAATTGATCTAAATCACAAATTCTTCCACAAATTAATGCGGGGTCAGAGGAATTTTTTTCCTCCTTGGAATCTGGGACCAATAGTTCAGACCGCTAGGTCAACAAGTACAAATATTACAACTTAAAAAGGCACGGAGCTTAAGCTAAATAGAACTAGTTATCACACATCTCCTTGATCTTCCTAATCTTGGCCCGATGCACATCTTCCTGCGAGAGCAAGGATCGAATTGTCTGCTCCTTCCTTTTAGCATCTTCCTTGCACAACTTCAATTGTTTCTCTGTATTTTTCCTCATGCACTTGTCAATACTCGTAGTTGTGTACTGCAGGACTTTGGCCTGGTGGAGATCGTTCCTTGCTTGAGTCAGTTCTTGCTCTTATTTAGCCTTCAAGGCCAACGCCGCGTCCCTCTCCTTCTCGACTTTGATAACCTTGTCTTGCACCCACCTGAGATCTCGCTTATGCTTGCTTGTGTCAATTGGTTCCCATAGATTCATCTCAACACTGTCAAGAAATGAGCTGAATACGGATTCTTTCAACTCGACAGTCATTTCCCATACTTTGTCCAACGTTTTCTGCATCGATTTGGGCCAGTCTGGATCTACCCATTTGACAACACCGCAACTTCCGCCATGCATCATTACACGATGTCCTTGACACCGTAGAAACCTCCTGCCTACGTTTCATCCTTCGAAGGCTACAAATATAGCGGGCACATATCCATGTTTACATACTAGAGGACTGTCTTCACCCTCTAAACCATGATAGTCAGAGTCATACATCGCCTGGTTGGCCTAACACATCATACGCGCATGAGTAAACAGATTAGATCTAGCTCAAAAAATAGATAACTGGCCACAGATGATAGAAATAGAGATGAGACAACTCACATCGAAATCACCGTCCCTGTCGTCACGACGCGTTTCCTCGCCGTCTCCCCTTGAACCCATGGCGAGAGGGGTGGGAGGGTGGCTGCTGGAGAGGGGATTGGGATGGAGGCGCTATCGGCTAGTGGCTACGGCACGATGGGAGTGAAGTGGGGAAAGTGGCTTCGAGGGTAAGGAAGAGAAGTACGGGGAGGAAGAGAAGTAATGGGGACGTGACACTGGGATGTGTCCCACTGAACTCGTGAGACGTGACACTCGAAACAGGGGAGCGCCCGGTGTTGCCAGTTTGTCCAAAGCAAGCGTGGCCAATCATGCCGCAGAACAGCCTACTCGCGGATCGCTCTCACGAAGACCATCCCAATCGTCCAAGCGCCCCAATCGAACGGTATGTAACAATCGTCAAGCAGAACAACTGTGTTAGGGCGTGCCTTCTAGTAGACTTGGTCTAACGGCTACCCATGCAATGACACTGGGTGTGGTTTATGAAAATAATATACATGCAATGACACTGGCTGTGATTCATGAAAAGAACGGACATACAATGACACTGGTCTATCCTTATGTGGTTCATGAAAAGAACAGACAGGCAATGACACTAGTGGATCCTTATGTGGTTTGTTTAGAAGAACACACACGCAAGGCCACTGGTGGATCCTTATGTGGTTTGTTTAGAGGAACAAACATGCAATGACACCGGTGGATCCACATGTGGTTTATGGAAGTAAAAGACATGCAATGACACTGGTAGATCTGTATGTGGTTCATGAAAAGAATAGACATGCAGTGAAACTGGGTGTGATTCGTGAATAGAACATACATGCACTGACACTGGGTGTTGTTTATGAAAAGAACAGACATGCAATGACACTGGTGGGCCCATCCTTATGTGGTTCATGAGAAGAATAGACAGGCAATGACACTTGTGGATCCTTATGTGGTTTGTTTAGAAGAAAACACATGCAATGACACCGGTGGATCCACATGTGGTTTATGGAAGTAAAAGACATGCAATGACACTGGTAGATCCTTATGTGGTTCATGAAAAGAACAGACATGCAGTGAAACTGGGTGTTCATGAATAGAACAGACATGCACTGACACTGGGTGGGGTTCATGAAAAGAACAGACATGCAATGACACTGGTGGGCCCATCCTTACGTGGTTCATGAAAAGAACAGACATGCAATGACACTGGTGGATCCTTAAGTGGTTTGTTTAGAAGAACACACATGCAATGACACTGGGTGTGGTTCATGAAAAGAACACACACGCAATGACACTGGTGGATCCTTGTGTGGTTTGTTTAGAGGAACAGACATGCAATGACACCGGTGGATCCACGTGTGGTTCATGAGAAGAACACACATCCAATGACTCTGGTAGATCCTTATGTGGTTCATGAAAAGAACTGACATGTAGTGACACTAGGTGTGGTTCTTGAAAAGAACAGACATGCACTGACACTAGGAGTGGTTCATGAAAAGAACAGACAGGCAATGACACTGGTGGATCCTTATGTGGTTTATGGAAGGAACAGATATGCAATCACACCGGTGGATCCACATGTGGTTTATGGAAGTGTCACACATGCAATGGCACTGGGTGTGGTTCATGAAAAGAACAGACATGCAATGACACTGGTAGATCCTTATGTGGTTAATGAGGAGAACACACACGAAATGACACTGGTGGATCCTTATGTGGTTTGTTTAGAGAAACAGACCTGCAATAACTCCGGTGGATCCACAAGTGGTTTATGGTAGTAAAAGACATGCAATGACACTGGTAGATCCTTATGTGGTTCATGAAAAGAATAGACATGCACTGACACTTGGTGTGGTTCATGAAAAGAACAGACACGCAATGACACTAGTGGGCCCATCCTTATGTTGTTCATGAGAAGAACAGACAGGCAATGACACTGGTGGATCCTTATGTGGTTTGTTTAGAGGAACAGACATGCAATGACACTAGTGGATCCACATGTGGTTTATGGAAGTAACACACATGCAATGACACTGGGTGTGGTTCATGAAAAGAACACACATGCAATGACACTGGTAGATCCTTATGTGGTTCATGAAAAGAACAGACATGCAATGACACTGGTGGATCCTTATGTGGTTTGTTTAGATGAACAGACATGCAATGACCTAGTCGTGGTTCATGAAAATAACAAACATGCAATGACTCTAGCCGTGAAAAGAACAAACATGCAATGACTCTAGCCGTGGTTCATGAAAAGAACAGACATGCAATGGCACTGGTGGATTCTTATGTGGTTTATGGAAGGAACAGCCATGCAATCACATCGGTGGATCCATATGTGGTTTATGGAAGTAACACACGTGCAATGACACTTGGTGTGGTTCATGAAAAGAACAGACATGCAATGACACTAGTAGATCCTTATGTGGTTCATGAGAAGAACACACACGCAATGACACTAGTGGATCCTTATGTGGTTTGTTTAGAGGAACAGACATGCAATGACACCGGTGGATCCACAACTGGTTTATGGAAGTAAAAGACTTACAATGACACTGGTAGATCCTTATGTGGTTCATGAAAAGAACATACATGCACTGACACTAGGTGTGGTTCATGAAAAGAACAGACACGCAATGACACTGGTGGGCCCATCCTTATGTTGTTCATGAGAAGAACAGACAGACAATGACACTGGTGGATCCTTATGTGGTTTGTTTAGATGAACATACATGCAATGACACTAGTGGATCCACATGTGGTTTATGGAAGTAACACACATGCAATGACCGTGGGTCTGGTTCATGAAAAGAACAGACATGCAATGACACTGGTGGATCCTTATGTGGTTCATGAAAAGAACAGACATGCAATGACACTGGTGGATCCTTATCTGGTTTGTTAAGATGAACAGACATGCAATGACTCTAGCCGTGGTTCACGAAAAGAATAGACATGCAATGACTCTAGCCGTGGTTTATGAAAAGAATAGACATGCAATGACACTTGTGGATCCTTATGTGGTTTATGGAAGGAACATACATGCAATCACACCGGTGGATCCATATGTGGTT